>CP126890.1:184257500-184665000 GCA_030440675.1 Furcifer pardalis | reverse complement strand
TCAAAGATGATCTGTGTTATCCTGGCCCTGTGTTGTGTGGCTTGCTATACTTTTGTGAATTGGCTCATGCCCATTCATTGATTACATTGGTAACTGCCAGGGTGGTCTATGCAGTGAGGAGATCCTCTTCTAGTGTCCTTCACACACTCAGGACAACTCAACAAAAGGAAGGTTTTTGTGCAGTACTACTCCTTGCCACCAGGATTAATTTGGAAAGGCAAACAGATAAAAACACAGAAAGCCCCATCATATCTGGTCAGTATGTGTCATGTGTAATAGTAGTACAGTGGTACCTCACTTAAAGAGGATAATGTGTTCCACAGGACTGCTCTTTAAGTGACCAATTGTGACTTCTGGTGGTGGAGATTGCAAACCCCAATTTAGTTGTTAAGCAAGTTTTTGGTTGGTTTTAGTTGTTAAGCGAAGTGAACATTCAGAGAAAATTCTGCTCTTTTAGTAAGTTGGTCTCTAGGTAAGGCACTCTTTATGTGAGGTTTTACTGTAGTTCCTTCCCACACTGTGTGGTGCCTTTCTCTGCCATTACAACATATTGGGCAACAAGGCTCCTCCTTGTTTCTTCAGAAATAAAGTTTTACAGGGACGGGGTGCTAACCTGATGCCCAACCCTCCTTCTTTCTCATCCTGGCTGTGTGGCAAGCAGAAATTCAGGACATGTAAAAATTCCATGTACGGTACATCATTGTAGGTATGATTACATGAGGTATGAAACCTAGCTAGAATGGCACCAACTGCTGCTGGAAATTGTGTTTCTTTATCTGGCTTGCCATGACACATGATTAGCTGTGTTCCAGAAATACCTACCCTATCTTACTTTGTAATATACTGTACTAATTCAGTCTATGAGATCACACATAAGTTTATCCCAGATTGAAGTGAACCTCTCTATACCACACTCTGAATCTCATTTGAATCACTGTTACAATTCTTACAGTAGTATTTCATTACTTTGGGAAGGTACTTTTACATTTTGCACATGTTATACTACTTCCTCCCTCTTCTCTCCTATTGTCACCATCTTGTTACCAAGTCCTTTTCTGGAGATTCAACTCCATGTTCCCTTTTTAATGCTTAACAAGTGAAATAGTGCTGAACCATCAAGCTATGGTAAGCAATTAATTAATGCTATATCACTTTATTACTAAAACCCTATAACACTAAGTTAGAAGAAAAAATAGTTTTAAAAATTCAGTTTATAAATTGCACTGAGGTTGTAGTCCTTACCAACACAAGCAGAAAGCAGGCAAAAGGAGTAGGATTAACTTCCATAGTGTGCTCCATTCTGCACATCATCTCAGTGTTATCATCTGGACATGCTCAGAAACTGCCCCAAAAGACTTGGGTAGGCAATCACACAAGCCAAAGTAATAAAAATATATATACCATTGCAAACATGTATGCACATGCACACATACACACACACAAAACCCAGTGGCTGAACAAAATGTATCACATACTCATGTCAAAAGAACAATCTACTCACAAGTAGCATTAATATACCACAGTCAATAGAATAAGTATTGAAAGGGATTATGAGAAAAACAGCACAAGCAATGTGGCAAACATCTGCCTAGTTCCTTCCTGAGTCACAGCAGATATTAAGCATATCCTCTATGTGCCACTTCATGGGACTACATGTATGAATGTTCTAATTTGACTTTAGTTATGTTTTTTAACTTCCCAGCAGATGTTCATGACATGAGCACTCTCTCTGACCATGATGTAATTACCCTGAACCAAATTATCAAAACTTTACTTACAGTTTCCATTATTTCAGAGCCTTTGGCATAGACTACCCGCACAATTTCACACTTTCAAAAACTACAAAAGCTGGCAATTTACTTTAAAAAATAATGAATGGCTAACATCCAGATGTCCAGGTGGGATGCACAAAAATTCATACAGTCTAAAACATCATGGAATAAATTATATAATTGCATGCTAACTAACTGAGGGTCGTCCCTGGTTGAGAGCCAGTTATATCAGGCTTTAGGGTTCAGTGCTTATCTCAGTTTACAGCCAAAAACCAGCACTGTCTGTGTCTGCAGATGTTTCCGTTGATGTTTGGCCGGTATGACTAGACATGGGATTCTGTTTATCTTCCCACAAAAGTGGTATCTATTTATCTACTTTCAATTCCTTGCTGCTAGGTTGGCAGGAGCTGGGAGAGAGATAGGGGCCCACTCCATTGTGCATTTCTTGGGTCTCAAACTGCTGACCTGCTGACCTTCCAGTCATCAGTTTCAGCATATTAACCACTAAGCCACTGCAGTTCCTAGCTAACTGAATATCTAAAAAATGTTAAAGGCCACAAAAAAATCCCAAGGTATTTAAATCTTTTAACAATGTTAGAGTTCTATTAACCATATTAAAGGTAAATTAGCTATATTTAAATATAGTAAGGTATAGTCAGGTATTTTAACAGTTGAAAACTGTTTTGTTATTTTTTTTAAAAAAAATGATTTCTTTCCTCTCAGCTTCAGTCACCCCCATGCTCCATTTTCGAAAGACCTTTAATTTATTAGTGTTTACAACCTCTCAGGCAAAAATCTCTTTATTATGTTAATTCAGAAGGTTTTCTTTTTCAGATCAAGAATAGTGCATAATTGCTTTTGCATACTCTCTCTATAAAACAAAAATCAATAAATTTACCACAGCTTAAAATTTTAAAATAAATAACAGAGAGCCCTAAAGAGAAGTAGTGGATTCCCCCCCCCCCTCTCTCTCACACACACACCTGTCTTTTTTTGATTTATAGCTGCTGAGTACAAACTGATCTGGTAACAAGTGCAAATTCCCCAATGAAATGTTTAAAGAAGCCAAATCCCTTCTGGAGAATGAAGGGAGGAAAATATCTGAGCAGTAACAGTCATTCCCAGGTGGGTTGGTTTTGAATAATAACTGTCTGGTTTCCACATTTGTTTTGTTCGTGACATATCAATCCAGTTTACTTACACACACACATACACACACATGTGTGTGCACACATGCACATGTACAGCCAAGCAGGTTCCCAACCCAAGGCTTTAAGTTTAAGGAATCCTAATTCTGCCGGTAGTTAAGAAACCAGCTACCGTATATGCCGGGGTACAAGACGAATGGGCGTATAAGACGACCCCCCAACATTTCCACTGAAAATATAGAGTTTGTTATATACTCGCTGTATAAGACTACCCCCTCTTCCGCACACCTTCCACACGCCAAATAAAATGTAAAAGAACATCAGATTTGATTTCAACATGTTAATTTATATTCAAATGCTTATGACATGCAGAAAAACTGTCACAAGGCTGTATGTTATCAAACATGTACAGTAAACATAAAACAGTGCAAGTTTATTAAACGTAATTCACCAAAGACAATTCGCCAAAGCTGCATGGAACAATAAACCTATGGGAGCTGCCATGCTGATTGTTTTCTAATCTGTTGACCAAACTGGAACTGTCAATGATAGAAGGAAGATAACAAATAGAGGGAGAGAGCAAGTGCCAGGCAAGTCCCTAGCAAGTTTGCTGACGTGACAGTTTCCCTTTAAAAGCCTTCAAACTCCTGTTTGTCATCTGATATTAAAAGTTGTTATCCGATCCATCCCATAGGACCTTAACGTTATTCGATGCAATTCTCCTCTCCAGATTGCTTAACGTTATGCGATTTAAGAGTTATCTGAGGTAAACGTTATCCGAGGTAAATGTTATCCGAAGTATTACTGTATTTTATTCAACTGAAGTGCACCCGGTGTACAAGACGCTCCCCCCACTTGGAGGTATGTTTTTCAGGGGTAAAAAGTCATCTTATACACCAGCATATACGGTAAATAGCTGGACCCACCTGCTGTAAATTCTTGGGGCTGGCAAAGGAAGAGAGGGGGGGTGAGTGACAGGATTCACATTATCTTATGGCAGAATTGAGGCAGTAGGTACAGCTGGCTCATACGTCAAAATGTGTCAGGACTTAAATGGTAAAACAGGAGTGCAACAGCAATTGGCTTTTCAATCAATAAAGCAATCAATATATTTCACAGATATTTCCCCATATCTAAATTACTCTGCAGAGATGTGGTAGCCCGACTGTGTGTTTATAAATCAATAAAACACACAACTAAAGGACATGGGCTCCTGTTCTTTTCACTTCAAGCTGCTGTTTGCCTTTTATTTCCAGCTCTCTTCTTTATTTAAAAATGCACTCCTGAGGATAGACAGCCAACCTTCGCACATGAATCACCTCTAAATGGGATTTTTTTTTCAACTTCTCTTTAAAGGTTTGTATTTCAAGAAACCAGATTCACACTAAAAAAAAAAGAATAGATTATTGTTATATTTTCATTTCTATACCTTTTCAGGGCCAAGAAAGGAAACAAAATAGTATATTTCAAAAGGTGAAGTATGAAAACAGATTTTTGGCTATTTGGTATCTGTGATCAGTACGTAAAACAGAACCCTATTTAACTCATTCCAGCCTGCTCCAATACAATTTTCTCTAAACCTTGGCATTTTCTCTAATTCCAGGGTATGATATTTTTCCATACCACCCCAGGCATGGCAGTATTCTACCCTCCGGTATCCTATTCCACTGTTTCCCCAGCATGCAATACTTCTGTCTTGAAAAAGCTCATTGCCACAGATCACCCTTGCTCAAAAGCCAGTTGTATCTGGCTATAGGGTTTAGTCATCATCTCCATTTATAGCCAATGACTCAGCATTGTCTGCATCCAGACATTTCCGTGAACATGTGTCAGGCATGACTAGACATGGAACTCTACTTACCTTCCCACCAAAGTGGTACCTATTTATCTATTTGCAATTTTTTTTTACTTTTGAACTGCTAGGTTGGCAGATGCTGGGACAGAGACGTGAGTTCACTCCATCTTGCAGCACTTGGATCTCTGACTGCTGACCTGCCAACCTTCCAGTAGTCAAGTTCAGCATCTTATGTAGAGCCATTTTCTGTCAGTAAGACTAGGTAGTGAAGTGAAATCAGTGTCAAATGCAATGGCACAATGTGTGATTTCAGAAACTTGCTTTTGTGATTGCATTTAGAATGCAGTTACTGTATTTCTATTTTGTAAACTTATTATATTGGCACAAAGACAGAGGACTTGAACATCCAAAGCTTCTAGCTGCTGTCAGTCTATGTTCCAAATGATGGCAGATGGGATTAACATTGTCAGGTGAGGAACCACCCCCTTTGTCCCATGATTCTCCTATGCATCTACCACAGCACCTTGTGGTCCAACTGTAAGGCCAACCCTACTGTTAGGACAAATGAAGTGGTTGCATCAGGAAGAAACCATTTGGGGTCAGGTGGGCAGAGCTGTGTATCTCACACAAAGTGTGCTCTGCCATCTAGGCAATTTATATAGGACTGATGCTGTCAAACGTGGTGGAAAACACTGCTCTGTTCTCAATGTTGAAGAAAACTACCAGTCTGACTGACTTCTGTACATGGAATAGGAGAGGTGCTATTTGGTACCTTGGTACCTCAGAGAACAAAATGTCTTGGTCCAACCCTAGCCAACTAGCACTGGTTCAACAAATATTCCAGAGAATGGTTCTTTCCCTGCTTCTGCTGTCTGAGACCCTTTTCACTAGTGATGCTATTGACCATCCCTCAGTAAAATGTATATTCTAAGCTGAGACACAGTTATCTATTGCCTTACTGACATACTGCAATGAACCTTTGGGAAGATTTTCTACAGAGATGTATGTGCCAGTAAGGCAGAATTCACTCAGGTTATTCTGCATGATCCCAGACTGACATAGTAGCAGTACCACCTGCAGATTCAAAGGCTCATGATCAATACTGATCTGACGAAGAATCAGAGCTTGGGAGTCCTCCGCTTCCTCGAACATGCTATACTTTCTGGAATGCACCAAGTAGTGGTAGTCCAAAAAAGAAACAAAAAAGAAGTATTCTCAAATTCTGGGGAAAATACAGACATGTCTAACTAGCTATAAAAGCTGGCAACATTACTATCATCTTATGCCACCATTTCCTACAGGAAGCAAAATCAATAAATTGGGACTGATTGTCAGATGGGCATCCAGCTTTCCAAGAAGCTAACATATTTGACTAAAAACAAAACATGCACTAAGATTTTTTTTATTGATGATACCAGCAAGGCCAATAATATTCAAATTGATGTGTGATCAACCCTGTTTCTATCCCTATTAATCCAGACTCTAAAAGACATAGAGGTTAATGGGTTGACTGTCAGCTATATCATAATTATATCAGTATGTGAATCAATAGACCCTTGGGAAATGTAAATGAATGTATTTGAACATACCAGGTGACAAAACAACAGTCAAGAAAAGTATGATTTAAAACTCTCCACAATAATTTAGGTTGAATAAATAAAAACACACAGGGCGTGTGCCAACAAATTATTTCTTTAACTTGGTTTTTGATTCACAGCATCTCACTAATGAAGCTAAAGATTAAATAAGTACGACAACATGCTTTATCAACAGATAGAAAACTACAACTCTTCTCCACATCACACAGGTACCAACTAGTTCTGTAACATGGGTGGGAGAACTAGAGTTTTTCCTCAGGATGCCAATATTTAGAGGGCATCAGCTTTCATGGATTAGAGCCCTCTGTTATATACAAGGCCTAAATAATTATCTTCCTGGCATTATTAACTTTCCTTTTTAAAAAGACAGAGAAACTTAAACAGTCACTCTTTTTGGAGTCACTTCATCCTCACACCTGCACCTCAGGATGGAGTGGATGGGAGATGGTTCAACATTAGATCATTGTGCAATACTTGAGCATCTTATAAGCAAATACTCCTCCAACTCTATAACATCTCTGTATGCAGCTTTTGTAGACTTAAATTATGCTTTTGATTCTGTTTCAAGACAAATTCTATGGAGAAAATTAGGGAAATCTACAACAGACAGACATCTATTTTTAATACAAGCTCTCCATGATAACACCACTATTAAAGTGCAGTGCTCAAGGTCACCTTTCAAATCCCATTAAAACACTGAGGGGGGCAGACAGCATTGTGTGTTTACACCCACCCTGTTCAATATTTACATCAATGACATAGTAGAACATTTATAACACAGAGATCTCCATCCACCTAAACTAGCTAGTAAGCATATATCATTACTGCTATATGCAGATGATGCTGTGTTGTTATCAAGGGCTTTGTGTTCTTTGTTCACTTATTGCCAACTAAACCAGTTGGAGGTCAATTACTCAAAAATAAAGATAATGGTTTTTGCTAATAATCCCAAATCATATATCTGGGGCTTAAACTCTCAGTGCATAGAACAGGTTCAACACTACAAATATCTTGGAGTGATTTTCCAATCCAATGGCTGCAGAAAATCCCACATTGCACACATAGCAATGAACGCCCAAAAAAGGGAAGGAGCAATCCAGAAATTTTACTGGGAAAAGGGTGGGTGCAATATTGTGGCAGCTCTTAAACTTTATCTGGCAAAACCTCTCACACAGATGTCGTATGGGGCTCCATTTTGCATAAGCACTAATATCACAATTTTAAAGAAAATTTAATCATAATTCTTTAGATCGATACTTCTGATAACATCTAATATCTCTAACGCTGCAGCCAAGCTGGAAACTGGAATGCATACTGTTCAGTCCAGGCTATGGATATGTTCATCGATGTACTGGCTAAAATTGTTATATTCCCCAAATGGTCTACTGAAATTAATGTTGTCAGATACCTCAGCAGCTCTGTGGATATCTATCCTCAAAGAAAAACTGGTTTCAAATGGCCTCTCAAAGCAGTTTGTTATTTCTCTTGGCTCTGCTAAAGCAAAAGAGACAATAAAACAAAAGATATTGGATATCCATGGACAACATGATTTAAATAAAATAAATAGTCCACTCTTTTTGAAATGCCCCACCTAGTAATATGAGGCCTTTACCTTACTTATACAGCTTAAGTAACCCAGAGCATACACTCTTTTGTGTTTTAATATGTTACTATCAATATTGAGAGAGGGGTTATTTAAGAAAGTTCCTGTTCAGGAGCACTTATGTATCTGTCAGGCTGGGAACATGGAGACATTGGAACACGTATTCCTAGAATGTCAGTTTTATGATTACCTTAGATGTGACCTCATTGCTGCCTTTCCTCAAACTGTGTTGAATAATCAAATGCTTAGAACCATGATCTCAAATAGAAACACCAACCTGATGACCACTGTTGCCAGATTTGCCTGGAGAGCAATCAGGCTAAAAACCATTAGAGAGAACCAGCTAAAGTGGGGACAGGTTAAAAACCAACTATAATGATTTTTATCTCTGCACCTCTAATTCTATTTTATATCCTACTGAAGTAATTATATCCACGATATATAGACATTTTTATACTTATTTTATAACTGTAACTATAACTTTTAAACTTTTAAACTGTTGTATGTGCTGTTTTATTCTTTTTAAACTAGATACCTGTCCCAAATGTAACATAAATTTTAAAAACTGATTTTTTAATTCTATTTTATTTTAATTCAAACAAATGTGTATTTCATGCACTTCAACCCTTTTTACTGCATTGGTCATCGACCAAAGTTTGATTGATTGATTGATTGATTGGTTGGTTCAAATTGCCCCAAGTGCCAAGCTTTATAGTTCAGAGCAGTAATTTTGTTTCTTCTTGTTTATTATTTACTTATTTATTTATTTAAATTTATATTCTGCCCTACTCACTCAGGGCAGATCACAATCGACATACAATAAACCGTTAAAAACTCTAAAAACCAAAGTAAAAGATTAAAAACCAATTTAAAACAACAAAGGGAGTGCTATCAAGTTGTTTCCTATCCTATGAATGAAAGATCTCCACAATGTTCTGTTCTCAACAACCCTGCTTTTCTCTTGTAAACACAAACCTGTGGTTTCCCTCATGCAGTAAATTCACCTTGTTTTGGCCTGCCTCTTTTCCTGTTGCCATTCCTGGCATTATTGTCTTTTCCAGAGAGTCTTGCCTTTGCACATTGTGCCCAAAGTAGGACAACCTCAGCTTCATCCTTTTTGTCTCCAGAGACAGTTCAGGGTTAATTTGCTTTAGTTCCCTCTTGTGTGTCTTTCTAACAGTCCAGATTATCCACAATACTCTCCTCCAGCACCATTTTTCAAATTAATTTTTTCCTGTCACTTTACTGTCCAGCGTTCACATCCATACTTAGTGATCAAGAAGACAATAGAAAGAATGATCTTGGTCTTTACAGCCAGCAATTCCTTCATTGCTACTCTTTCAAGTCTCACTCTTCTTCCATTTTTTAAAGAGCTATACAAATGTTTCTTTCCCATATTTCATTCAAATTAAGAAGTATAACAGATTACTGAATGCTAACGCTTCTTATTATCCTATTTCTAAATCTGTACACATTATAGGGAAGATCCTTGCACTGTTGAACGGGATATCTAATAGACTTTTAAATATTATGTTTAATTATTTTTAAACAATTTGTGTTTTCAATTGTATCTTTTTATTAATAATTTGTGAGACATCCAAATTTACTGGGAGAAAGGGAGTGTAGAAATGAAATTTTCAATACATCAATTAATTAATTAATTGACAGTTGCCTTTTACGTACTAAGTATTAATGCATAAAACAACCCCCTGTAGATTGTAACCTTGTTGAGTTTATTTTAATGGTGTCTTTTCAATAGTTCACACACACACACACACACACACACACACACACACACACACACACACACACACACACACGGGAAGTGTGCATTTGTAGAAAATTGTAAAAAGTTGCTGAATGTGCAAGATAAAAGACCAAATTTATTGTAGTTATAGACAATCCCATCCTTCTTACCTCCCTGTCAAGAAACCACTCTTTCTTTCAGTCTGAGGTACTATGATGCAATGAAAGGTGGTCCTTCAGTCTCCCAATTCTAAGTGACCTATTGATTTGGGGCACAGAATGTGAAGTATGCTGAAATTTCAAGGCTGCTTCCAAGTGACGATAAGAGCAAGCAGAGGAATGTTGGTGAGAAATGCACTGCTTTCAGTCCAACATAATGTTGTCACAAAAGCAGTGACTAAAAAGGACAATGAAGAAGCCCTCATGCAGAATGTTTCTGTTGCTGCATTTTGAGAATTCCCATTGTATGAAATGGCTGATCTCACTGCAGGGAAAATAGAAGAGGAAAAAAAGATGGGCTCATTGCCCATTCCCACCACTTTGGAATCTGGGATGGGGTGGGAATATTGTTTCTTCTGAGCCCAAAAAGAGTAGAGCACATATGAGGGAAAATAATGAATATCAGTTGGATTAATTTCTACCTTGAAGCTCTCCAATCTGTATGAACTGGGTTTATTAAATTCTGTATCTCCCTCCGCCCCCAGATATTTATTCAAAATTATTTCTTACTTTTGGGGGAGGAAAAGGAAAGAATTGGTAAGCAATGAAATACAATGTTTGCATTCTTGAATGTCTCCCATGAAGGACAGTAGCCCACATCACTTGCTCCTCAATGTTGGCATAGCTTCAGACTGGCTAGAAAGACCATGATGAGGAAAAGGGCCTTCTCAGTGGTGGTGCCAATACTGTGGAATGACATTCCAGCTGAGCTATACCAGGCTACATCCATGCAGTCTTTTAAAAAACCAACTAAAAACACTACTCTTTGAGGAGGCCTTTGGGAATGTGCTGCCTATTTCTGGTCATTAGATATGCTGCCAGGCTCCTTTTTGTCCTAAATAGGTTGCATTTAAGGGTCCTGGATTGCGGTACTTTCTGGCTATTGTAATGTGTGGTGATGATTTTATTGGAGTTTTATTGTGTGTAATTTTTAACTTTTCATCATTATATGACTGTTTTTCTGATATTAGCCACCCTGAGTAGGGATGATTATTCCCCTAGAGAGGCAGGATATAAGTGTAAATAATAAACAAACAAACAAACTTCTCTGCCTAGAAAATGATACTGTAGAAAAAATGCTTCAGCCTAATTTTTCTCTGCTATGTTGTTTTTTCTGTTTTCAAGGAAGGTTTATTTACCTTGCAGAAGCATTGAATTCCCCACATAACACCCTTCCACAGACTGAAGTGGAAGAATAATAAAAAAATATTGTAAAGATGTGTGCAAATATCAAATATGCAGCACAAGGAACAGTAAGGAATACAATGTCTGCACAGTTGTTCAGCACTCAGGATTAATGTCCTGGAGCATATACATTAAATAAATGACATGAGATTAATACAGTCCAATGAGTTGTTAGACTGGCACACAATTTTATAGCTAATGAAGGATATATACTTCAAACAAATCATAGCTGGCATGCAGAACAATGAACTCCAAGAGGAAAAGAAAATGGTAAACAATTGTTGCACTGATCAATGAATTCAAGGTCTCTTACACTTACTGGAGCTCTAATTAAATTGGGGCTCTGCTGGGATGAGGTGAGCTCCTTTGCAATCAAGCAATATGTTGGTAGAAGTACAGAACCCTTCCAAAACTCTTCACTGTTAATTTCTTATGGGTTGTAAAGTTTGCTCTAGCCATTTCCTTCTCTATGATTTGCCCCTGCTCTCTAGGAATCATTCTCTCATCTTCCTCTTTTCAGACATAATTGACTTTATATCCATCTCATGCCCTTCCTCATCCCAATCTGCAGTGATGGGATGTTACCGGTTCGGACCAGTTTGCCTGAACTGGTAGCACCCATCAGGAGGGGGTCGCCGGGGTGATTCGGTCGCCTCTCCGGGACCCCTCCATCTGGCCTTAGTCTTCAGTGAGTATGGAAGCCATGGTTTCAACAAAAATCTTCTAAGTTGTGGGAAAATATTTATTTATTTATTGAATGTCTATACTACCCATCTGGGTGTTATCCCACTCTGGGCGGTGAACAAACAGAAAATAAGTAACAACAATACCCACAACAAATAAAATTGCCCATGAAGTATAAAATGCGTACAGATTTTAGAGACCTGACCACAGAGCAATTGTAAAAGTGGAATAGGAACAACTGACTCCTTTGTAGTACCTACATTTGTCTAAATTATCCATAGCATTACATCGCACAAGTTCTCTATTTTGTATACCAGTAAAGAAATATACATAGCAAACCTTTTATTCAGTCTCCAGTACATCCCTCACACCAAGAAACTGCCCTTGTAAACTATTCCCTAAATTCCTGCTGCTGGAGAGTGCAAAACATCATAGTGAGCACAGAGCTGCCAAATTAGTTGTGTGTATGTGCCCTAGAAGTAACTTAGTGATGTAATTATAGAATATAATTTGCAGTAAATTTAAATAAAAGGAAAGCCATTAAGCAAAGCATTTGAGTTAGCTGAGAGCAGGAAGTGGAAACAATAAGAACAAACATCATCCATATGGCAGTGTCAAGTGTAGTATACTTCCCATTCTAGGATGTCTGAGTCTGCCTTGAAATTAGCAGTAGTTAAGGGTGCTTGGAAAGTTGTAGGGGCTCCAGGCTGTGAACTCTGCTTGGTTCATCTTTTATTTAATTCTCTAACAGATGGAAGGAGATACAGGTCAGTATTTGTTAGCAAACACTGGAGCTAATAAGGAAACGACAGAGGATAATGAAAACTGCTGACTTTTTCATTGGCCATGGTAGACTGGGTTACAGTGAGAGAACAGTAAAGTTAGCTGTGTACTTATTCTTTCAACTTCAAGGAAGCAAAAATAAGAAAAGCCTTGCTTTTTGGGCAGGGCTGGAAGTACTTCATCTGGTTCTTTTAAAAAAAAGAGAGAGAAAGTTAAAAATATTTTTTAAAGGAGGGTGATACAACCATCTCCTTTCTGACTGTACTGAATGAGTTTTAACATTGCCCCCCAAACATTCAAATTCTGTTTTGAATAGAGATAACAGGGAGGCAAAGGAAATGTGTGTGGCGATGATCATCTTCTTCAGGTGCTGTATCCATTCCAGATATTGGCTATCATCATGGTGATAGTCTTCCTGTTCTTAACTCCTCAGAACAGTTCTTCTGAGGACATACCTGCCAGTCTCTCAGGTTCTTCAGCCATGAAGTCCATGTAAGACCAGGCTCTTTCTTCCCAGGGATCCTTGCAGAGCGAGTTGGAGTATTCTATATTTTGTGTTGTTCCTCATTATATGGCCAAGGTATTTGAGCTGTCTTTGATTAATGGTCTTAAATATTTCTTTTTCTTTATTCATCTGGTGCAATACTTCTACATGAGTCACATGGTCAACCCACAATATCCTTAGCATTCATATAGAGAGAGCCATAT
Organism: Furcifer pardalis; assembly: GCA_030440675.1. NCBI lineage: Eukaryota > Metazoa > Chordata > Lepidosauria > Squamata > Chamaeleonidae > Furcifer > Furcifer pardalis. The sequence goes on along the minus strand of CP126890.1, from coordinate 184,651,759 downwards.
TTCAAAAGCTTCGATTCTCTTTTCAGATGCTTTAGTCCAAGGGTGGCCAACATTTTTATGTCATGGGTCTGATCATGCCCCCAGACAGCTGAGCATGGTGGGCCACATCCCCGGAAAGTGGAAGCAGGCACATTTACAGCTGTCGTAAATGTGTCCACTTCCTCATTTATGACAGCCATAGGCGTGGTTTTTCATGTGTGGGTGATGTAAACATGTCCACTTCCACTTCTGGGTGTGGTGGAGGCAGCGACAAACCAGATAGGATGCCATTGGGACTGGGCCAGGGCCATGGGCCATAGTTAGGGAACCCCTGCTTTAGTCAGTGTCCAAGCTTCAACTTCATATAGCAACACTGGGAATACGTAACATCTCACTATTCAAATCTTTGTAACGAGAGTTAGATGTCCACTGCATAACAAAGGTCACATTTTTATGAAGGTGGATCTTGCTTTTTCTATTCATATACAGTAATACCCCGGATAACGATTGCATCGAATAATGCTATAATCGGATAACGATGCAAGTGTTTTTGGAAAAAAACTTTCATTGGATAACGATTCTGGATAACAATTCTTTAGCGTTATCCGAGGCAATGGTCTGTGGGTGTGGGGTGGTTTGGGTAGAACTTCTACAATGTATGTTGTAGAAATGGCTTCCAAATGTACCAAAATCTGTTTTGTTTAAAAAATCCCTCTTTTTATATTTAAATTCCATGTAAATTTTTCATTAAGTGCCATATCCCAAACATTAGTATACCGTTTAGTTAAATCTAAGTTCAAATCACTTTTTCAATTTCTGGCAACCGGTTGTCTTGCTGATGTTAAGAAAATAGCCAATAAATCTTATTTATTTTCATCTAAATTCCAATCCTCTAAATCAGTCAATAATGCAATTTTCCCATTCAATTTTAAATTAATATCCAAAATGTTGGCTATATCTTGTTCACTTACACAATGGTACCTACAGAAAAACCTACAGAAAAACCCTGATTTGCGGAAAAAGTTCATTCCATAGCTTCTTACGTAAATAGGGGTTTTATGTAAATCAATGCATCCCAATAGGGATGCATTGAAAAATTAAAAAAAATGGGTTTGAAATTGGTTTTCAATGCATCCCTGTGGAAAATCGTGCTTTGCACACTAGTGGCCATGTCTGGTAATAATAGGCAAATTCCCCACACACACATATACACACCTTTTAAGCTCCCAACTAAAGTGTGCACCCTCCAAAGCTCATCTCCAGGCAAGCTGCACCCCAAAGAAGCATTGGGCAAAGACCTGGATCGAGTGGTTTGCCTCCAAAGCTAATCCTCAGGCAAACTTGTGACTTCCAGCAGTGGGGGCGGGTGACACAGGGTGGACTCAATTTTTTTGTGTAAACCAGGATGCCGATTTATGGAAAAAATTCCTTATGCAAGTTGATTTTATGTATGTAGAGGCATAAATAAATCGGGGTTTTACTGTATTTATCTGCTTGCAATTTCTTGCTTTTGAACTGCTAGGTTGACAGGAGCTGGGACAGAGACGGGTGCTCAGTCCATCATGTAGTACTTGGTTTTCGAATTGCTGAGCTGCTAAACTTCTAGTCAATAAGTTCAGTGCCTTAACCACTGTCTTGCAACCTTATGGGTAAATTACAATACAGTACAGTACAGTACATAGGCTAATTCCAAAATGAATATAAGCTGGAGGGAATACAGTAATAAAATTCATACACTACATATATGATGATTCAACAAATCCATAATCAGGTGAGTAAATTTGTCCAATAGATTAAGTTTTCATAGCTGCTGCCTTAATGATAAAATTGGCAGTTCTACATACGATATGCATGTTAGAACCCAAGAGGAAATTAGAGAGAGAGAGAGAGAGAGCTTTTCAGTTGTTCAACCTATTTATTTATTTAAATTTATTTATCGCCCTCCTCCCCGAAGGGACCCAGGGCAATTCCCAACACAACAGCATATTGACAACAATTTAAAACCAGTTCAAAAATTAAAAGTTTTAAAAGAAGCTTAAAAACTTAGCATTAAAAACTAGGCATTGTAGCTAGGAGGCACTGGGTGTCAAACCATTCAGCCAGCTGGAGAAATTGATCCATCCATTCCCCACACCTGACCTTCCAGCCAGGTTTTCAATCCTTTCCTGAAGGACAGCAGTTCCGTTTGCAGGCGTAGTTCTATTGGGAGCAGGTTCCATAGGGCTGGAGCAGAAACAGAGAAGGCCCTCCTTCCAGTCCTCCTTGCCTAGCTAAGGAGTTGGAAGAGTTACCTCTACTTATATGACAGGCATAGACGAGTTATTTTCATGTGTTTGCTAATCATGAGAGTATGAACAACTGAAAGATAACTCTTCTTGCTGTTCATATTGGAACAAAGTCATCTTAGAACTGCAGAGCTAGAGAGCACCCAATGGATTATCTAGTTCAGCCTCTGTCAAGGAAGCACAGTGTGCAATTGAGCTCCAAACCATAAGTAAAAAAAAAAGGGAACTATCTAAGGATGCTTATAGTTTACTTGCTAACATCTTAGTCTTTGAACCAAAATTGAAAACTGAATGGGCAAAATACAGAAAGGGAAAGAAAAGGGAATGGGGTGGGGGGAAAGAACAAAGAAAACGAACCCCCAAACAAATGAAACTCAATTTCACGGCACATTATCTCCCTCAATTCTTTTCCTCTCAGTTTTCATTTTCATTAAAATCACAGACAACCATAAATTAATAATTACTTCAGGTTGACTAAATGCAGGCCACAGTACAGCTCTCCATTTTCCTACACTGGCCCTTCTTGTTCATGCTGGGGGAAAAAAGTTAATTTAGATAATGTGGCTTGGCCCTTGTCATATAATTCTGCTTTGCAGTTTCACTGATCTATAATGGTCTGTTCTTATTAGGTAGTATTAACTTTATCTTTTGTTCAATCGAGCTTCACCATTTCCCCAGACAAATGATAACTATTATGAAATATCTGTTTGAAATGTGTTACTATTTGTCTATCTGTTATATATTGGACTGACATTGCCTAACAACAGTGATAACTGTGAGTACTGCAAACATACTACACTTTTACAACAGTATATAAAATGACTGTTTTTATTTATGTTTATATATTTATATTTCAACCCCTTTTCAACCAGATAGTTTACGAAGAGAAAAAAAGATACATGAGCAGAGAAACTTGACATAGTAAAAGTGTTGCAACATTTCCTCCTCAAACTTGATGTCTGAAAAACAGACAAAATGGAGTTGGGGTAAAATGAAACCTTTTTTTACTCATTACAGATTATTCTGAATTATCTTTACTAGGCTGGATTGCTCAGAGGGAATGGAATCTGGCTGTGAAGCAATAGCTCCTTTGAATGCTTTCCAGGTGAACAGGCAACCTATGTATCTTTGTGTAAGATTATTAGAATTTGGAAATTACTTAAGGGTCTAGACTTCTTCATTACATTTAATGCTTACTTTCCTACTGTGAAAATACTTTACTATTTGTTATTGTATTGTAACTTCCTTTTGTTACTTGAAGCCACACAGTTGATGACGCAGAAAGAGGATAATATCAAGGACCCCCCAGACTAATGTAGGTCTACTATACACAAGTATGTATGATGAATGAGGACAGATTTTATGTTGTTGTACATGGGGTCACAAAGGGTTGGACATGACTATGTGACTGAACAACAACAACAACAAAAACTTTTAAGTCAAACCAATTTATAGTGACCCTAATAAGGCTTTAAAGGTATGTGAGATATTAAGCAGTGGTTTCACCAGGTTCACACCTACAATGAGTTTTCATGGTTGAGTCCTAGTTTGTCACTGTATCCACTACACCACCTTGATGCCCATGCCAATTTCCTATTCTGCTACAATACGCCACTGAAAGTTGCACCTAATGAGTTACACCAGTAGATATAATTAACAAGAATTTGGTTACACTCCCAAAGAGGAGAGCAAAAATCAGGTGAATTCTTCCCAGAATTTATTGTAACTAGTTAGAAGTAATGAGTAATTTCAATGTTAGAAAAATTGAATAAGAATAATGTAACAAATAGTGCAAGTTATAATAAATAAAATGTTCTAGTTACTTTCAATATCTGCTTTTAATGTCAATTTTAAGGGATTTTAACATAATTTTTTACATTAGTTTGCACTTTCCATGAAACTCTCTTATCAATCCTATATGACAAAGGAAATATTATTTGTTTTTTTTATTTTGTATTTCTAAATACAGGGTGAAATATCAAGACTGGCCACTAGAGAGAACTAAACATTTTTTCACCTGTGATTTGTCTGGCCTGATAGTAATAATGGTGTACCAACATGTAACAGAATGCTTTGCTTGTTAAATCACAGGCATGATACCACTAAAGGGGACCTGGCTGTTGAGAAGCAATGCATAATGTAACAAATTCCTCTTTAGAAATATCAGCCAGAATGCAATGAATAATTTGCATAAATGCATTTGGAAAACAGATTGACAAATAGATGCTTATTAACAATTAACTGAATTAATGGGGGACAACATTTGCTTGACTCAGCAGGCAACCAGGTGTTTGATTGGAGATCTAGTAATTAGCAGATATTTTCAAATATATGATTCAAATGCACTTAGGGTAAAGGTAGAGGTCACCTTTGCATTAAAACTAGCCATATCCAACTCTAAGGTGCAGTGCTCGTCTCTATTTAAATGCACTTACATATGCATAAATATCCAGTTGGATTTCAGACAATGTCCCATATTCCATTCCCTATTATTTATATTTTCTTTCTAAAAGTTGTAATTCTGTGTTTTGTGTGGATAACAGGATTACAGTGAAACTCCTTCATTATCAGTGAAAAGGAAGACTCTATAAATGCAAAACAAGTTCTAGTTGTTGTTCAGTCACTCAGTCGATTCCGACCCTCTGCAACCCCATGGACCACCGCCCTCCAGGCACTCCTGTCCTCCACCATCCTCCTCAGCCCACCCAGGTCTGTTCCCACTGCATCCACAATACCATCTAACCATCTCATTTTTGGCTGCCCCCTTTTTCTTTTGCCCTCCACCTTTCCCAGCATCAAAGCCTTCTCAAGGGAATCCTCTCTTCTCATTTAAGTACCTTAGCTTCATATTTACAATTTGACCTTCTAAGGAGCAGTCAGGGTTGATTTCTTCTAAGATTGACCTATTTGTTCTCCTTGCTGTCCAGGGGACTCTCAACACTCTCCTCCAGCACCACATCTCAAATGTATCTATTCTTCTGCGCTCAGCTTTCCTAATGGTCCAGCTCTCACAACCATACATTGCCACAGGGAATACCATTGCTTTGACTATATGAATTTTTGTTTGCAATGTGATGTCTCTACTTTTCACTATGTTCCCCAGGTTTCTCATCCCTTGCCTCCCAAGAATCAGTCGCCTTTTTATTTCATGGCTGCAATCCCCATCTGCAGTGAGCTTTGATCCCAAGAAAGTAAAATCTGTCACTGCCTCTACTTCTTCCCCGTCTATTTTCCAGGTACTGATAGGGCCTGTTGCCATGATCTTGGTTTTCTTAATATTGAGTCTCAAGCCAGCTTTTTCACTCTCAACCTAATCAGGAGCTTCTTTAGGTCTTCATCATTTTCTGCCATTAGGGTGGTATCATCTGCATATCTCAAATTGTTGATGTTTCTCCCAGCAATTTTTATCCTGAATTGTGATTCTTCCATCCCTGCATTGCGCATTATGTGCTCTGTGTATAAGTTGAATAAGCAGGGTGACAAAATGCAGCCTTGTCTGACTCCTTTTCCTATTCCAAACCACTCCGTCATTCCGTATTCTGTCCTAACGGTTGTTTCTTGATTTATGTACAGATTTCTCATGAGACATATAAGGTGTTCTGGTATCCCCATATCTTTAATTACTTGCCACATTTTGTTGTGGTCTACGCAGTCAAAGGCCTTAGTGTAACCAATGAAACAGAAGTAGACTTGTTTCTGATATTCCTTTGTTTTTTCCATGATCCATCTTATGTTGGCGATGTGGTCTCTGGTCCCCCTGCCTCTTCTGAAACCCACCTGTATTTCTGGTAGTTCTCTCTCCACATGCTGTTGCAGTCTATCCTCTATTATCTTGAGCATCACCTTGCTAGCGAGTGGGATGAGCGCAATTGTTCGATAACTTGAACACTCTTTGGCATTTCCCTTTTTGGGGATTGGAACATAGACTGGTCTTTTCCAATCCTGTGGCCATTGTTGTGTTTTCCAAATCTGCTGACATATAGAATGTAATAATTTGATTCCATCATCTCCTAGGGCTTTGAAAAGTTCTACCTGGATACCATCATCTCCGTTGGCTTTGTTCTACTTTGAGAAATTTCCTTCAGATGGCATCAGGAAGGTCAGTGTTAATTGATCTTCCACTATCAGCAATTCAGTCACAGGGTAATAGTCAAGCATTACTCATCTTGCTTTTGGAACATTTAAGCAGATGATCACCTAACTTTGCCCTCCCTGCTATCTTAACAAGGAAAATAGTGAGACTAAAGAGGAAAAGCCCATGTTCAGGTGGAACATTGGCTCCATACAGACAAGAGTTGTCCATATTCATATATGGTGTTTTCCACTTTGGATGAGCCTTTCATGCTTAAAATAAATTCTTAAACATGAATAATGTGTTTACAAAAGAGGGGAACACAAAATTTCTGTGTCCTTTCTTTTGTGTAACCTTTTCATGCCATTTCATCCTTGTCTTGTAAATTGCCTGAGAATTTTTTTCATCCAAAAGCAGTATAACAGCTGTCAGCAGCCAGTCAATTAGGACATCCTGGGAGAGAGGGAATTTTGAATCTACAAAATAGCCTAGAAGACAGATAGAATCACTCTTTGTTTCAGTTGTTTTCTGTGTGATTATTGTGGGCTGAGGTCCTGATGCATTCCTTCTTGGACTGCTGTCTGCTGACTTGTTGCTGTACTTCAATTTGGATCCTTTCCATTTGTTTTTTTATTTGTTTTTTGAGGAGAGGATCCCCCCCTCCTCATTTCAGATTATTTTTGCTGCTGCCAGGAAACACGCCTACTTGGGAATTTTTTAAAACTCATCTACCTCTCCAATGTCTTTGAGGATTTTTTGAGGGTAATGAAATCCTTTCCCTTCTTGGATGTTTTTGCTGCCTGCTTGACATGTCATATCCTGCCAGCTGGACTCAAAGAACAGAAATTAAGGCATCAAGTGGTCATGGTGACAGAAAAATCGCTCCGTATTCTAGTTATCTAGTAGCTTTTATTTGGGTGGGGAATTTTTATTTTTTTATGTTAATTTGCTTACTTGTTGGCTTATTTGTTTTTCTTAGTTTTTGGGAGAAGAGACTGTGTGTGCCTTTTTATAAATAAATAAATAAATAAATAAATAAATAAATATGCAAGTTCTTAACTATGTGTGTTGAGTGGCAGTGCTTTTCCTGTTTGATTGGTTTAAAAAACATATTTTGCTAATGTGTATCTATACTTTTACAATAAGTGCATATATTTTGTTGGGGTTTAAGGAGTATGGTTTTGTTTACTTCTGTGGGGGTTAGCAAGCTGTAGAATGGACAATATGATTGTGCTAGTGTGAAAATGGCCTCAATGGGTAATTGTTCTTCTTGGCTTGGCACAGCTTTTGACATTTTTAGTGTTGTTCTTAGTGTTGTGTTGCTGTTGGTTGTTTTATTGCGTAATTCTCCCTGTTTACTGGCAGCTAGTGCCTGGCCTACTGGCTTGTTTGGCTGGTTGCTTTTTTCCCTTATTGTGCTGCCCAAACTCAGACTTTTTATTGGTTAATAACTGACACTGAAATCATACTTTTTATCAACTGTAATAATTTAAACTGGTGCCTGCCTACGTCTGATGATGATTCCCCCCTTTCTCTTATGATGTGTACTTTCTTTTCCCTCTCTGTTGCCTTTGCTCCACTTTCATAGAGCAGTTTTTAAACGTTTGTCAGCCTTTTGGAGAGGAAGAAAACACAAATAGGGAATCATGAAATCAAGGCTGAGAAACAGACTGGAGGAGCCCACAAACATTGAATGCAAGGTGCTAGACTTGCCCCTTTGTCATTGCTTTCAGTATGTTAAGTTAGGAGGTTGTACTTTCTGTGTAGCCTTTCTACCTAAGGTCAAATCCTAATTATTGGGGAGGGCAGTTCCTGTGGGCGGGCTACATGAATAAAGCCGCTTTCCCTTCTTCAAAAAATAATTTTACATATTGAAAGCAATGACAGCGGAGGACAGGGCTTTTGTGTTCCCATCAAAGCATGTGTTTCACATATGGTGAACAGAGATTTGGGATTCTCAGCATAAAATATCCTCTCATTTTCTTGACATGCAGGAATGGCAAGAAAACTATGCCAGCTGGTGAAATTTATTCCTAATGCTTTGGGAACTATGTGAGGAAACATTCTGAGAAAAAGCATCCGTTTGCACAAAAACAAGCAGAGACAAAAACAAACTTCCAAATAAAATGGTAGCATCCTACACACAGAATGCCAGCTTTCTGGTAACATTAGGCTACAGTCCTTTCTCCCAATATATCCTTTTTGACATGGAGGACTATTTAGCCTTTCCTTTTAGTGTAAGAAGAGGGCGCACATTGCAAGTATCTTACAAATAATTTTTGAAGAGATCATCTTAAACCTATATGTAGGCTAGTTTGAATTCTATAATGAAAGATGAGATAAGGAGACATTTTAATTTGAATTGAATTTTATTTAGAGTTCATATTCATCCATGATTTTAAATTGTGCAATATACTGATACAGATAATCGCCCCAAGGATATCTCTCCGTTCCACCAGAGTGGACCGGAGAGGCTCTCTGGTTGTGCCATTGGCCAGAGAGGTGCACCTCTCTGGCACTAGAAGGAGGGCCTTCTCTGTGTCCGCCCTGGCCCTATGGAACCTCCTGCCAATAGAGTTACACATACATACAGAGCTGCTGTCCTTTAGGAAAGGAGTGGAAACTTGGCTGGTGGGTCGGGTCTGGGGGATGGATGGAGCAGTATCCCCAGCCAGTTGGATGATTTGATCCCCCTTGCCTTTTAGCTGTAACTCCTAGGTTTAGTCTTTTTAATCTTTTTAATCTTTTAACCTTTTAATTAGTTTTGATTATTTGATTGTTATTGATGATGTGTTGTGAATCACCCTGAGTCTCTTTGGGGAGGGGGGTAATAAACAAGCATGAATAATACTAAATTAAATAAATAAATAGATATATTAATGCAGATAAATACATTTCCACCTTAGTGAGATCAAAGTCACTCACTTATTCTGTGGCACAGGCATGCTTTAACAGTGCACATGACTGGGTGATTTGAAAAGAGTTGGAAAGATGCAGTGAATTGCTAAATAAGGATCAAAATGGAAATTAGCCATCTGATGTGACATGGAGTACAATCTTCCTCCTAACTATTGGAGTAAAGAAGTGAGATACAGGTGATTGTTTTAAACTGAAACCACAACTTAATTTAACAATCTTTTGCAGTGAGACCTCATGTAGTGTAGAACCTAGGACAGGGGTCTTCTTTGGCTACCTCTCTAGCCCTTAAGGAGTGAGTCCTTCTGCCTAAGCAAGAATTTGAAGTCGCCTGTTTCCATACCTAATCTAGCCAAAGCCTAGCAGTGAACATCGCCCCCTACTCTGGGCCCACAACAACGGCCTGAGGAAGAAGATGCAAAGGCCTAGCAGTGGCTGAGAACATCGCCCCCTCCTCTGGGCCCACAACAACGGCCCGAGGAAGAAGATGCCAAGGCCTAGCAGTGGCTGAGAACATCGCCCCCTCCTCTGGGCCCACAACAACGGCCCGAGGAAGAAGATGCCAAGGCCTAGCAGTGCCTGAGAACATCGCCCCCTCCTCTGGGCCCACAACTACGGCCCGAGGAAGAAGACTCCATGGCCTAGCGGTGGCTGAGAACATCGCCCCCTCCTCTGGGCCCACAACAACGGCCCGAGGAAGAAGATGCCAAGGCCTAGCAGTGCCTGAGAACATCGCCCCCTCCTCTGGGCCCACAACTACGGCCCGAGGAAGAAGATGCCAAGGCCTAGCAGTGGCTGAGAACATCGCCCCCTCCTCTGGGCCCACAACAACGGCCCGAGGAAGAAGATGCCAAGGCCTAGCAGTGGCTGAGAACATCGCCCCCTCCTCTGGGCCCACAACAACGGCCCGAGGAAGAAGATGCCAAGGCCTAGCAGTGGCTGAGAACATCGCCCCCTCCTCTGGGCCCACAACTACGGCCCGAGGAAGAAGACTCCATGGCCTAGCGGTGGCTGAGAACATCGCCCCCTCCTCTGGGCCCACAACAACGGCCCGAGGAAGAAGATGCCAAGGCCTAGCAGTGCCTGAGAACATCGCCCCCTCCTCTGGGCCCACAACTACGGCCCGAGGAAGAAGATGCCAAGGCCTAGCAGTGGCTGAGAACATCGCCCCCTCCTCTGGGCCCACAACAACGGCCCGAGGAAGAAGATGCCAAGGCCTAGCAGTGTCTGAGAACATCGCCCCCTCCTCTGGGCCCACAACAACGGCCCGAGGAAGAAGACGCCAAGGCCTGGCAGTGCCTGAGAACATCGCCCCCTCCTCTGGGCCCACAACTATGGCCCGAGGAAGAAGACTCCATGGCCTAGCGGTGCCTGAGAACATCGCCCCCTCCTCTGGGCCCACAACTACGGCCCGAGGAAGAAGATGCCAAGGCCTAGCAGTGGCTGAGAACATCGCCCCTTCCTCTGGGCCCACAACAACGGCCCGAGGAAGAAGATGCCAAGGCCTAGCAGTGGCTGAGAACATCGCCCCCTCCTCTGGGCCCACAACAACGGCCCGAGGAAGAAGATGCCAAGGCCTAGCAGTGCCTGAGAACATCGCCCCCTCCTCTGGGCCCACAACTACGGCCCGAGGAAGAAGATGCGAAGGCCTGGCAGTGGCTGAGAACATCGCCCCCTCCTCTGGGCCCACAACAACGGCCCGAGGAAGAAGATGCAAAGGCCTAGCAGTGGCTGAGAACATCGTCCCCTCCTCTGGGCCCACAACAACGGCCCGAGGAAGAAGATGCCAAGGCCTAGCAGTGCCTGAGAACATCGCCCCCTCCTCTGGGCCCACAACAACGGCCCGAGGAAGAAGATGCCAAGGCCTGGCAGTGGCTGAGAACATCGCCCCCTCCTCTGGGCCCACAACAACGGCCTGAGGAAGAAGATGCCAAGGCCTAGCAGTGCCTGAGAACATCGCCCCCTCCTCTGGGCCCACAACTATGGCCCGAGGAAGAAGATGCGAAGGCCTTGCAGTGGCTGAGAACATCGCCCCCTCCTCTGGGCCCACAACTATGGCCCGAGGAAGAAGATGCGAAGGCCTTGCAGTGGCTGAGAACATCGCCCCCTCCTCTGGGCCCACAACATCGGCCCGAGGAAGAAGATGCCAAGGCCTAGCAGTGGCTGGGGACCTTGCCCACTCCTCTGGGCCCGCAACAATGGCCTGATGGGAGTTAGTTTGTGTTCTGGTTTGGTTGTTTTATGTGGTTGCATTTTATAATTTTTATTGTACTATTGTTGTTTTGACTGTAAGCCGCCCTGAGTCGCCTCGGCGAGTGGGCGGCAATATAAATCTAAATAAATAAATAAATAAATAAGCCGCCCAGAGTTGGGTTTCGACCCGATTGGGGTGGGATAACAAGTTGGAAATAAATAAATAAATAAATAGTTGCCATCCATGATACCACAGTGATGATAGAAAATTTGTGGTAATATTTAATCCTATGCTTATATTTTGTTAGCTCTATTCATCATTTGTGCTCTATTCATCTTCTTCTGTTGTAAATTCTCACTTTTATGTCTGCCAGTTCCATGGTCCATCATTCCTCCTTCTTGGTTTTCCTAATATAATTTGGACCCTGATTTTCAAGAATTCCAGGTTCCAAGCCTCATCCCAATGGCACATTGTAAACGAAAGTGGGTTGGCCTTACAACTTGCTGTTATGTTTATATATCAGACACTCTGGGAGCCTTTTATTGCTCCAAATCATTCAGCTTTAAGGTCAGGCATTTATGGACCTTTGATGGCACTGCATTCCTCATGCTGTTCCTCCCATGTCACAAGATGCAGGAAGCAATAGGGAGGTCCTTTTGCCTTGGGAAGGGCCATAAGAGATGACAGAAGTTGTGTGAAATTTTTGCCCCTTGCAGTGTAACAATTCAATCTCCATAGCAGCTGTAATGTGACACATAATATTTCCATCTAACATGTTTAGGCTTCCATTTCTCATCATACATTAGGGGATGTACACATGAGTACAGGGCATAAGTAAAATCCCATTTCATCCTTATAGACATTCATAGGTCATTGGCAGAGTGGCTTTATTTTTCTGCCTTTACAGTATCTTAATTGAACCCAACTGTGTTCTCCCATTTATAGAACAGCACCCTGTGTCTGTTTTTATTCTCTCTTTCATTTCCTGCATGTTTAAAAATCTTCCGAATCACAAGCCCTTTTGCATGTTGCATACAGCAACAACATGCAGGAATAAAGCTATCAACCATCAGCCAGTTCATATGTGACACTCTGACCAGTCATATCCGACTCTAGGGTTTGATGCTCATCTGTTTATAGCCAAAGACTGAATGCTGCGTGTATATGCAGGCATGACTAAACAGTGGTGTGCATGGAATGCTGTTTACCTTCCCACTATAGCGTTAACTATTTATTTACTTGCAATTTCTTGCTTTTGAACTGCTAGATTGGCAGGAGCTGGGACAGAAAGTCCACCATGCAGCCTTTGGGTCTCGAACTGCTGACTTGCCAACCTTCCAGTCATCAAGTTCAACATCTCAACCACTAAGCCACTCCAGTCCCATATTTATGTAAAGAGCCTTTAAAAAGCATGAATCAGAATCCTATTACTAATCCCAAAACAAAGTAGACCCATTGCAACTATTGACAAGTCAACATGTATAAAGTCCAGTGATTCAGAGACATAAATCTAGTTGCTTAGCATAGTAAATCACAAAAGAATAGACCCATTGAATCTGTAGGTTTAGTGAGTCAACTGCTCCATATGTTGCATTAATGCAAAAACAACTACTCTAAATGCAACTTACTGTGTTAAATTTTTTGGAATAGTAGCCGTGTTTTCTGAGTTCAGGCATCTCAGAAAACAAAACAAAATAAACAAAATAAAGTAAAATAAAAAAAAAACACAGTAGCACTTTAAAGAATAACTGCTATATTTTCACTGTTAGCTTTCGTGGATCAAGTCCACTTCATCAGACAAGGAATGAAACTTACAGGCATGTTCTTATATACCAAATTCAGGAGGTCGGCGGGAGAAGGGTTGGTGTCAAGCGAGATGACAGACAAGCAAGCACAAGAATGCAGTATCACCCAGCCATTAGCAACAATAGATTATTCAGATAAACTCTAAAAGACTCCCTTTCAATCTCAAGGTTGCTGAGTAAGCCCACTATGGTATCTGATCAACTTGTGACCTGCATGTCAGGGGAAAAAAACCCAAACTCCTGTACCTGGGTTCTTTCTGTTTTACTAAAGAGAATTGGCAGGAAAGTTTGCTCTGGAAACAGTATTACTGGACCCAATGGCACCACACACAACATTAAAGGCAGTTTTACTTGTGCTTCTGCCAATGTGATTTATGCCATCTCTTGCCAGAAATGTCCATCCGTGCTTTATGTAGGACAAACAGGACAATCTTTACGCAAAAGGATTAATGGACACAAATCAGATATCCGGAATGGCAACACGGAGAAACTCGTCTCAAACCACTTCAATCTAACTGGACACTCTATCCAAGACCTGAAAGTTGCAATTCTGGAACAGAGAAATTATAAAACTAGGATTGAAAGGGAGACAGCAGAAATCAAATACATCCATCTGTTAGATACCCATCACAGGAGCTAAATATTAGTGAAGGGTTTCTGGGACATTATCAAATTTGATGCAGAGAGTGCTATATGATTTTATATTACAACTTTCCTGCCAATTCTCTTTAGTAAAATAGAAAGAACCCAGGTACAGGAGTTTGTTTGTTTTCCCCCTGACATGCAGGTCACAAGTTGATCAGATACCATAGTGGGCTTACTCAGCAACCTTGAGATTGAAAAGGAGTCTTTTAGAGTTTATCTGAATAATCTATTGTTGCTAATGGCTGTGTGAAACTGCATTCTTGTACTTGCTTGTCTGTCATCTTGCTTGACACCAACCCTTCTCCCGTCGACCTCCTGAATTTGGTATATAAGAACATGCCTGTAAGTTTCATTCCTTGTCTGATGAAGTAGACTTGATCCACGAAAGCTAACAGTGAAAATATAGCAGTTAGTCTTTAAAGTGCTACTGTGTTTTTTATTTTTATTTTACTTTATTTTGTTTGTTTTGTTTTGTTTTGTTTTCTGAGATTACTGTGTTAAAGAAAGCTGCACTTATAATACTTCCATTTTGATCAACTTATGGAAGAAGTCACTCATTAAATCCCCATTGATTCAATGGATGTGCTGAAATGTTATTTACTACACTAAGTATTTTTTTTTTTTTTGGCAAATGAGTTTTCTCTAGTTGGAGTTACCAGTAGGTATGTTGGCCATTTTTTCTTTTTTGTTCTAAATTGAAGCACATAAAATTAGAGACCCTTAAAGTACAGCTGTGGAACATATAAGAAACAGGGATGGAACATAAGGCATAAGGATCTTCTAAGTATAAATACATTAGGAACTACCACTCATGGTGTTGAATTCTTGAAAAGAAGATGCAGTTGTTTCAAATCAGCGATGCTGCAGAAAGCTTCCATAAAGCAAATGCTTTAAGAACTACAGTTTTATGTAAGTCTGACATAATGTAAAAACCACTCAGGATATAAGAAAGGTTCATAAGTTCAATATCTTCTCTGATACAGACCTAAATCTCAGAATCATGTACTGATGCGGATCAGAAATATAATGTGATGTGACCCAATGACTTCACAAGGATCGTGGGAGATCTTTCTTTGCCACAGGCAGCCAAATTCAGTGTGTGAATTCAAAATGTCCAATTCATCTCAGTACTAATTTCAATATGTCACCAAGCTGTCATAGATCCTGATTTTTTTTGTTAAAAATATCTGTTCCCTTCAAGAATATGAGAACAAAAATGATTTGATATACTAAGCCAGAACCTGTCAACATTAACACCTTATACACATTTATCACAGTTCAACAAAGAAATATTTCTGCCTAGTGCATCTATTTTATTTTTAAACAGTTAGATGATTAATGACATGAAAATATTTCATCTAGATTACATACGTGATTAAGGCTGCAATTGTGTGCACCATTATCGGTTTGCTGAATAAAGTGGTGTGTAATTTGGATCTCCTGTTACTGTCTCTGGAGTCTGGGTTGGCTGAGAATACTCTTTTGTTGAGAAGGGTAGAGAAATGTTTCTAAATGCACTCCATATATTATATGTGGCAGAAAGATCACTGTATTTAGCCTTTGTGTGTTTTTTAAAAAAAGTGAAGTAGAAAACGGGGCAGGGAAGCTTTATGAGTCTCTGTGAAATGTCCTCTTCCATATTTATTCACCAGAGGATTTTGTACTGATTGTACTATTAACACATCTTTCGGCACCACTCCCTGGCAGATCAACAAAGAAACATACCAACTGGGGATTTCTACTGCCTTCAGACAAATGTAGAGGCATTTATGGAACTCCTGGGCAGAGCAAGAGCTAGGAAGTACAACATTGCAACAGAGCCTCCCTGTAGAATTTGGCATTTGTAAATGAAAAAGATGGTATGGGACTTGAACCAAAGAAAGGAAGAACTGAAAGTAATACAGTAGACCAAGCTGCTAATGCCACAGGAAAAGGAGAATGACAACTGGATCCCCCACCAAAGTCCGGTATTTCCTGTGGACACTCCAAACACAAAGTTGCTTGATACGACTCAGGGTGAGATCAGTGGCTGCAGGACAAAGAAAACAACTTGCATCACATCAGTGTTTCCCAATCTTTGGGTTTTGGACTTCAATTTCCAGAAACCTAAGTTAATTCCCCAAAGCACTGATCAGCCAATGTACTGGCGTAGGCTTCAGGAAACTGAAGTCCCCATGGGGTGTGGGAACCACTGTTTTAGATAGAATTTTTGCTGTGTGGAAAATCTTTCTTTTTCTTTGCTTTGCCACTCAGGTCAGTTCATGAAACTTTTCTGAAATACTATTGCATCATTAGAATGGAGCATGTGTATGATTGTGAAAGGTTGTTTGTTTGTATGGGCTTTGGATAGATAGATCACATGAGTATGGAGAGCCGTAATCCTGTCCATATAATAGCCATTTCTACTCAAAACCAGGTGTCAGGTGGTAGTTAACTAACCTAATCTGGTCCAAAGGCTACAGGTGAAGGAGCCCCATTAGGTAGAGCAAAACACAGATTTTAATGAACAAAATCCTAATCTGCCCTAGTGGTCATAGCCATTCTTGAGGCATCATGTCCAGCAACAAATGAAGACCCCCTTTTTGCCCATCACTGCTACCCAGGGGCATTCTTGGAATCTGATGCCCAGGTTTATATACTCGTTCATCAGGAAACTTGAAAAGAACCACATTGTAGATGATTTCTTTGGCTTGATCAACTATTTGCGACTAAATGCTAACAAAGTTTTTTGAAAGAAGAAAAAACATCTCACTTCTAGAACTTGTACACTGATTCTTAACAATTGCCTTAGGAGAGTGAAAAGTGTTAGATAGGGTTATGAGGCAAGCTGTTCTGTCTATTTTAAGCACAGATGGAAAGGTATTTGTTTTACACTACAACTCCAAAAATAATATAGCTACTGTAGCAATTGTGGATGGGGCATTCAGGAAGATATATATTTATTATTATTTATTATTACACTTGATACCCCACCCCAATCGGGAGAACCCGACTCTGAGCGGCTTACAAAACACTAAAAATAAAAGTAAAAGCATAAGAAACAGTTTACTCCAATAAAACATCAGTTAAAAGGTCATCAAAATATTACCACAAAAATTAAAAACAGTACACAGTCCCACTTCCAGACCCAGACCCAACTAGAATGGTGTTTTCCATTTCTGATTTAAAGTCTCAAGTATTAATTTTTCCCCATGATTAGTGTGTGAATGTAGAGGGATAAGTCTATATAGCAGTATGTTAGTAAAGTTTGAATACAGTGCTTGCACTCAGTGATGGGATGATAAAAATTTTAGTACCCCACCCTGACGTCATCACAGTGGGGGCGGAGCTAACGTCATGACATCATGGGTGGAGCCAACGTCATGACGTCATGACGTCATGACGTTGTAGGCGGGGCCAAAAATAAAATAAATAAAATAAAAATAAAACACACACACCCCTCAACCCACACACACAAAACCGTTAATAAAATAAATAAATAAATAAAATAATAATTAAATAAAAATACACCCAAACACCCACCCACCCCAAACACAAACCCCACTTACAATGGGGACCGTTGGGGCTAGCCCCGAGCCTCGGCGCCCAGCGGCGGCGCGCCTAGCCGGGTGGCCGAGGGCCTCCCGGCCGCAACCCTCCATGGGCAGCCCTGAGCCTCGGCACCCATCGGCGGCACGCCTAGCCCGGTGGCCCAGGGCTTCCGGCCGCAACTCTCCACGGGCTGCCCGAGCCTTGGCGCCCGGCGGCGCTCCTAGCCGGGCGGCCCAGGGCTTCCGGCCGCAACTCTCCATGGGCTGCCCCGAGCCTTGGCGCCCGGCGGCGCTCCTAGCCGGGCGGCCCAGGGCTTCCGGCCGCAACTCTCCACGGGCAGCCCGTGGAGAGTTGCGGCCAGGAGCCCTGGGCCGCCCGGCTAGGCGCGCCACCGGGTGCTGTGGCTCAGGGCTGCCCGTGGAGAGTTGCGGCCAGGAGCCCTGGGCCGCCCGGCTAGGCGCGCCACCGGGCGCTGTGGCTCAGGGCTGCCCGTGGAGAGTTGCGGCCGGAAGCCCTGGGCCGCCCGGCTAGGAGCGCCACCGGGCGCTGTGGCTCAGGGCTGCCCGTGGAGAGTTGCAGCTGGGAGCCCTGGGCCGCCCGGCTAGGAGCGCCGCCGGGCGCCAAGGCTTAGGGTGCCCGTGGAGAGTTGCGGCCGCCAAAGTTATCCCCGCTGCAATCTCCGCCGCCGCCATTATCGTTGCTGCCGCTGCTGGTGCCGTCATCGCCGCTCCCGTCATTGCTGCCACTGCCTGTGTTGCCGCCGCCGTCAGCGCCGCCACCGCCACTATCTCGTTCTTGATGACTGCCGGTGTTGCTGATTTTTTAAAAAAATTGGAGCTAAAATGGCTCCGATTTACTGCGCATGCGCAGAAACTCAATCTGCCGCATTGCGCATGTGTCAGATTGAGTTTCTAAGCATGCGCAGTAAAATTGGAGTAAAAATTGCTCCAATTTTATTGCGCATGTGCAGAAACTCAATCTGACGCATGCGCAATGCAGCAGATTGAGTTTCTGCACATGCGCAGTAAATCGGAGCCATTTTAGCTCCGATTTTTTTTAAAAAAAATTCTTTCAGTGAGGCGTCCGGAACCGGACGCCTCAAAAGTGGACTCCCCTCACGGAGAACCCTCCGGGATTGTTCTTACCGGTTCCAGGGAACCGTATAGAACCGGGAACATCCCATCACTGCTTGCACTACTACAACATAGTGTTTCCACCTACATACATTAAAATATTAAATACATTTCAGATTCGGGAGGAGAAACAGTCTGTCATTTGCCTGTTGTAACTATTGCCTCATATTTTAGCACAAAAGTAAGGTTACTGTATCAGTCACTTAGGCAGAAATATTCCATTTTACCTTGTATGCTTTCTTTGAGTTAATTTTCGTCATAATTTGTATCTAAACTCTGCACTTAGCTGAGTTTATTTTTTTAATCAAATTTAACTTACACAATCACTGATACAGTCTAATTTTGTTGTTGAATAGCATGCTCCTTCAGTTCTTTAATCTGATTGCAAAACCAGACTTAAGACGGGATAGGAATTTCACAAAACACTGAACTAAATGTAGTAATATAGTTTCCAATAAAGCACCTGCCTCTTTGGCTAGGATCACATGATTGCCTATCTCCATTATCTTAATAATAATAATTTTCCAAAAGCAGGAAATACATTTAATCAATAGCTAGCTGCCATGCATTAAGGAAATTGCATTAAATAACATGACATATCCTGCATACCTATTTAGGCTACCCCCTTACTTTACCTGTATCAGACTGACCTTGCCTTGTTGATGTGACTTTTTTAAAAAACTTTTTGACATATCAGAAGAAGTTATCATTAATTCTTTAATTCTTAACTTTATAACCACAGGATGAGAATGATAAGCATCTTTGCAGCTGTTGTAATAATAGTGACAATAATGACTAGAAAAAAAGAATCTGATGTTTGAGATGTTTCTGACTGCTGTGTCATCTTTAAATCCTTACATGCAAGTTTTATCCTTAATCTTTTATTAACTTAAGTGTTGGTCTTCATGCAGAAATGAGCCACCAACCATGTAGCATACATTTGACAGTAAGGTATCTGATACTAGTTGGCCGAGCTAGTTTGATAACACACAACATTCCAGCTTCTCCAAAAACTCAGCTGTCAGAAATGTACTGATGAGGAAAGAGGAAAATAACAATTTGTCAGAGATTAAAATCCCAGACAGTAGAGCTTTGTAGGGCCAGGGTTAATAAACAGGGTGCCACTTATGGAAGAAAGCAATACCAGCAGTGTCTGAAAGAAGAAAATTCTAAAAGAAACGTAAGTGGAACAAGAGCCTTGAGCAACAGGAGGAGACTATATAGATATAAGGATGAGAAATGAGAGTTTAATATCTACAGTGATTTGGCCTAGAAAACCAAGAATTCACTTGCAGATGTCTTCTCTATCTATCTGTACACCACACCAAGAAATACCCATCTTTCACCCACTTTCAGATCTTGTGTGTCTGTGTTTTTTTCTTGCTTGTGTTTTGTGGGGCGTTAGCAATGCTCAGAGGATCCCGAGACACTGAAGTTGCCCATTCTGATCTAGTATTATTTTACCATTTGATTCAGTGGAGATCATTCACATACATTAATTTGCTAAAGATCAAAGAATAAGTAGAAGCAATGTGTAAAATGATGTTGTTACCTAAAATGAATTTCTTGTTCGATGTCCTGCCCTTAAAACATACAGATAAAGAATTAAAAGAGTATCAGAGCATTATAGATAGATTTTGTAACGGAAAACGGGGAGCTAGAATAGTTAAGCTGTTGTGGTATTTACCACAAAAGGAAGGTGGATTGGGGATTCCAAATATTAGTAATTATTATAGAGCTTTTCAAATAAGAAATGTTATCAAATTGTTAATTAGAGAAGAGCCAATATGGGGGAAAATCAAAAGAAAGGAATTTTTAAAAACTGGTAAGGCACTGTTTTTATGTGAAGAAAAGGATAAAAAGAGGAGGAAAATACAGGGAAGGATGATAAAATCAACTATAGATGAATGGAATAGAGTAAGGAAAGATCTTACCCCAGGAATTTCTCCGGTTTTAGAACTAGAAGATTTTAATAATTTTCCAATAAAAATAGATAGGAGGTTTAAGGATATTCTACTAGAAAATGGGGTCCGATTATTGAAGGATTGGGTTAAAATTTGTAGAGCTCAAGGAAAAAGAAACGAGCTTTATTTGCAATTGGAATTAGGATGGTTTAAGATTCTCCAGATGAATAATTGGAATAAGAGATTTTTAGTAGAAGGTGGTACAGATAGGGAGTGTACGGAATTTGAGATACTTCTGGTCAAATTAAGAAATGGAGACATAGGAATTAAGGGGATAGTTAGTAAAATTTATAAAATTTTGAATAAATGTGGAAAAATACAAGAGATGTTGAGAGAAAGTTGGGAACAAGAATTAAATGTGAGAATTATAGAAAAAAATGGCAGAAAATGTGGAGGAGAAGGATTATGAGAACTATGTCAGTGAGAGTAAAGGAGCATAATTACAAGTTAATCTGGAGGTGGTATAGGACCCCAATAGGGCTGCATCAAATGTACAAAAATTTGACTGATATTTGTTGGAGATGTACAAAAGCAAGAGGAACATATGAACACATGTGGTGGAGTTGTGAGTGCCTAAAAAGCTTTTGGGGAAAAATAGAAAATAAAATCAGGAAAATATTGGGAGTGCAGCTCGAATTGGGGTCGGAGACAATTCTTCTAACGGAGGTTGATAAATATAAACTGAGTAATGATAATAAGGAATTGATAGCTGTGATGTTATCAACGGCCAGACAGTGTATAGCAAAAAACTGGAAGAATAATGAAAATTTAAGAATACAGGACTGGTATAAGGAAATGTGGGATTTAGCTCTCAATGAAAAACTCACTTGGGAATTGAATGTTAGAAAGGGTAAAATGCATGGTAATATATTCTGGGGGATCTGGAGACCATTCATCGACCATATTTTTGATAAAAAGAAAGGCATGGTCCCTGTACCAGAACAAAATGTCTTTTGGAAACTATGAGGACGCATAATTCCCCGGACAATGTATAGAGCACATGGGTGATATTAAATATGAGAATTGTAGTAGTGTAAGAGTATAAAGGGTATTAGAAAAAGAGAAGAAAAACAATACTGTATATGATTTTGTTTTTCTATGTTTTTTGTTTGCTTTTTAGTTTGTAACTTAGAGGGTGTGAGATTTACTTACATTTATTCCATGGGTATAGAATTTAAGATTGAATTGTTAAGTATGTTACTCTGTCTTATGTTATTATATATATCTGTATTGCTCTTTCCTTTTATATATACCTGATAAAAAATTAAATAAAAGAATAAGTAGGAAAACCTACTTAGAGCTGAGATTTAGATAACCCTAGATCAGTGATGGTGAACCTTTTAGAGACTGAGTGCCCAAACTGCAACCCCAAACCCACTTATTTATTGGAAAGTGCCAACACAGCAGCAGAGGAGGAAAGAAATGTTCCCATTGAGCTTTTGGGCAGAGGGGTGGGGCAAACTGTGCTGGGGTGACTGCACAGGTGCCCACAGAGAGGGCTCTGAGTGCCACCTCTGCCACACATGCCATAGGTTCACCACCACTGCCCTAGATGTTATCCCATATGGGATTACTCCCCACTAAAACTAATCTTAGAAGAAATCAAACCTGACTGCTCCTTAGAAAGTCAAATAGTGAAAATGAAGCTTGAGATAGCCTTGATGCTGGGAAGGGTGGAGGGCAAAAGAAAAAGGGGATGGCCAAAAATGAGATGGCTAGATGGTATTGTAGACACAATGGGCACAGAGCTGAGCAAGTTGAGGAGGATGGTGAAGGACAGAAGTGCCTGGCGGACAGTGGTCCATGGGGTCGCAAAGGGTCAGAATTGACTGTGTGACTGAACAACAACAAAAAACCTAATAGAATTTGCTTCTGAATTTTGTACTTTGGACACCACTATAAATTGATGCCATGAAGCCTCACTCTTATGTCTGACAAAGTGGATTCGATCCACAAAAGTGAACATTAAAATACAGCAGTTAGTCTTTAAAGTACCACAAAGTTTTTTATCTTTTTGTTTTGTTTTGTTTACTCTCTGATATGCTTGAAACACAGAGTAACATGGCTACCATTTCAAAAATTTAAAGCATTACACAGGAGTCTAATTTTTAGAATGAAAATAAAATATTTTAAATTAAATATGGGTGACAGTTTGATACAGAGGTGTGTACTTGTGCTCATCTGCAAATATAAAACTGGGAGGAATTAGGTCCCCCAAAGGCAAGACCATCATTCCATGATCATACTGGAGGCAGACAAATTATTTATCTTTTAGCACAGAAAAGTAAACACAGAATTTACAAGACAGCAAAAGAAAATATTGCAGCAGTAAAAGGAGACCATTCACATCAGACTAATACCTTTTGAGATGCACAGCTCTTTCCAGATGCCAAAGAGAGAAACAAATGGGATTCAGCAGATGTTTAGATTCTGTAAAGATGGGAAGAACAGTCCTTCTACTTTAGCATGGCTGCAGCGATATATATCAGCTTGACAGTGAGAGTACATTCTAATTCCATCTGTAATAATCTAGGGCCGAGATGGTAAACCTTGGCACTCCAAGTGTTCTTGGACTTCAATTACCAGAAGGCTAAGTCAGCACTCTTGCTAACGGGGCTTCTGGGAATTGAAGTTTAAAAACAGATAAAGTGCCAAGGTTTACCATCACATTGACCTAGGGAATGACACTCAGAAAGCATGTGTCAGGTTCTAGAAACATGTTTTCAATTTGATCAACACAGCTGAGTCTTTCATCAGGCTTTTTCTACAGCTGCAAGTGTTATAAATTTCAGGCCATATATGATGGGTGCAATCTTGCTGACTGGCTAAATTTCTGTTGCTTAATGCAGAAAACTACACTAGAGTAGGCCTTTAAATAAAAGGGGATTTGGTGAGTCATTTTCTAAGTATTAAATGTCTTTGACTCAAATTGACCTACACTAATTGTGTCTTACTTTAACATAGAAAGTCATGGTTAGTAGATCCATTTGAATCAGTTAAATGTAGGGAGAAATTATCTCATCAAATCCCCACTGATTTAGTGGGTCAACTCTAGTGTGATTTACTAAACAGTAGGACTTTGACCCACATGTAAGTGAAGACTTATTGGAACCATGAGTTCCTCTTTGACTCTACCACAAGTCTTTCTTTTATTGGTCTTTTATGTTTAGTGATAGACTGAGCTACAGTGCATAAACAATGGCCAAAGTCCAAATAACTTTTCTGATTTTATCCCACAAAATGGCACTTCGTAATTACTGTTGTTATGTGCTGTCAAGCCATCTCTGACTTATGGTGACCCTATAAATCAAATATCTTCAAAATGCCATGTCCTCAACAGCCCTGTGGTTTCCCTTAGGGCAGGGGTGGCTAAACTATGGCCCACAGGCCAGACCCAGCCCACAGCACCATTTCATGTAACCCACCACTGCCCTCACTGCTACCACAAGCAGAAGCAGATGCAGTTATGACAGCCATAAAACAAGTCTGTGCATGCGTAAACACTCCTATGACAGCCATAAAACATGCCTGTGCATACGTAAACACACCTTCACTTGTCATAATTCCTGCCGTCAATGCACCCACAGCTGTTGTAAACATGTTTACAACAGCCGTGGATGCATTTTATGGCAGCATTTACAGTGGGAGGAACGATGTGACCAGCCCGATCAGCTGTCTGGGGTGTGTGTTCAGGCCCATGGCACTAAAAGTTTGGGAACCCCTGTATTAGGGAATCAATCCATTTCATTCTAGGTCTTCCTCTGTTCCTACTGTCTTCCATCTTTCCAAACACCATTGTCTTTTCCAGAGAGCCTTGCCTTCTTATGATGTTTCCAAAGTAGGGAAGTCACAATTTCACCATTTTTTTTGCCCCCAGACACAGTCTAGGCTTGACTTGCGCTAAGATCCACTTGTTTGTCATCTTAGTAGCCCAAGGTATTTTAAAAGCTCTCCTCCAGCATCATATTTCCAACAAAACAGTTTTTCCCTGCCAACATTCTTTCCTGTCCAGATTTTAGATCCATACATAGTGATCAGGAATACAATTGTGTGGGTGATCTTGGTTTTGGTCTCCTGTGACATCCTTTCAGTTGAAGCTCTTCATTGTTGCTTTTCTGAGTCTTAGTCCTCTGATTTATTTCTTGCAGTCTCTATTTGGATTGATGATTAGACCAAGGTATACAAAATCTTTCATTATTTCAATTTTTTTCATTGTCAGCATTAAAGTCATTAAGTTCCTCCATAGTCATGATTTTTGTCTTCTTAACTCTTGTTCACTTTCACTTAAATTTGTTTCAAGCCATTGCTACATTCTATCATCATGATTGTGTCATCTGCATATTTTAAATTATTGTTGATGCTTCTTCTGCCAATTTTCACTTCTCTTGCATCTGAATCTAATCCTGTCCTCTGCATGCTATGTTCTGAATATACCATAGATTGCCACCCTTGGCAACACTGACTGGTTCCCATGGAAAATTAGAACGACTAGTTGTTTAAGACTTCATTTGTTTTGATGACTGAACCAATATATATTTATTGTCTACATTAAATCATGTAGTTCTTCTGTAGTCACTGTTTTTGTTTTATTGGTGTTCAGTTGAAGTCCTGCTTTTGCACTTTCTTTTTTCATCTTCATCAGGACTCATTTCAAGTCATTATTGCTTTCTGCCAGTAATAATAATAATTTTGTGTGAGAAATTATTCTGGGTTGAAAGGATTTTTTGCCCAAATGAGACTCCTTTCATGTCCCCAAGAGCTGGGACAGAGACGAGTGCTCAATCTGTTATACAGTACCTGGGTTTTGAACTGCCGATTTGCAGCCTTCCAGCTAACAAGATGAGCTTCTTAACCACCGAGCCACCACAGCCCCTTCCTGCCAGTAATATGGTGCCATATTTCCCTAGTGGCAGACATATTTATTTTGTTTCTAAACATGGATTCTTTTTCTGTCTCCCGGATCACTGTATGTAGGAATGGCCTCTGCTTTCTTATGTAGAATCAAGCGAGACAATACCAGTCATACCTCATTAGAAGTTGACAGCAATTCCACAGAGCATTGTCTTTAAGTCAGTTTCCAAGCAAAGCCCATGTTTACCTCCTGATGACTAATCACATAGCAAAGGAAGCTAACTTGCAAGACATGAAACTGAGAAAACTCAGGCTAGAACAAGCAGTTACTGTGAAGAATTTCCACTTCCCAGGTTGATTTCTTCTAACAGCTGAAGAATGAAAGGTGTGATTTAAATGGGGAGAATGGTGTGTGAGGTTGACGTTCCAAAAATACTCCTCCCCATTTAAGCTGGACTTCTAGCATCCATCCGTACAGAAGTTGGGCAATGTGGGGAGGGGAATTACAGATTATTCTACAAACATTTGGATTAGCTTTTCTATACAAAATAATTCTATGCTAGTTACTTGGGCCCTCTCACTTGGCTGACTGTTCTAAGTGGTACCACATCTTTCTTCTGGCAATGAGTGTTTCATGCAGTAAATGTCCAGGGGTAGAAGTGCTTCTTACTCTGTTTTCTTATGCTAGATCAGGTCTGATTGAGAAGTCCATGATGTTAGTTACACTGTTTAAAATCAGTTACTAAAGGAATAACGTGAATTCCACTGAAATATATCAAATAATCCCAAACTTCACCATGGACAAAACTAATGAACGGCTGAAACTTAGAGTATATTTATTTTAGTTGACAAGAGCCCACTTAAAATAGCACTTTTTAATTTAGATTTAATAACTCTATAAAAAGATAAATCTAGTTGCTATGTAATAAACAGTAATTAATTAGTTAATATCAATTAAATACTAAAAATATTAATTTACATTTAACATCTAACTACTGTAATTTGCTATAGCTATCTTATTAAATGCTAATTAAATTCCTAAACATTCTTACAAGTTTAATGCATTAATAATAGGAACGTAAGTACACACTTACTGTATCTGCACTTCTGAGTTCATTACATGGCAACGAGATTTATCTCTTTTACACTAATTAAATATACTAAGCAAACCTCAGTAACTTTTCTTAACACATACCATAACTGTTATATTAATTTCAAATTAAATGCCCATTTAAATCTTCTAATCTACAGCTGCCCCAAATAGATTTTAAAGGGATTTTTTTCCTGATTAGAGCAAAAGTTATTATGATCTTAAGACCACATTAAGTCACATTTTCTACATTTGGAATATTATGCATGCAGGAAGGGTTTTCATTCTTCCCTCCCCACCATGTTTAAATTGTGCAAACACGTTCCAGCAAAGATTAAGCACAACAAGTAGATCCCAACCAATGCATTATGGAATGAGAGCTCAGCACAATTATGGTTGCATCCATATAACTGCATAATTAGGAGCAAGTCCTACTGAACACAGTGCAACTTCCTTTTAAGTACTCCTGTCTAGTGTCAGGCAACATGCCCCACTGAAAGCGATGGATTTTTATCAATAACAAATGTCTCCTATGTTCAAATGAATTTCCTTCTGCTGTTCATTCTTCAGCATTTTAGAATGGATGATGACACTCAAACAGAACAAACAGTAAGTGAATTTTTTAAAGGAGAGAATGTGTAGCTTTGTCATGCCTGCTAGCACATATTATTTGTTCATGAGACTGATTTTCCAACTTTTTACCTAAAATAAGTCATTTTAATCATCACTACCATTGCTGTGAGTTGTAGGTCACAAGTCATGAAACCAGTTCCTGGAAGTTCTTTGTTGTAAGGCTGATTATGTCATCAGTGGCGCTATTGCTTGAAAATGGAACATTTTCCCTTCCCATTCCTGGACCTCGCTGGGTCATAAGTAATCTCCTTCATCATTGGGAGCCCATGGGGGCTGCAAGATAGGAGGGAGGTGTTTTTAATTACCAGAAATCACTATCACCCAGATGACTTTATATTGGTTCTGTGGGATCAAACTTGACTGCAGTCATTGGCCCAATTAGAAATCCTGACTGCAGAGGGCTGCCATCCCCATGGAGGACTATTATTTTGTTCTGCTGACTGAGGTTACAGTCTCTCTTCACAACTTCCAGACTTGCTTGGAAGGGCAGGGGGAAGGGGTGAGATCAACAAATGCATTGCTGTGCCCTCTCAATTTTCTTTCATGCTTTCATAAGTTTTCCTAGAGCTGGCCATGTTTTAATTGTGTTTGTTTCCCTGAGAAATAAAAGTTTCTTTCATGTTCTGTGTTTTTTACAAACAACCGATGCAACACTATCAAATTGGCTCCAAATGTTCCCTTTAGCTGAAAAAACCTCTAGGATTTTAGGCAGATGACCTCTGGGAAAACTGTAGGCTTGTCAGTGCAGTCCTTTGTAATGCCTGCCAAGGAACTATGAATATGCCAAGTTTATGTCCTTAAATGATTTCTTGGAACATAGAAGAAACTAGTGGTTGCATATACAAAGATGATTTAGTATTGTGGATTTTTACACGTTACAATGAGGGCTGTCATAAAGACCAAAACCCACTGAGTAGCTAGAAATTCACATTAGCTATTAACCTTCCCCCAGCTGATCAACTTTATTTTGAAGCCTTTCCTCAGAACCATTAGAATACCCTGAAGAAATAACTTTCCAATTAAAAAGGATCTCAGAGAACAAAGCCATTTTATCACTGACTCTTGGTGTTCTTTATTCCAATAATTTAAATTGGAATTGATTTTTCAATTTAGCTGTTGACTTGCTATGGACACACAGCTGAAAAGGCCGAATGGAATTGCAGGGCTGAAATATTTGTCTTTGCGATGCACTTCTCATAAATCCACAGGCATTGAAGACTCCCCCCTTCACCTATAATACATTTTCTTTTTGTGGCTGCTGGCTTTGAGAATATCTTCTTTTAGCATAGCACTGCTAGTGGGAGAACCAGGTCCATTACAGCCTCAAGGGTCCCATACAATGTTCTCCACATATCTATTTAATTATTCTAGCCAGGGAAAATAAAATTAATAGATTCAGTACATACAAAGTGATGGCTTGTTATTTTATTTCTTTAGATAAGGGCAGAGTGGAACATTTCTATGTCTTTCTATCTCTACCACACATTTTCCACCTACATATAAATATACTAGTCATGTTTTTTTTAATTATATTTACACGTTAGGGGCTCCAGTGACTCAGTGGTTAAGAAGCTCACCTTGTTAGCTGGAAGGCTAGCAAGTCAGCAGTTTAAGACCTGGGCACTACATGACGGATTAAGCATCTGTCTCTATTCCAGCTCTTGGGACATGAAAGGAGCCTCATTTGGGCATTCCCTGAGTGGAGTTTCTTTGACAAAAATCCTTTCCACCCAGAGTAATTTCTGACACGAAATTATTATTATTATTGACATGTGAACTGCCCAGAGTCTGAGAGAGTCATGTGGAATGTCCTCAGAAGAACTGAGTTAAGAACAGGAAGACTATCACCATGATGGTAGCCAATATCCGGAATGGGAGTTTGCAGCAGGTCTGGAATTCTGCAGCCAGGATATTCTACAGAGTGAGCAGGTTGAAACATATCTCCACTAACTTCCTGTTGTTTACTGTGTTAGGTGCAAGATACTAGTTTTACATACAAAGTCCTAAATGGTTTTGGACCTCATCAGAGGTTCTCTATATCCATTTCTCATATCACCAAGTCATCTCAGGCCTTGCAGTATATATATATAAAACTGAGTAATGCTGGGAAGCTTATTAGCCTGTAGCCTTCTCTCAGTGATTCATACTGGACTTGTAGTTCTAAAAACATTTTTTATAGTGCTGTTGCTGCTGGGTTGGGATGGTTTGTTTTAGTATTTTTGTTGTATCATATTGCTATGTGAACTGCCCAGAGGGGTGAATTTTCACTAGATGAATGAATGAATCTGCACACCTATTAGTGACTCATTCATTTTTGACTCTCCAGCTTAGGTAGGAGTTTAACATTAGACTTCATGATTAAATTTCTGACCAAATTCTTGGATTTCCCTGTTTTTTCTTCAGCATCTAATTTTTGTACTATACATCCCGATGAAAGTGAGTCAGTGTTATATAGTAGATAGGATGATGGACTAGGACCCAGGAAAGCTGTGCTCAAATCTCCACTTGGCCATAAACTCATTGTGGATTGGCAATAGGGAAAGCACTCATATATATATATCTCGTAGATCTTGAAAATCCTGCTTGAGCCTCTGTAACATCAGATGCAACTTAATAGCATGTAAAACATATGACCTCCATGAAGAGTTCTGAAAAAGCTGAACACTTGCAATTTTACCTGCTCCTTATACAGATATTCCCCGACTGAAAGTTTTGTTCTTCTTTCCCTTAAAAGCCAATACAACTTCCTTCTGATTTTTAAAATCATCAGGTACTAATGTGGGTTTTAAAGTGTGTCCTTATCAAAGTTGAAAATCAGTTGGCATAGGAAGTATCTATCAAGGGTGTCACAAAGAGAATGCTATTCAAATATTCTTC
Organism: Furcifer pardalis; assembly: GCA_030440675.1. NCBI lineage: Eukaryota > Metazoa > Chordata > Lepidosauria > Squamata > Chamaeleonidae > Furcifer > Furcifer pardalis. The sequence goes on along the minus strand of CP126890.1, from coordinate 184,621,784 downwards.
AAATGGGATTTTGTAAAATTTTGGAAATGCTCACGGAGACTTAGTGGATCAGATGGAATTGATTTGCTGCTTCTTAGATGGATGCAAAGAGATTATGTGGTTTGTGTATCTCCACTTGCATCCAGAATCTGTCCATATTCCATAGTGAGCAAAAGGCAAAGGGGTTTCCAAATGGCTGGTGTTAGGTCATTGACCATTCCCAAAGGCAATAAGTATTTAGATGGGAGGAGGATGCTTATTTATCCTTTGTTTGTTTTAAAACAAACATAAACACATTTAGTTAAGGCTGTTCTTTTAAACTAAAATTATTTTTCCAGGCATAGAACAAGTGAACTCCAGTGTCATTCCAGGATGAATGTCTTCCAAAATTATCAATATTTTTATAAGGACAGTGATGCCAAAATATTTTTCTTAATACTGTGTCTGTTCACATAATGTTTTCCCACCTCTTCCTTTAAGCTTTTTCTTTCTAATGTCTCTCACTCCATATGAATTTTTGTAGTAGTTCTTGTGTGCTAATGCTATTGCTTCCTGATTTCTGATGATTTTGTGTTTCTGTCTGTAGACCTCTGAATGTCATATGGGGTTCAGATCATTAAAAAACACACTCCAGTTTATAGACGTGGCTATTGTGTATCCATGATTCAAAACTCCAGGAAGTGGCTAATATTGCTACATAAAACATTTCTTATCCAAATGCAAAACAATTGTCACAGCTGTTTTTTTAACAAGCATGAATGGTAGTGAGCACAAGAGAATATCCTATAGACATTTATAAAGACATATAAACTATCCAGTAAACATTTCTCCATCTAAGCTAAATTTTAATCTGACTAGTAGTTTTCTAATTATAAAATGCAGACATCTTCTACATCAGCTGCTGCTACCTACAGAGTTACGTTGAACCCGGAGCCTTGTTTATATAGCAGATGCACACACTGCAGAATAAAGATACCCTTCTCTAAGTTCTGCATTACCTGTCTCCCTTGGCTTGAAACCAATTCATGTGTTGATGTCTGGTGGGGAAGCTGAAGGAGCTTAAAGATGCTATCACTTCTCTGAAATGCTGGGACTCTTTCCAGGAGAACAGAAGTTATAGAATTGTTTTGTATTTGTGCCATAGCTGGCTATCCCAGTCAGTGACCGTGTGTGGGAAGCCACTAGGGGCTACATTGCCACATGATCTAAGAGCAACAATCTACTTCTTTACATAAATTCTATCTCCGTTGTGCAAAAAAGAAAGCCAACCAGGCCTGATGGGCTCAGGTTCTTTTAGGGTCTCAAAGACAATAAGCACCCAATGGTTGAAGAAATAAAGCTTTATTAGGCAAATATTAAAGCAAGAAACCAGCTGACATAGAACAAGAAACAGAAGCAAGCAAATGCATACCTAGTAAGCATTCCTACTACAGGTACTTAGTTGACTAGGAGCCCAAGAAGGCAGCAGGGTAGCTACAAAGCTGGTTGGCAACTTTCTTAAAATTATTTTTGTTTAAAGCGGCAAAGACACATACACACAAACACATGTTTTGGAATATTTGCACTGAAGTAGATCAAAAGAGTCTTACAAAGCCCCACAGCCTATATTATGAGAAGGGCAGGAGAGACTGCTTGGATCAACACTCAGTGGATTTCAAGGCTCAGGCAGTCAACTGTTGTTTGAACTAACAATAGTTGTTCTTTGGGGAAATGAATTCTGTGTTAACAATATCACTTCTTACCATTGGATATCTGATCTATGGGCATTTCCCTTGAACTTAGCCAGCCAGCTATTCTTCCCCAGCCATCTTAACCTATTAAGACTTTGTAGTCTTAATAACAGTTTATAAAATGGAGTATAGATGAGAAAAGCGCTCCACAGAACTGGCAGCCCTACCGCAACGTATGCAGCAGAGGAAAATACCAAACACACTTGTGTAAAGGGCAGCAGAAATGAGAGTCTTCAAATTTGGTGACAGCTTTCAAAAAAGATAACAGGAAGTGTCTCTCATTGTTTCATTTTGTATTTCATCACAACTGCATAAAGTATTCCACTTCACAGGAGGACTCAAGAGCACAATAAGTATTTTTGGGGGGGACATCTACAGTGATTTCACCTGTCAAAACCTGCAAGGATCCGATATGTTAAACTTCAGATCAAAACAGGTTTTACCTTCTGTGTAACAACACCCTAAGAGAAGGAGAAAATCCTACCTCAGTGTGCTTCTGCCACATTCCACATAGTTGTGTATAAATCTATGTGTTCTTCCCATCTTTACTAGCCTTTTTGCAAGCTGAACAATGTCAAGTATTGTCTCAAGGAGACTAACAGGAGGCTCACTGTAAATACTCCTTTTCTGCACCTTTTCCAGCTCTACTACATCCATTTTCAGATGTGATGACCAAAACTGTGCACAGTAAATCAAGTACGGTGCCATCACAAACCTCTTTGGAGAGGAACTCCTTGCGTATAACAGATCCTTTGTATAAGGATTGAAACCCGGAGGCAAACTGGTAACCAGTGCAGCTCTCAGAGCAGTGGGGATGCATGCAAATAATGCCCACAGCCCAACACCATCTGGGCAGCCGCTTTCTGGACCAGCTGCAGACTCCAAATGGTCATCAAGGGCAGCCCCATGTAGAGTGCATTACACTAATCTAATCTGGAGGTGACCAGAGTGTGGGTGATCATGAGCAAGGCATCCCTGTCAAGGAGTGGGCACAATTGACATATTACACAAAGCTGTGCAAAATCCCTCCTAGCCACGACTGCAAACTGCTCTTCGAGCAGGAGTCGTGAGTCCAGGATGACCCCCAAATTGTGCACCGGGTCTGTTTGGGGCAAACTAGCCCCATCCATAACCAAAGATGGTAACTCCTTAGTTAACCGGGACCCCTGACTAGGGCGGCCAACCGTCCCGCATTCCACGGGGCAATTCCATTTAGGGAGGGGGTAGTTCGACTTACCCTCCGTTCGAAAATCCTCCCGACCTCTCCCGTTGCGTCACGGACGCACCTGTTTCCCCTCTGCCCTGCAGGCAGTTAAAGGGAAACGGAGCCGAAAAGGCTCCAATGAACCGCGCCTGCACAGAGACCCAATCTGGCGTCAGAAAGTTATGCAACAGCATAGACTAGTGGCAAGAGAATAGAATGCAGCCAGATTGGGTCTCTGCGCAGGGCAGAGGGGAAACAGGTGCGTCTGTGACGCAACGGGAGAGGTTGGGAGGATTTTCGAACGGAGGGTAAGTCGAACTACCCCCTCCCTAAATGGAATTGCCCCGTGGAATGCGGGACGGTTGGCCGCCCTACCCCTGACCCACAGCCACTCAGTCGTGCCAGAATTCAGTTGTAGCCCGTTTCCCCCCATACAAACCAACACAGCCTCCAGACACAGCCTCCAGACACCTGGATATTGGTTTTATGATAGAATTGGTTTTATGTGAACAAGATAAAAGTATTTAATAAAAAACATAGATCGAGATCTTGTTGTGCAGCCATGCACATGCAACTTGATGTTGTGCTCGTGGTATTTATGCTGAGGTGGAACTGCAAAACACTTCTCTTGGCACATTGCACAATCAGACATGGTGGGGATGTGTGACCAATTGAATTACACAATCCTTTATTGCTGGGCATTGCACCCAGTAGATTTATGCTGGTGTAACTTCACATTATGCTGGGCCAAACAGGATACTAGCCAAATAGAGAAATCTTTTCTTCAATGTTGTTGCTTAATTTTAGGGAAATTAACTTTCTTTGTGTATAAACCACCATGTATCTATGTGGTATAGTTGAAGAAATCTATGTCCTACCTGATCTGGTTAGTTTGTAAACATAAACAACCAGGGACTGAAGTCTATCACAGATTTTCCTTGCTTGGGGCATAACCTCATCTATTCTGAACAGGGCTGTAGCCAGGATTCTAGATGTGGGTGGGTGAATATTTTTTCAGGATGTGTGTGTGTGTGTGATATATATAAGCAGCCGGGAGTATCAGGGTGGGCAAACTGCTAAGTCAAGGGTGGGTAACACCCACCCTGGCCACCCCCTGGCTATGGCCCTGATTCTGAAGCAGAAAAATTTCTTATTCTGTTTTCCTAAATAGGTGAAGGTCTCTGTCAGGTGGAATGAATCCTGTGGCAGTGGGATAATGGGCTTTGTTATCCTTACATTTTATATAAAAATTTTGAATCAGGGTTTTTAAAAAGTCCACATAAGACAATATTGTGCTTGTAAATACTTGCATTATACACACCCATTAATGAGAAAGCCAGGATTAATTGTAGCTCCCTGTTAAATGTCTAGTCAGTTTCAAGTTGGTGGTTAATGGGAAAAAGAGTTTATGAAGATTCAGCAAATAACCTGTTGGCTAAAGGTGGTATGCTCCAGTTCTGCAAGAAACTTTCTGGTCTTGAGCTATTTAGGCACACAAAGTCCTCATTAACCCCAGGCCAGTACTGATGAAGCTGCTGCCCTCTATCAAGATGGACTCAAGCAGATTTAATCCACTTGGGGACTATTACCCAAGGCAAAAAGTCACTTTTCCACCTAAGGCAAAAAGTTCTCAGGGTTGTCAGATTAGTTAACCACCACCTGATGATTGGCATTGAGTCACTGGCAGTATGGTCTACTCCAGGGGTAGGCAACCTATGGCCCATGGGCTGGATCCAGCCTGTGGTGCCAAATAATCTAGCCCCTGCCTTAGCTCCAGCTGCCACTGATGATGGCCGTCAGCCATGGACTATTTACAGCTGTAGAGGTGTTTACAACAGACATGGATGCATTTACGACAGTTGTGGATGCGTTTACAGCATCTATGGATGCATTTACGACAGCTGCAGATGCATTTATGGCAGCCATAAATGGTGGGGGATCACCAATCTGGCCCCCAAACTTTAAAAGGTTGGCAACCCCTCGTCTTCTCTGTTAACATAGCAGGATAACCTGCGCAGAAGAATATGTCACCATTGTACTCTGACATATTCTTCTTCTGCTTGGAACATGTCCTAAATGTTTTTGATATTGAGATCTGTGCATAGGTTTCATGTCACCCAACTAGTGTTTGGTTTTGTATGTGGTGATAATTATACCAGTAATGAGCAAGCAAGCCCACAGCAAAGCTTGTTGGCAGTTACGTGAATAAAGATCAGAAAGGTTCGCCAAAGTGAGTTCCAGAGGTAAAAGCAGAGCAGAGATACAGTGAAGTCATCATCTCTGCCTCCCTTTCACTCTAACATCTATTTGCTTTGCTTTGTCAAAACATATGAAAAATCATTAAAGTGTTTTAATAAATGTCTGGTTTCCTTACTCATTCATCTTATAAATATTAATTAGCCATGGATCAGGCAATTAAAGTTTAATCAATTTGCACTAATTAGCACCACATACTTGCATAAAAAGATAAAGCCAACTCCTGCATCTGGCTGTTATTTGCAGTTTTTGTCAAGTGCTGATGAGTTTAATCTTGAAGAGAAGATTAAGAAGAAAAGAGGAAAATAAGTCAAGAAAGTAGTGTTAATTTTATTAAAGCTTCAATCAAGCTGCCTCTCATGAGCTGCACATGAACAATGCTAGGCAGCCTTTTCATATAACACTAATTTGAAAAGCTCAAAAACAAATTATTCCCACTTAGTAGCCCAGGCTTGCAAATAAAAATGTTGTTGGCCCAATTAGATTTCAGGTGCATTCATAATTCCTGTACTTTCAATTTAGTGTTGCAATAAAATATTCTTGTAAATGTCTTCCTTTTATGAAAGAGTTACTTACTCATGTACCAGGTCATGGGGAGCCTCATCCTAAAATTTCAGGTGTGTACGTTTGTTTCCTTGCCTGGTGATGAACTAACTTTGCCTTTAGGCATTTTGCTTGCTCCTTCCAGTCACACAAAACTTAAAGAAGAATTCTCATTGGCTTAGAGAAGTTCTCAACCTCTTAAAGCCGGGGCCCTGGTCATGCTCCCTCAGACGGCTTCAGGGGGCAGACAGCCAATTTGCCCTTCCTTCATCACATGACACTTCCTGGAGTGGTGGACGCAGTGGGAGGCCACATGAAATGGTGTCATGGGCCATATCTGGCCCCCTGGATGCAGGTTGAGAATCCCTGACTTAGAGTAATAATTAAAAAAGTGTGCCAGGTAGAGTCTAAGGACACTACCATCAGGGATTTAGTTTGTGAATTCGATTGTGTACTTTTGATGAGTTGCCACAATGAAACTACAGCACTAACAAAAATAAGGATTATTCCGTATGAAAGATTTTCCCGGCAACTTTCAGGAATGCTAGGACTCAGTTGCCGGGAATGCAAATTGATTATGTCATTACACTCGAAAGGTGAAGCTCAAGTACAGTACTTTGTCCACCAAATGAAAAGGCAAGAGAAGGGAAAGGCAGAGGTTGAGATGGTTAGACAGCATCATTGATGCATTTGGCATAGACCTGGGTGGACTACGGAGGATGGCAGTTGACAGAGGAGCCTGGTGTACTGTGGTCCTTGGGGTCACAAAGGATTAGACTCATCTGCATATCTCAAATTGTTGATGTTTCTCCAGTAATTTTGATCCCAAATTGTGATTCCTCTATCCCTGCATTGCACATTATGTGCTCTGTGTATAAGTTGACTAACCAGGGTGATAAAATGCAACCTTGTCTTACTCCTTTTCCTATTCTGTGTAATGTCTAAGAAAATTTGACAAAACATGACTCCACTTTGGGGGTGAAGCAAAGAGCTTCTGAGTACCCTCGGGTGAAACATTGCCCATATTGTACCTTGTTTTTCCATCTAGCATTAATGAGATTAAAACGTTTTGAATGAAACTCAGGTATTTGAAGCTAAGTGACTGTGAGGTGGGAGGTTGAATGAAGTATGTGCAGACTGAACTGCTGATGCTGAACAAGAAGCCAACCGATGGCTAAACCTCCTAATCTCCTCTGGGATATCCCAATCAGCTTAGTTTCTCAAAGTTTACTTATCAGTACCACCCAGTTAAGATTCTGTCTCTCTCATTCTCTCTTTGTGTATGACTGTACAAAGATGCTTGCCATATGAGTTTTTGGACTTCAATTCCCAGAAACCTAAGTCAGTACATTGGCTGGTCAGTGCTTTTGTGAATTGATTTAGGCTTCTGGGAATTGAAATTCAAAACTAAAGGTTTTGAAACACTGCTATAGAACCTTCCCATGAGCATAGGTAGAACAGAGTGGTAAGTGGGGCTGCGAGTGGGATTCATTTGAGAATGTCTGAAGGCCACTATTCTCACTTGATCTCTTAAAACTGTAATAAAGAACAGAATTAAAAGAAATGAGATGAGTGCTCAAACTGACTCTGCAGCACCAATGTATTGGATTCATCCCAAAATAACTAACCTATAGATTTTATTATTATTATTATTATTATTATTATTATTATTATTATTATTATTATTATTATTATTATTATTATTATTATTATTATTAGTATTATTATTAGTATTAGTATTAGTATTAGTATTAGTATTAGTATTAGTATTAGTATTAGTATTAGTATTTAGACTTATATCCCGCCCCACTCGCATACAGCGACTCTGGGCGGTTTACAGGAATGCAAAATATACAGTTACACAATCATAATAACATCATACAAAGATCACAGGTAAACACCCCAAAAACAATAAATGCATTGTAATACAATAGATATAATTTAGTACAATATATCTAAATCAAATTATAAGAACTTAATATAATGCACTATAAAAATTATACAATATCAATCCAACAAGTACAATCCTCGACACAGAGAAGATACCATGTTACCACGCCAATTTTAACAATACAATTCAATAACCATTCTACCCAGCCCCAAATTAGTCAAAGGGACAGCTACCATGGAAAAAAAATCCCACCACCCATAGCCATGGCAGCCTTTAGAGCCCAGGGCCAAATGCCGAGGCAGCCCCTCACCCTGCTGCAAAAGCCTCTCGGGTGCTTCCATCACCTTTTACCCCAATTTACTTTGTCCACACCTATTTTTTCCTTTCCTTTCTTTTCCCCCCCTTTCTTTCTCTGAAAAAGACATGTAGGTAGCAGAAAAACTTTTTTTTGTCTTGTTTTCAGTTGCAAGTAAAGAATCTTTGAGATTTGTAAGATTCTGTGTTAAAAGTGTCTCATAATGGGGAAGGAGGGAGAGAGAGAGAGAGAGCCTGTGTCAATAGGAACAAGGAAATTAGTAAGAATTCCTTTAACAACAATTTTGTTTGTTTATTACTTTTATACCCCACCATTCCATAAAAAGACAGTGTTCAAGGCAGATTATAAATATTTTTTTAAAAATAAAAATACCGGTAGGTAAAATGACATTTAACTAAAAAACAAACAAAACAAAACCATATAAACCAGCCCCAACATAACAAATGTTGCCGTTTATATTGTGTAAATTGATGTAGCAAAAGTAGAAGCTAGGCTTTTTTAATTTTCTTTGAAAAATGCACCAAAGAAGAAAGAAAGGAAATCAATCAATCAATCAGAATATCTACTATTGAAATGAGATTTAGTTCTTATCACCTTGGGTCCCTTTGGCCCACATAGAGGAAATGGCAGGCTGTAAAGGTATAGACAACTGGTGGGATAGCTCAGTGAGTTGTGTACCAAGTTGTGGAGTGAGTGTCTGGGAATGCAGTTACAGGAATAAAAGCTATATAGATATAATGCACTTCTTCATCTTTCAGTCCAACTCATACAAATGTCAGACTAATGGGTTAGAAAACTCATGCTATTATAAGCCAAATAGGGCCAATCCATGAAGACATGCATAACACTTGAAAGCTCATTGAATGACTTCTATATGAGGAAACTGTACCAATTAAAAATGGCAACATCTGCATTTTTCTGATGCAGCAGATCTGTTTGCAGTCTTTGATCTTGACCGCCTAGTTTAAACATGCAGACTACTTTGCAACCCCCAAATAATAAACAGACATACACAAATATGGATTCCTCAGTTATTAATCTTAACACATTGCAATTATTGGTCTGTGAATGGATCACTTCCATTCTCCTCTGTTTTAGTAATTTCTGGAAGCAGACATGATAAGAAGCTGCATTAATCGTCTAACCTCACAACAGTGCTTTGTTACTTTTGTTTTTGACAGGATAAAAGTGGAGATGTTGATGTATAGATAGATTTAGCATGAAGAAATTCAATTTAAAATTTTGCCATCGGTTTGAGATCTTTTCACAGAACTGAGTGAGCAGGCTTACAATATCTTGATCCATGACCAGAGGGACTGAAACAAGTATTTGGAAAAAATTAATCATCTTCCATGCCACAAAGATGAGACAGTAAGAACTGTGTGTTGCCAGCTCTGAGTTTATGCACATTAGGTAGTAAATATTTCAGCTAGTCAATGAATTCAGGGTACAGACAAAAAGAAAACACAGGCCTCTGAGACTCTAATGTTACGTTCAGCAGGATGGCTGTCTCACGATCGATACAGTGCTTTCCGATGATGTATTGTCAGGTGAAGAATTTCAGACTGTAGGAATAAATAAGAGAATTGGAGATTCAGTCACAGGGGCTGTGGACAATCTGTAAAATAAGCTGCAGCAGTGCAACATAAATCCCAAGACCCTTTGGAGTTGATATGTGTACAGGTCATTAGAATCTTCCCTTCCACACATCAGATGCTTTAAAAATGCTTAGCTGGTTGTGGGATTCTGGAGACCATGTCTTAGTGGTGGACCTCAGCAGGTTTGCACCTGTTTGCCTGCACTGGTAGCAGAAATTCCGGCTGGCCCCACCCATCCAAATTTTGAAATAAAGTAGTCCTAATTTGGGTGCAACACAGGGCTTTTCCCCTGGCCACGCCCACCATAGAGTAGGTAGTAAAAAAAATTGAATCCCACCACCGCCGTGTCTCCTGAAGAAGCCTCATATCCAGCAACATACATAGCTCACAACCGTCATCTTCTGACCTTTCTGCTTCTTTAAGTGTTTTTTAAATTTGAGCTTTAATATGATTTTTGTTTTTATTTTTCACTTTCCATAAAGGCCTAGAGTAGGGGTTCGGAACCTATGGCCAGCGGATGCCGTTCCATCCAGCCCATGGTGAAGACTCCAGAAGCAGAAATGGACACACCCACACATGTGCAAATATGCCCACGCATGCACAAATGCACCAACACATACATACACAAACGTGCCTGCACATGCTTAAATGCACCTGCACTTGTGTAAACACCCCCACCGCTATTGCGTTTGGCCCATGGTGTGGTCTGTGGGGGAGCTGTCCAGCCCGTGGCATGGTAAGGTTAAGAACCCGGCTTAGAGGGATGCCAAGCTGGGACCATAGTCCAAATCCAAAGAGCTTTGTCCAACCTTTGTACACACCCAGTCCTGCCACTAGGTCAGTCTACTAAGGCAGCCCATTGATGTAAGAGGGATTCAACCTGCCAAATTAAGTGATATCAAATTTAACTTTCCTGACTCAGAAACAGATCTATTTTATTATGGGATATGAAATGTGTCATATCAAAGAAGATATGTTTGTGTAGAATCAAGTATGTTCTTCTCAGAGATGAGGTAGAATAATGATAATATTCTTGTGCTGTGGGATGTCTTCTTACCCAGTAGATGCCAGCATCTTCCCAATGAAAAACATTTTAGTGAATTTCATTCCAAAAAGAGCCTGATCTTGTGTATCAGTTTTCTAAAGTGAGGACTACTTTGTAAGTAAGTGCACATAGGACTGCAGCTTTACACTGTTAAACACCAACATCCGAGTTCAAAAAATGAGACTTAATAATGAAAAGTCTATTATCTGGTCCGAGTTACAAACCCTCACTTCAAGACAAGGGTGTTCTCTGAATGCTGATAGTTGTGTACATGGGAAATATTATGGATTAGACAAAGGACATGCAAAAATAATGGTGGAACAAGGGAAAACATCAACAAAATGTTTAATGTAAGAGTTATGCAGTTCAAATGAAATGTTTTCTTAATCATGCCCATTTTCCAGTTTATGAACAAGTGTTTGAAGATCAGACCATTTCTCTTACAATACGGAGCATATAACAAAAAACTGAATAATTCATTCTGAGATTGTTTCCCTGCCTCCTGGTTTTGGTATTCCAATGTTTGTGAAACTTCACTGTCATTTTCATTATTCCTAATGCATGTTTGCTAATGTTCTAAAAAAACTTTTTTAAAAATGATATGTTCTAATTAGTACATGAAAGATATTTTATTTTGCTGACTGGACAACCTATATAATTTGTCAACACATCAGTAATTTTAAAATTCTACATTCAGATGTATTGCATACATCTTTTCTTCTTTAGAAACTGACAGTACTCACAGGGAACAATTTTATGCATCTATTTGTTTTGTAACAGGAAAATATGTCTAGCATGAACTAAAGAAAAAGAATGTAAAAGATTGTAACATGAGGCTGCAACAGAGACTAACTGATATGAACAAATTGCCAATTTCTGTCCATCATAGTCCTGAACTTTTGTGCTTTCTCAAGCAAGATGTTTTACTATAGTTATCAGTTTCAGCCAAGACAGTCTATCTCAATGCAGAGATAAGAAACAGTAGATCAGCTGCTCAATGGGAATGGGAAAATGATAACGGATGGCAAAGAAAAGGCAGAAGTGCTAAATTCCTATTTCAACATATAAACCTCTAGGCCAGGGATTACAACCTTTTCCTGCCAGGGGCTTGACCATGCCACCTCAGTTAGCTAAACTGGCTGGTCATGTGGTTCCTCCCGATGTCATCATCATTGCATGCTTTTTCACCACATTTCCAGGCATTTTCCCCATCTCCCCTGGCTCTCTTGGAGGAGTGAGTAAGTGAGGAACATTTTTATGCCATTTTTGAATGTTTCCACCACATTTTAGCTGTGTTTCAGTACAAAAACATAGCAATTTTGGCACTTCCAGTGACATTGGGTCACTTCCAGGATCAGTAGCAATCTGGCCTGGGGGCCAAATGCATTTTCATAAATGACTTGGATGAAGGAGTGCAGGGCACACTTATCAAATTTGCAGGTGACACAAAACTGGGTGGAATAGCTAATATCTTCAAAGACAGGAGCAGTCTTCTAGAGAGGATTGAAAACTGGGCTGAAACCAACAAAACAAAATTTAACAGGGAGTATTGCAAAGTTTTACACCTAGAGGAAAAACAGATACACAGTTACAAGATGGAGGATGCTTGGTTCAGATTACAGGTTAAGGATGAATCAACAGTGTGGTGTGGCTGCAAAAAAGGTCATTGCTGTTTTAGGCTAATTTAACAGAATTATAGTCTCCAAAACCCATGAGGTACTAGTCCTCCTCTATTGTTTTAATTTCTGTGGTTAAATTTTGATGACTTTTTAACTTGATGTTTTTATTGATGTAGATTGTCTTCTGTTTTTTATTCTTATTTTTAGCCTCATGTAAGCCGCTCAGAGTCGGGTCCTCCCGATTGGGGCGGGGTATTAAGTGTAATAAATAATAATAATAATAATAATAGTCTAGACCACGTCTAGAGTATTGTGTTCAATTCTGGGCACTTCAAAAAATATGCAAACAAATTAGAGCAGTACGGAGAAGGACAATAAGGATGACTAGAGGATTGGAAACCAAGCCCTATGAGAAAAGACAGAAGGAACTGGGCATGTTTAACCTAGAGAAAAAAAGACTGGGAGGGTATCATAGAATTCTCCAAATATCTGAAAGATGATGATAAAGAGGAAGGACAGGATCTGTTCTTGATCATCCCAGAGTACAGAATGCATTAAATAGGCTGAAACTATAGGAAGACAGATTTAGACTGAATATCGGGGGGGGGGGGGACCTTCTTAATGACTAGAGCAGTATGACAGTGGAACCAATTGCCTTGAGAGGTGGTGAGTGCTCCAGCAGTGGAAGCATTCAAGAGAGAATTGGACAACCATCAGTCAGGTCTGCTTTGATTTGGATTTCTGCATTGAGTTAGTCTTGATGGTCTAAAAGACCTCTTCCAACTCAGTTATTCTATGATTATATAATATTCTATGATAGATGGCTAGATTGCTCACTAGTTTGGGTTTTCGGCTGTGGAGATCAGTTCCCCATTCCTAATTCATTGGAGGCATCATTTTGTGCCTCCAGGAGAAGAACAGCCTATATAGCCTTGAGCAAGCTGCACAGTCCCAATTTGGAATAAAAATTGCTGGAACATCAACAATTTGAGTTATACAGATGATACTACTTTAATGGCAGAAAGTGAGGAAAATCTAAAGAAGCTCCTGATTAGGTTGAAAGAAAAGAGTTCAAAAGCTGGCTTGAGACTCAATATCAAGAAAACCAAGATAAGGCAACAGGCCCTATCAGTCCCTGGAAAATAGAGGGGGGGGGGAGTAAAAGCAGTGACAGATTTTACTTTCTTAGGATTGAAGATTACTGTAGATGGTGATTGCACCCATGAAATAAAAAAGCAACTGATTCTTGGAAGATAAGCTATGAGAAACTTGGGGAACATAGTGAAATGTAGAGACATCACATTGCAAACAAAAATTCATATAGTCAAAGCAATGGTATTCCCGGCGTTTATGTATGGTTGTGAAAGCTGGACCATTAGGAAAGCTGAGCGCAGAAGAATAGATGCCTTTGAAATGTGGTGTTGAGTTTTGAGAGTCCCCTGCACAGTGAGGAGAACAAATAGGTCAATCTTAGAAGAAATCAACCCTGACAGCTCCTTAGAGGTCAAATAGTAAAGATGAAACTAATGTATTTTGGACATCAAATGAGAAGAGAGGATTCACTTGAGAAAGCCTTGATGATGGGAAAGGTGGAGTGCAAAAGAAAAAGGGGGCAGCCAAAAATGAGATGGTTAGATGGTATTGTGGATGCAGTGGGAACAGAGCTGGGTGGGCTGAGGAGGATGGTGGAGGACAGAGGTGCCTGGAGGGCGGTGGTCCATGGGGTCGCAAAAGGTCAGAATCGACTGCGCTACTGAACAACAACATAAAACCTATTCTGTTTGTAAGCCTGCCTGCCATTTATTTTATTATACAGTAATACCTCAGATAACGCTAAGACTTGGTTCTACAAGTTTTGGTGTTATTCGATTTTTACTGTTATCCGATCCATGTTAAAATCCTATGTGACGCATCGGATAACATTAAAGCTCCATAGAGATACATTGTAACCGCACAGGCTTTAGCAGTTGTTATCCGATCCATCCCATAGGATCTTAATGTTATTTGATCCAATACTCCCCAGAGTTTGTTGTTGTTCAGTCCTCCCCAGAGTTCTTAACGTTATGCGATTTTAGCGTTATCCAAGGTAAACGTTATCCAAGGTATTACTGTATTTAGGAAACAGAGAGGATAGTTTATTACTTTATGTATAAGAAATACAAAATAATGCTGTATTTAAATGATGTGGGCCAGAATCTTATTAGTGATATATGTGTGTGTAAGTGAAATTGCACCGTTCATAGTGGTAAAATGTCATTAACTGATGAAAAGATAGTTGAATTCTTAGTCATATATCTGGTTGTGGGGACACCATTGACTTCTCATTAATTCACCACTGCAGTTCATGACTGCAATTTCACTTATGCACACTTGAGCTCACAATAAGATTTTAGCCATTCTGACTATATTGTGTCACTATTTTAATCAATATTTGATTTTGCTATTTGTTATGATCCTTTTGAGCTTTGCACATTTGAGTCTTGTGATCTTTGATATGACTACACTGTAAACCATTCTGTGAATGAACAAGCAAACAAAACTCTTCTGTGGTGTTGCGAAACATTTAAAGCAGCTTGCAGCTTCCCACTAGACTGCCACCATTGCCATTGATATTGCTTCAGGTAAGCCTGCCTAAGACAGGGATGAACTTTATCAGTGATCCTCTTAAGTCCACAACCAGCCCAGCTTTAAATTTTGAAGTGACAACTTGCTTCAAGTTCTCCTTCCCATTATAGGAATCAGAAGCAAGAAAAGAGAGAGTTAATATAGTTCTCAAAACAGGACTTCACATTGAAGGGAAGTGGGCTGCATGGAAGCATAATTGCTTTACTTTCAGAAGTTATTCCCATGGTGTTGATTTGTCCTCTTTCTGCTTTCTTTGCTTTCTATAGAGTATGTTTTAGAAGATTTATTCAAAATCCTACACAAAGCTAACAGATCTTCAAAGAAAAAAAAGGATCCAACTTTATTTCATCTGCTGTTTGAACTTGAATAATTGTTATGCCTGTTGTGGAGTTATTTTCTTTTTAAACAAATAAATTTGACACAAGCATCAAAGGAGAAGTAAATACATTTAATACAGAGAATGTTATTTCTTCTTATTTCCTAAGTGATTTATTTTGTTTTTCAAAACCCAAACAAGTGTTCAAAATCTGAGTACTTAAATGGACATTGAGAAAGATGGAAAATAATTCCACTTCATTGCATTAAATTTGCTAGTGTTTATAGAAACCTGTAGAATTTTATTTTGATGAAAAATATATTCAAGAATTGTTGCAGTAGGGGACTGGAACAGGGGACTGGAACAGGGGACAGCAGTTAAGCATCTGACTCGCGTTCCCCGAGAATGGCCCATCCCCTGGTACCCACTATAGCCCCCCATGCCCGTCACAACACCGATTGCCACCCCAGGACCCCCCCCCCATCACTCTAGACAAAGTGCTGTCCTTGGTCACTGGCTGGCAGGAACTTTCTAAACCTTTCTTCCATTCCCGCCCCTGCCTTTTCCCAGCTGTCAACACCATTACACATACTTCCACCGCTTTCTTTAGGTCGAGCCAAGGCTAGCAGCTGAAGTTTGTCCCCACCTGGAATGGCGCGGGGGGCCTCCCCGAGTCCTGGCGGCAGCACAGCGGCCTTGGTGGTGCTTTTTAAAGTGAGCAGGGGCTTGCAGGTGTGAATGTTCCTGCTCCCTGCCCAGAACGTGCCAAAATTGGGGGGGGGGGGTGTTTGACCTCCTCAGAACCAAAGCAGAATACTGTGGTGATTACCCACCTTCCCTACCTGTGCTTTTATCTCCTTTGATCTATTGGATGTTTTGTGAAAGTATTTTCTATGCATACAAATGTAAATATTGAGCACTCCCAAAAACAAAGAGTTTCCTGATTGACCAAGATCCTTTCTTGTTTGAGAGAATTCTCCATGTGTTTACTTTCTAAATGAAGAACTTGTATAACTCTCTTCTGAGGAAAGGTCAAAACAATGAAACTTAGTTATGGGAAAGTGCCAGTGGTCTGCAAAGAAACCAGTGGGTGGTACTAGCTAGCAAGATGTCACTGTACATTCATTCCATAAATGGATAGTCCACTGGAGATAGAGACAACTGGGAACTCTCTGGCTCCCAACACTCCCAACACATAACTTAAGCTGAATCCTTTGTCCTGAGACACATAAGAGAAATATTGATAAAGAGGCTTTTTGGTTGTGTCAGAGTCTGCAGAATCCTTGCCCTGAAAAACAAGTCTAAAGCCTGTCTTTTCTGGTAATAACATCAGGCATCTTTATGACCACCTTGGGAAGGGCTGCCAGCTTCTGATTTTAAGAATACTAGATCTCAGTGAGAGGGAGCAGACAATGGAGTCAAGTCAGAACTTGAATTGCCAAAAGCATGGTTTAAAGGAATCTGATGGGTCAGATATAGAACACAATGGAAAAAGAGACTGTGGCCAAAACCCTGTTGCACAACTCCACATGTGCAATAGTGATGATGTGATGTTCAGCAGCAAATCATAACTGACTGGATGCAAATCCCTCCTAATTAGGGATGATTTCAAGGTGTGCATGACATGTAGAAAGAACAATGAAAAGTTGCATGCACCCCAAGATCACTCAAAGCAACTATTAGTTACAGTGATCTGCCCTAGATGATGACATTATTTGCAGAACTGTGCAACAGGATTCCAACCACTATCTCAAAAGAAAAGAAAGAGGTGGGAAAAAAGAAAAATTGGAGGGAGTTATTCAAAAGAAGCCAATTGCTTTTTGGTGAAAAATATTTGGATGACATTTTTCTGGGGAAAATAATTAAGAGTTTTTGCCTGCAGAGATTTTGAGAAAGATTGTTTCTAAGTTTCTATTGGATGTTTCCAATTTTGTGTTTTGGGGTCAAATATAGCCCCACTAGAGAATTTAGAGATTGATGGGTGGAATGAAAACAAACCTTGATGGATGAAAGAGGGTAAAATCTGATGTTATTCATCTTTGAAGCCCTGTGAATCATTATCTTGCAGAATGTAACTAGTGAAATTTCCAATAAAATTTCCAGCGGTTGCCAATCCTAGTTTTCAGCAAGTGTTTATAACTTACACATATTTCCTATATGTTGTGTTTGTTTCCCTTGCCAAAGCCCTTAAAGATCTTTTGAGGTTTTCATTTTAGGCTTAGATGTGCTGTGTACATGTTATGCATATGTTTTTAAGCAACTGCTTTGTTTTAGTTGCTCATATTCTGATTAACCGTTCTCATTAAAAATGGTACAAATAGGCAAATGTTTCAGTAGTGGCTCCATCTCCTGATTACTAATCATGCTATATTTTTTTTCGTAAATCTTTTTTATTTAAACATAAAGCCACTTTCTCTGTATAGTATTTAAAACAACAAGTAAAAGGATTCCTATCTTTTAGATCAGCTGACCTTCACTAATTGATTCAAATCATTGTTATATTTGTACTTTAAGAAAATGTTAATCCTCCATGGACAATTGTAGTAGTGCTCTAGATTTATCTAAAACTGAGAGTAGCAAAAGAGGTGTGTTCCTCTTCATGGGGACAAATTCACTGTTTTCAGAACATAAATATTTTCTAATAGTGATAACTTTTTTAACCATAGTGATAATGTTGCCAGCTGCATTTGCACTCCATTTTCTTAGGACCCTCAGCTTATACTTTGTGTTGATTAAAGACAGTTTATAGGTCTTGAAAAGTTTGTCACTTGTGTCTGTTATGTTCCATTACTGTACACGTTTGGGAAAAGAACATGATAGTGATCATCATCATAAATTAGTACCTAGCATGTGGTATATGTGGCAAACGTCTCAGTCTTCCCAAGTACATCATTGGCAATTAATTTAATTGTAGAATAGTCTTGTTTACAATTAGTCTCTTACTCACTTCTGGTTGTCAACTAGGACATTTCATTTCTCCTCCCTGATATCTTCTGAAATATGCAATTCATTTCTAACAAACTGTATGATAAATTCTTTATTTTACTTTGATTTTGATTTCTGTTTTGTCCCCACCCTTCTCCTGCTAGCTATTGTTTAGGCTCAGGGTGTTTGTGTTTGTGAGTGTATTGAGTCCCCCCCCCCCCCAATTTAACTGATCCTTTTAAAGCCCAGCACTTATATTCATTTAGCATTGCAAAACTGCTTTAAAAATGGTTTTTGATTAACATATCTCTACTCATCTGTACATAAGGCTCCTTGGAACCCATGCTTTAATATTTATTGGACCTCAGTTCTGGTAATGTGTTCAGTTACTTTATATAGCAACTGTGTCTACATCTGAGTGCCTAATAGCAAAAATTCCCTTACTAAACAGCAGCATCTGCTAGGAATGCAGCATATGCTCCACTCCCTTCCCCCTCTACTACAAAGATACTATATTTGAACTGCTAAAGTGACATACATGAGCAGACTACCACTTTCTGTTGTGCCCTGTGCCCTTCTCATGAGTTGAATATCCAGCTATTCATTAGCTTTACTATATAACTCAAGCATCCTTAAAGTGCTACTTAATCCAATTAGCCAAAAAACTTCCATTATTTCTATAGACCCATGGTGCATGCATTACAGGAAACACTGCACTTCATATATTAAGCAGCATGTTTTTTAAACATTGGAGAAATCTCCATAAAGAATCTTTTTTTTTTTAAGAAAAAGAAAAAGGAATTTCTTGATGTCATGAGAAAGCTAATCAACAATGATTGCAATCCAACAGTGGTTGTTGTTCAGTTGCACAGTTGAGTCTGACCCTTTGTGACCCCCATGGACCACCGCATGCTAGGTTCCTCTGACATCTGACAATCTCCGCAGCCCACCCAGATGCCAGGTACCACCCACTGTGCCAATGATGCCATATAGCCATCTCATCCTCTGCTACCCCTTCTCCTTTTGTCTTCAATCTTTCCCAGCATCAGGGCCTTCTCCAGTGAACCCTCTCTTCTCATTCAGTGGCCAAAGTACTTGAGCTTGAGCTTCAGTATTTGTACTTCCAAAGAGTAGTCAAGGTTGATTTTCTTTAGGATTAATTGCTTTGATCCAACTGGAGTCACTGCAAATAGTTTCCAGGTAAAATGACCCGATGATCTGAACATTCACTATACTTTGCTCCTGGTGTTGGATGACCAGCTGCTCATGTTTTTATTGGACTCATGTTGGCCTGCTTCTTGGGATCCAAACTGGACAAGTGGTTGATTCATGCAGCAACAGCAGGAGTCACAGAAAATCATTTTCCTGTGAAAACTTTGCTTAACCACTTATTCTTCATTTCAAGCAACATGACCTTCAGGTAATAGTGACATAATGCTTCTCCGCCATCATCATGTCCACTTATTATGAATGGTACAAAGGGCATTGGCGGGCCAGCCTACCTAGAAAATTAAAGTTACAGTTGCAATTGCTTGGGCCCTACATTTATAACAAAATATATTCTAGTAGTTTCTGCTTTTATGTCTTGTTAGTTTCATTATCAGTTATAGACAAGATTCCATGTGTGCCCTTGATCCTTTCCTGTCATATTTGATTAGACTCACCAGATGTGGGTTGATTCATAGGTTGGTAGTGGTAGTAAATACCATCTCAATAGAAAATGTGGCTCGATCCAGATCGTAAGAAAGCATTTGTGATGCTCTTTTTTAAATCATTACTTAACCCAGTTTTCTGGGCTGCCTGGCTAGAATGCAATGGGGGTACACTATATTTATGTGTAAGGACTTTTTTTTTACAAGATCTTGTCAGAAAATCATACTTGGAAACTAATGTTCCACTCCATTTCTTCTGGAGAATGTGTCAGCCCAAGGCATCATCTTATTTCCATTCAACTTTATTATTTAGTCATACCACTTCCTTAAAATAAATTTTTGAAGGCTACAACATCTACTGTTTTATCCTATGAAGGATACAAAATTTCCTTATGTTCAATTTTATTTACACCATAATTCAGAAACGTATGTAATAAGTTGCATCAAGGGTCGACTACAAGTTGTTCAATCTTCATGATCTTTTCACTCACCAGGTACCTACACGCAATCAGCAGCATGAATTTCTGGGAAATTTGAAAGGTTACAAGCAGGGTATATACCTAGAATGGCTATGGATACAGTTTTATTTATTTTTTACAGGATGCACCTTTTTGTTTTTCTTAATTATTATCTAATAGTTATTTCCTCCCATCAAATACTTGCCAGAGAAACTGGTTGACCATGAGTAAGTTGCTCAGACAATATTGAACAAATGTGAAATACACAGTTCTGACGTCTGGGCATGGTTTGGAGGCAAAGCTGGATAATAAAGATAAAGATGAGCATAGGTCAAGAGCTTAAGTACCTTTTTGGATAGGGACAACAGCAGCATTTTATCATAGGTATGAATTTACAAAGAATCTGGTGCCCTAGATGAAGCAAAAAGCTCAGACTGAGATAACGGACCTGATGGCTGCATTCCTACATAAACAAAAGGGGTTCAGACCTGTGCTAAATGAAGCCAAAACCAGTAGTGGCTGAATATATTTTTGTCTTTCTGCAGCTGTCTTCTCTCTTCCTCAGCATCTGTGTCTTCCTGGCATCTTTTGTGTCCCCTATTTTCCTTTTTGGGATAGACAGGCCTCTCAAGACCATTTCTAATGAAGATCTCCTCACATTCTCTACTTGTTAAGTGCTAGTTCTGAGTGTATTTAATAGATGTATCTTTGTCTAGTGGACATTTTTCTTCAGTTATCAAGTGTGTTTATTCTGTCAGAAACTTTTTCTCTTTCTAAAATCTGGTTCGACATATTCTAGTTCTCCAAATCTGGGAAGCTTGATTTGTGCATTATACAAATAAGATAGTATAATTTGTAAATTGTACACATTTGCATACTATGCTAATTCTCTTTTTGTCTTCACATCCTTTTAAAGTGACAAGAACATTTTTATTTATTTATTTATCATCATACTTCTATACCCTCCTCCTCACGAATGACTCAGGGAGGCTAACAACAAATAAAACATACCAATTATACAATCCCACAATATAAACCCACCCATCACAAAATATAATAAAAAGTTAAAATTTAAAAACAGTAAAAATTAAAAGGCAAAAATTAAAATACTGTACAGCTAAAAACACAGCTAAGAACACAGAGGGGGGTTTAATAGGGAGTCAAATGAGCCAACTGGCCTGAGTGACCGTCTGGCTCAGACCCCATACCCGCCTAGCTAGCCAAGTCTTAACACCCTTCCTAAAGGGCAGCAACTCCATCTGGAGATAGAGTTCTGTTGGCAGAAAGTTCCATACGGCCAGAGCAGACACAGAGAAGGCTCTTCTAGTACTAGAGAGGTATGCCTCTCTAGCTAATGGCACCACCAAAGAACCTCTCTGGTCCGTTCTGGTGGGATGGACAGATACTCTTGGGGTGATGCGGTCTCTTAAGTATCCTGGCCCACTACCATGTAGGGCATTAAAGGTAATAACCAGTACATGTTTTAGCACAAGGATGATTACCTGGAAGTTTGTGAGTTCAATCTGGTATGTGATGAATTTTATTTGGCCTGCCTGACAGTTCCTTCAAATTTGAGTAAGATTTTATGCTTTGTGCTTTATGTTTGATTCAGAAAACAGAAATGTTACAAGAAATAGACATTCCCTGCTTATCCTTTTGATTTTGTTTGTTACACATATAAAAAATGTTTGGAAGTATTATTGAGTCCATGAGCATGTGCTCAACCTCTGTGAATACTTTACAGATAGCATCATTTTTTAAATCAAAGAATCACCTAGTTTATGATTCTACAAAAGGTTTCAGTTGCAAAGAAAATAATACAGTTCTAGTGCCCAAACATTTTTACAGGAAATTCTAAGAATACTGATCCCTTCTCAGGAGCACAATTATGGGATAATATAAACACAGCTGTCATAGGTATGAATGCAAACCTGTTTTAAATATTGGTAGCATAAAACATACCGTGAGGAGAAAAGACGGCTGCAATACTATCATCCATGTTTATCAAGCACTTCTAATGGTGTTTAATCTTTAAGCAACCTGATGCGTAAATTGATTATTACCAGAACAAACAACTAAAAATTCATTGCCCCCAGTCAGATAACAGAAGCCCACAAAAAACAGCCCTTTCTGAATTTAGCCTCAGACAATTAGTAGATAAATGCACTATCATGCTCTGATCTTTTGGAACAGTTTGTCTCTTATTAAACTTTAATTGTCTAAATTTCAGCAAGCATTATATAGTCTGTGAGAAGCTGTGGCATGCAAGAGTGTAAGTCTTATTCCTTGTAACAACTTCAAATAAACTTTTCTATTAATTGTAACTGAAATAGCCTAGTGTCATCGCTGGTTAAGCTCTAGTTCCCACTATGTTTAACAAGGACCTCATTTTCAATATGTAACAGTCCAAACAGTGGAGGCAAAAAATCATGCGGAAGAGCCTGCAGATATAAAAATGTTGTGATAGAGAAAACATCTTATCCCACTCTAGTCCATGAAAATAGCACTGTATGTTTTGATATATCTGTGTTCACCTGTTTCTCTTGAAATTTGGCAGTTCTGATTTCCAAATTGCACCATCTGTTAGATCCAGAGATCTAACTCTCTTCTTTCATGTGTTTTTGATAAAGGCATACATGTATTACACTGGTTACCTGTGCTTAGATTTACTTCCTCAGTAACCTGTGTATAACTCCAAGTAACCATAGTTAAATCTGTGCTTATTACTTCCAAATGATGGTTATATGGTTTGTAATGAGCACGGTGAAGAAGGGAATTAGAGGTTTTCAGAATCTTGCCATGCGTTTACTGGGACATTCCTGGGCACCAGATCTCCTGGTTTCTTGGGGAAAAAATGAGACTCGACTTTATTTTCCCCATATGTACATAGCACATGTGTGCATCTGTTTTGTCTGTGCCATCCCATGTTAAAACCCACCCACCCCTGCTGAATTTTGTTAAATTTAATGTCTTTTTTGGTGGATCCTGTGTTGGAAAGATATTATTCTGTGTAGAAATTATAACAATCCATTGCAGTTTGGTGTCCCTTCAGCTCTCTTCAGCAGATGTACAAAAAAAATGCCAATGATAATGTAACGATCTTGCACAATTTAGCATTTCTTCCAGGAAAAACAACCATGAAACTTCCAAGAAAAGGTGTGTCAGTTTAAAATGAGGGGTAAATCAACACGTGACAAGAAATCAAGTGATGTACCTGCATTCTACAAGTGTGTGGCTGAAACCCTAGTGCTTATTGCAATAAGTCACACTGCTGTGCATCAGTTGAATCTATGGCAATTTGGTGAGTCTACTCCTCTACAGGTTCATGTTTAGCACAGTAAGTCACACTTAGAGTAGACCTATTGGAATCAATAGAATGTATAGAGCAGTTGACTCACCAAATTCTCCCTAATTAATAGGGCTACTCTAGAGCAATTTACTACACTAAGCAACTAGATTTCAGCTTGTAGGTGAACAGAACATGACTGTGACATGAAATTTCACTGTGCTGTGTGCTGTCGATAAAGATTCCTTTCCATAATAAATGAGCAGCTAACACCATTCTCATGTGATCCTTCTGGAGATGTAAATCAATTGTAAAGTAACACTGAATATTCAGTGGATAAAAGCTTTGGCACAAGACAGCATTAATACATTTTAATGACATACTGTACTTCCAACGGAAAATTTCTGTAACCTGTATGTAATATGTCTATCTAAATTCATCATACTTTGGGAAGAAGTTCTGGACTGTTAGCAACCCTCAATTAATTTCAACAGTGATCCTTCTTTTTGCTCACTATTACAGAGCATCCAGTACCTGAAGTTGTGACGTGTACATGGAAGTAAATGCGAGAAATCTAGATACAGTATATCTAAAGCTGCAGGATCCCCGCTACGGAAATCTCCATAATTATAGAGATTATAGAGATTACATAGTAATACTAATTCCCCACTAAAACTGATCCAATTAAAAGATAGCACCACTTCTAAATTAAAACCTCAAATTTGCATTTGAAAGATAATGATGAGATTAGTTAATAAAACTTTGTGAACTAAAAATGTAATCTCCCCCCGCCCAAATAGAAAACAAAAGAAACAAAGAAAAGAATGCCTTCCACTCTCAAATTACTATAGCTTGTCATTTCTGGATTTTTGTCTACTCATAAACATACATTAATACTGTTTTCAGAGGTATTAGGATACATTCGAACTGGTTGCTGTAATTTCCCTTTTATATACCTGTACATTTTAAACAATATAAAAACATAACAATTTCTATAACAATCCTTAAAAATCCAAAAGCATATGTTCAGTTTCTTACTTCCTCATCTCAAAATGCAACAAATATTGTAAATTTGCTCTAAACTTTATCTATATATTGCAAATAATTTCTTTGCATCATCTGGTAATGTATTAATTTTGTTAATAGGTCCAGGGTCCAGATGCAGCTAAACCAGTCATTTATAGCAGTGGTCTCTGCCCCCCCCCCATGTTTGTTGCAACAACCATCTTGATTGCAACAAAGAGTCTTGAAACCAGCTTGATACCTGGTTGATTAATTCCTGGGAATGACATCATGAATTGTTGATTAAAAGCTTCCTGTGGTGACTTTTGGGTGCATGCAACTACATTATATCGTGTACAAGTTCCATGCATCTGAAAATCACCAAGTGAATAATTTTATCAGCAGGGATTATAATGCCACTGACATTCCCATTGTGTGTGTGGAAATCTGCAACAGGATTTCAGCCATTGATCAGAGTTTGCCAAAATGAAAGTATATTACCATATTGCTGATTATATCTCTACCTCTTATATGACAATTGCCAAAAGCCTGTTGAGTAACTAACTGGTCTAAATGGTGATGATATCACCCAGCAATTTAAATTAATTAATAGATTAAATTACATTAAATTAATGAATACATTTCCTAACACCTTCCCATTAAGATCTGAGGCTCCCTAGGGATCTTATATGAGCCAGGGAAGCCATCTGTGAGCCTCAAGACTTGGGAAGGGAAGCCTTTAATACCAAAAAAAAAAAAAAAATGACCAACAGTTTGTTGCTCATAGGATTGTGGCTGCTGTCAGTGATCCTACATTGATTTTTAGGTATTAAGGCCCACCCCACCACCCATCTTCAGGCTCTTAAACATTTCCCTGATTCAAAAGGGATCCCTAGGGAGCCTTAGAAACTGTAGAGGAGAATAGGAAGATTAAATATAATCAAAAGGCAACATTGTGGGTTGATGACACCATAGCTATTTACATGCATCCAGTATCATCAGTTGAATTTCAGACACCATTAAAAATAAATAAATATAATAACTAATTATAAACCAGTCCTGATCTGAGCCCCAATAATTGGCTGGCAGATTAGAGCCAACTTGCCCTATGCTTTATTGATGACACTCTGACCTGACCCTTGTCTGGGTCAGTAGTATTAGTTGAGCATTTCTGGAGTGCTCTCTCTGTTTGTGAGGATCCCACAAATGGGAAAACTCAAACAGCTATGATGTGGTATGGGGAGTTATGCCCGCTCCTAAATAGGGACTCCTTGCTCATGGTCACACATGCTCTGGTCACCTCCAGACATGATTACTGTAATGTGCTCTACATGGGGCTGCCCTTGATGACCATTCAGAGGCTTCAGGTGGTCCAGAATTTTGCTGCCCAGGTGGTGTTGGGGTGTGGGCAGTATGGACATGCCTCACCACTGCTCCGGGAACTGCACTGGTTGCCTATATGTCTCCGGGTGCAATTCAAGGTGCTGGTTATTACCTTTAAAGCCCTACATGGTAGTGGGCCAGGATACTTAAGAGACCACCTCACCCCAAGAACATCTGCTCGTCCCACTAGAGCAGATCGGAGAGGATCTCTAGTTGTTCCATTGGCCAGAGAGGTGCGTCTCTCTGACACAAGATGGAGGCCCTTCTCGGTGTCCAGCCCGGCCCTGTGGAATATCCTGCCAATTGAGTTATGTCTCCAGATGGAGTTGCTGCCCTTTAGGAAAAAAATTAAAAACATGTCTGGCAGGGCGGGTATGGGGTGTGGGAGGGACTATGACCCCAGCCCACTGGTTCATGTAAGCCCCACTTGCCCTCAACTAGTTTTTCAATTTTGATTTTAAAGTTTTAAATTGAGGGGGTTTTAAGGAATGCTTTTAAGAGTGTTTTATTGTGGTTTTTTATGAATTGTGAGCAACCCTGGGTCACCTCAGTGAGAAGGGTGGTTGATAAGTATGAATAATAAATAAATAAATAAAAAGGGCTAATCTGAGAAGGGCTAATCTGACAGCCTATGTGAATGTGGAGATGTACAAATGATCTCCCATATGATACAATGCACACGATGCTCCTCAATGTGCATTGAGGAAGACCTTATGTTGGTAAAATGGAAATGTTGTTGATGTGATCCAATATTGGGCAGATGTCATCTAGCCCTTTTTAATTCTATTGTACATTTTGTTTTTGGATGTGTTAATTTTAGCTTTGTATGTTATTGTATGCTGGTGGTGCATCTGGCATGAATAAAGAAAGTATGCCTTGCTGACAACCATGATTGGAGCCTCTAAAATGGAAACTTCTACTCGATGCTAAGTTATTTCCCTCAACTCTAAATGGAGTCAGAGGGTGCTGGTTGGATAGCAGAGCCAGAGGTTGGGATTGTGATTGTCAACCATGCCTCTTGAGAACAGAGCCAGCAGGTATGATATTAGGCAAGCTGCACAGTCCCAGGTCAGCCACAGAAGAAGGGTATTGTAAGCTCTTCTGAGTATTCTCTACTAAGAACACCCTGGAAAGGGTCTCCATAAATCAGAATTGATGATGGCACACAATTATATTGGCTAGATAACTCTGTGGTTCAGCTACCTAGGTCCAGAGCCAGGAGTTAGGAATTTAATTCCCCAGTCTGTCTCAAAGGAGGAGAGCCACTCTGTGTAATCATGGGCAAGCTGCAGTTCCAGGATGTCCCTAAAAGAAGGAAATAGTAAACCACTTCTGTGTAATATTTACCTAGAAAACCCTGGAAAGGGTTGTCATAAGTCAGAATTGACTTGATGGCATACAGTTATTATTTAAATGGAGCCAGTATCATGATGCCATGCTTCCTTGGATGAGCCGTATGAGTTAGGCCACTCAATGCCCCTAAACCCAGCCAGCCTTTGCCTACTTACCTGCTTTCCTCTCATATGACAGTGCCAGCAAAGGTGTCAATAACTGGAAAATGTGTGTGCAAACTCAACGTCAAGCATGGTTGCATCAGGTTGGTTTTGGGTGTTGCTCATTCTTGGCAATTCAAAAATAAGAACGACTTTTATAGCGATGGACATTTTCAGAATGGTTATTCTTGTGTTATGTCATTTGCACAACATGGTCCTATTTCAGTGTTGCCCAAACTTTGGTTTTTGGACTTCAGTTCCCAGAAGCCTATGTCAATTCACAAAAGCATTGATCAGCCAATGTACTGACTTAGGCATCTGGGAATTGAAGTCCAAAAAGAAAAGGTTGGGACACATTGTACCTATTTTCAATCTTTCTGGAATGGTAGGGTACATTTAAGCATGCAGAAAAAGCTGAGAGCCTTGATAACACAAATGCCAAAGATTAAAATGATAGGCAAAGGCTGGAGCTGGTAGGTGAGCAAGTATGCAGGCAAAGTTCACAAAATCACCAGTGAACAGGCATACAGTTGGATCATTGGTACAGAAGATGGCACTCAAATATCATTCCACTTCTCATTCAGTTTAATAGTAGCCTATTCTACCTGGCATAAACAACCAAAGTGACAGCAGACATGCACTGGCTATTTGAGTGGTAAGTCAGGAGAGACATAACCCATCAGACCACTGGAAACAATTTAAAGTGGGAAGTAGGTAGCAAAGTTTCAATCAACAAATTTTACTCAGATCATCATTTTATTTGTTTGTTTGTTTGTTTGTTTGTTTGTTTGCTTGCTTGCTTGCTTGCTTGCTTGCTTGCTTGCTTATTTATTTCACCTGTACCAGACCCATCCAGGAGGTGATTAGTGACATGACTGGTGATTAGTGATGTTTATCTCGACATGTCTGAGCAAAGATAGACTAAGTTGAAAACAAACTGCTCTGCCAAGTTGGGTTCTAAATGAGAGCAGGGTGCTGTCACTAGGTCAACCCTGGCAGAGATGATGTAAGATACTAATGGTGTGAGGCAAGAAAATCTTCCCCTCTTCACCCAAGCCAGACCAAAGTGGATGCAGTTATCAGATGCTCAGAATTACTATGGGTCTGTGTGCAGTTGCCTTCCACTGACTCATACAGATAGCAATTACCTCTGTGGCACTGTCATCTTGGCATGTGTGTCAGTTCTGACTTCAAGCAACCCACTGTTTCTTCCAAAGTCATGTCTGAAAAGATGTTGCCACAGTGAGCAGCCCCTGAAGTGGCTGAGCTGCTGCTGCTGTTTTTGTGTCTTGGGATGATATTTACACAGAGCTGTAGCCAGGATTCTAGAGGGGGGGGGGGATGAATATTTTTTCATGAAGGGCAACAATGGTGCACGTGGTCCTTCATCCCTGTTTATATACTTGCAATTTCTTGCTTTCAAACTGCTAGGTTGGCAGGAGCTAGGACAGACGATGGGACCTCTTGTGCCCTGTCTGGCACCTTGGTGTGGAGCTTGCAGGGCAGCATCACTGGCAAGCCTCATCTTGGGTCCTCCCCAGGCTTCCTCTGTATCCCCTTCCCCTGGGGCCGCAGGTTCTATCCCCGGCTCCTTCCATGCCCTGGAGGCTTCATCCTTGCCCGGCTGTCCTCCTCTCCACTTCCCTACAGGCAATTTGCAGTCTTTCCCCCTTTGGATGGAAGGAGGCCAGAGCTGGGTGATCGCACACTACACTTTGGTTGGGGGAGGGGGTTTCAGGCTATTAGCTCAGAGTTTTTTTAGCCCCTCCTGGGCCCTCTAGCTACGGCCATGTGTTTACAGCAGGGCAGTTGGGAGAGTTGCTGCTGCTGCCACTGTCAAAAGCAACCCTACGCTATGAAGAGGAATGAATGGCCACTCGCTCCTCCTATTCTTCATTTTTACATGGGTATTATTATTGAACAAGAATCGAGACCTATGAAGCAATCCAACTAGGCCTTTCTCCAGGTGAGCTACATTTAGGTGTCTGTAGGTGTGGGCCTCTCAGATAGAATGTCCAGAATGGAGAACTCTGGGAGAGGAAGCCCAAAACATCCCAATGACTCACCTAGCTGCAAGCACCTTATGAAAACCTGCACCAGGCCCTCTCTGTATGACATATGAAATATGAAAATAGATCAAGTGAAACATTAAACTCTTGACTTAAGTGTCACACTTGCCTTGAGTACCACAATGATAAGTGGTATTATGTTATTACCTCTTATCCTTAGGGATTTTTTTTAAAATCACATTGTAGCAAATGATTCCTGGCATATTTTTGATCCCATGGAATTTGAATTTTCCATAGGAGAAATGCCTCATAGCCACGGGAATTTTTTCTGGATGAGCATAAAAAGTATTCACCTTCTCCGTATCACATTTTGACCACTAAATGTTTTAGTACAATAGATTGTTTAGAACAAAAGACTATTCTGATGAGAAAATGCAAAATAATTTGTTGGAAGATTTTTTTTTGTTACAACTTTTGGATTTTGTAAAAAGGAAACAGTACATATGGAATGTTTCTGAAATTCAGGGACATTCTGAAGTAAGACGTGACTTCTGGAGTCCTGAAAATCCCATCTGCCTGGAGGCTGATTAAAATCCTGTTCCAAATGGGCTGGAAGAATTATATTCTCAAAAATATTGTCAATATATTCAAATCTCAATCAGCTATACTTAAGAGTAGTTATATTGAAATCTGTGAAATCAACTTAAGGCAGTGACAATTCATCCATTTAAATATGTCAACTCTAAGTAGTACAAGTATGGATCTAGCCCATCAATTTGAACTGATTGTGTTCCAGAAGGAAATTACCTCCTTTGAATCAGATATGAGGAAGAGCAATATGCATTATTGTGTGCATTCTAAGTCATAAGCAACCAAAGTGAATTAAACCAGCATTCCCCATACACTGCCCCCCCTCTTCGTTTATTTCCACTTGTGAACATTAGCTAGACTTGTTTTGTTATACTCAAAATGTAATGGTTGCCTTCTCTTTCAGGAGCGAGCATTCCTGGTTAAGTGCCAAGCTAAATGTTTATTTTTCTAACTGTTATATAGTGGAGTTTGGTGAAAGGACTTGGCATGATACACGGTGGTTTAATTTTAAGCCTGACAGCAGTATGCTCCTTTGTGTCTATGTGTGTTCGTGTGTGTGTGTAATTTAGCTGCTGTACTACTGAAGCCTATGGAAGATTAATGAATGGTAAGGTTCTGTGGCAGATTTGAGGAGATGCAGGATAAAGCAAAACCAGCTACCATCTGTTCATAATGTCTCTTACAGCTCTTTTAACGAATACCATTATCAGCAGGAGATAAAGGCGCAGAGTGGCTTTAAATATTAATATGTTATAGTTGGCCATGGGCATTTTTGTACTGAAATTACATTTCTAATATTTTGCATTTATAGAGTGCTTTGACTTATTCATAGCCTTCCTAGGCTATGTGTTGTGATGTTACCTAATCACAGTTCACAATCTCTGCAGACTGAATTACCAAGCCAAAGCCAGCACCTTTGTAAGACAAGAGGAGGCTCCTATTGGTCCCTTGAATCACCTGACCCTTCCTCACCTGGTTAGCATAGTAATGTCCTCTGAAGGGCCTGGCAGATGTGGATATATAGCTACTCCTGCTTTTGGCAACAGTAATTGTGGAAATGCTGGCACTGTTGTCCTGATTATGGGATGAATGCTTCAAGGACTTTGCTGTGATAGTACAAATCAGTTGTGAGGGAGAATGTTTATGATGCAGGAACATCACACATTAGAGTGGACCCAAGTCAGATTCCTACAAGAGCAAAGGACAAGAGAATGTTCTCCTCGGTCTGGTTCCATTCCATGTATAGACTGTGACTCTACTGACAGTATAATATTATTCCAACACCAGTGGAGACTGGACTACTAGGGCAAATGTGTCATTATCCTACCTGAGGCTTATATTACATGCATCTAGCCCATTCCTGCTTTGTACTGGATGTGGTCACACTTCTCCTGAAAAGGCAGATTCACAGTTTGGGTGTGTTCCTGGATTCAACCTGGATTCATCCTGAATGCACTGTTCTTAGCAGAGACCAGGGCAGCATTTGCACAGTTAAAGTTGTTGCAGCAGTTTTGCCTGTTCCTTGAGATGCCCGATCTGGCTATGGTAAAATATGCATTCGTTACTGTAGAAATTCATTTAATTGTAATTAATCTTATCCGTGCCTGTATGATAGATTTAGAAATTCTGCTAAATGCTGTATTTGCTGTGTATCAATTGTCAAGCTCTGCAAATGCTGTTTGTAACTGTGTAACAATTCTAAGCTTGCAAGATATATTCCAAGACAGAAAGGCTGTTAAACAAATGTGTTTTCTAATGATTAGATGGGTGTGTCCCACCCTTCCCATTCTTCTGATGAGAGGAAACTCCCTTTTTTGGTGGCTCAGTAAGAATAGATTCCCTGCTTGAAAGCAGGCAGAGAAATTCAGAGAGAGTCAAACTGATTTTTAAGCACCAGATGAAGACTGCAGTCTCAATTCTTTTGTGCCAATTGTCAGGGCCGGACTCTGACAAGTTACATTCAGTCTAGATTTCTGCAATGCACTGTTTGCCTTTGAAGTGTTTGGAAATTTTAGCTAATCAAAAATAACTGCAACAGTCAGCTGACAGGCATTGATAACAAAGAGCATATAACTTCCTTGTTAAAATAGCTTTGCTGACTGTTGGACCCAATTCTAAGTTTTCGCTGAGTAGGGCGGCATATAAGTTTAATAATAATAATAATAATAATAATAATAATAATAATAATAATAATAATAATAATAATAATAATAATAATAATAATAATAATAATAATAATAATAATAATAATAATAATAATAATAAGTGCTGGTTGTGACCTATAAAACCCTATGTAGCTTGGATCCAAGCTAACTGAAGGACGGTGTCAAACTGGTACTTCTTCTTGGCTTTTAAGATCTTGCAGAGATCCTTTCTATCATTTCTACCACCCACCCAGGGTTATTTGGTGTAGATACAATACAGAGCCTTTTCAGTAGCTGCTCCCATGTAGTGGAAAGCACTCTCTTTCTCTCGAGCAACCAAGTTACCTTGTTCCCTCTTGTTTTTCCATTGTCAGGCAGGCTTTCGAGCAATAAGTTGTCATTTTAGGAATACGGTACTGTACTGTACTTTTAAAATATTTCAAAATGTTTGTAAAAGTGTTTTTAATTGTAGTGTTCATGTTGTTAGATGTTAGAAGTAGTTAATTTTTAAATAATAGTTTCTTACGGTGTTAAAATCATTATTGAATTCTTTAAATTTATATTTGACTCTTTTGAGTTCTCTGTGGGGAGAAAGACAGAAAGCAAGCAAGCAAATGTTAGCACTGACCATGTTGCACAGAAATATCTCTTGCTCTCCCTTCCTAGTTCTCCAGTAGCAGCCATTTGTGCCAGCCATTGAATGAATATACAACTGGAGACTAGTTTTCTAAATACAAATTTGCTTCTCTGAATCAGGACAAGTGCCACAGTCTGATTATCCTGTCATCTTTTACCTGCTTGTCTACAGCAAGTTATCATGTTTCAACAAAATTCTTATTCCTGATGTTACCCTGACCTCCATCACCTCCCAAACAGCATATTGTAGAAACTACTAAGATGATTATCAAAGCCAAATGTTACCTCTTTGTTCTCCACCTATGCAAAGGACACTTGAGGACTATACATGCATATTATCCCTCTGGAAGTGATCAATTTTAGCTAATTAAGAACTTTATCACAAACCCGGGAGTCATAGAAAGCCATCTCCTATGTGTGTTTTTCGACTTGCATATCAAAAGGCTTGGAAAAATGAACTAGGCTGTTTGTTAAGCAAGGAGAGGATTTATCTCCCAGAACAATTTTACTGATAACCTAAGGCTGAGAGATACATTGCTGGATTTTATACTATCTTAATTGCAGCAAAAAAATTCATACAACTACCTTTGACTATTTGAACAAGTCTTCATTAGTTAGCCCATGGTGGTTAAGTGGCAAAATGTCAGCCTTGGACTACAGAGATTGGAGTTATGTTCCCTGGTCTTCCACAAAGCTCACTGGGTCACTTTGGATAATCACAACCTCTTATGACCCTTGATAACATCATAGGGTGTCGCTAGGATAAAATGAGATGGCCCTTGACATAACGTGGTCCAATCTATTATGGAAGTTTTGATTCCTAAAATAGACGGGTAGGACAGTGGTGGCTTGTTGACTGGAAGGTTGGCAGGTTGAGACCCAAATGCTGTATGATGGAGTGAACTCTCCTCTCTGTCCCAGCTCCTGCCAACCTAGCAGTTTGAAATCAAGAAATTGGAAATAGATAAATAGGGACCATCTTGGTGGTGAGGTAAACAACATTCTGTGTACTCTGGTGTCTAATCATATTTGCCACATGACCATGGAAATGTCTGCAGATGCAGATAATGCTGACTCTTTGGCTGTAAATGAAGATGAGCACTGAACCCTAGAGCTGGATACAACTGGTTTTCAAGCAAGGGTGACCTTTACCTTAAAATAGACTGGTATCTTTTATATTCAGGGTGAGGAGTGTGTTGCCTCTAGATTTTGTGGGAATACAGCTCTTACAAGCCATAACCAACATAAACTGTAGTGAGTGATGATGGTCCATGATTTCTCCATCCTTGCTGTATACATTCAGGTTTTAAAATATCAGTTAAAATCAAGGGTACAGCTACACTACCAACAACTGGTAGTCTATTTTAGGAATCAAGACTCCATAATAGATTGGACCACGTTGTGTCAAGGGCCATCTCATTTTATCCTAGCGACACCCTATGATGTTATCAAGGGTCATAAGAGGTTGTGACTTTGAAGGTGGTACTATTCTCTCCACTATGCCACACTGACTCTGCCTATTGTGAACCAGATAACAAAAAGTAATATATTTTAAAGCAAAGCAATCACACTTATATACCACCCCATAGTGCTTAGTGCACTCTCTTGGCGGTAAACAAGTTAATTGACATTTTACCCCAAACATACTAGGTACTCATTCTACCAACCCCAGAAGAATCGAAGGCTGAGTCAACCTTTGGTCTTGGTCAGGATCGAACTCACAGCCTTATGGCTGCAGTACAGCACTTTAGCCACTACACCACCAAGGGTCCTCTAAGAAGAGGTGTATGCCTTTTAAACATTGAAAGAAAACATATTTCTCAATTAATAAGTCTAAAACAGAGGCATCCACCTATTCTTAAAGAATAGATAGTGTATATTTAGCAGCATGTTCAGATATCGTCAGTTGATGTGTCTAAGATTATTTTTTATTTCCCAAATTCTTAAAGGTTGCTCCCTGCAAAGACAAGATCTTTTACTGAAAGATGATACTTTCTTATTAATTTGAACAGGGGAATGGGATTAACGTGAGAGTTTTTGGCACACCTCATGCTTTCTGTGAGCCAGACTTTTTTCTTCAAGGTCTGAGGAAATGCCATGTTTTCAGTTGACTTTATGCACACATGATTATTTTTTAATGATGAAAAAAAGACACAATGGAGCTACCCTTATCCTTCATACAGAAACTTCAACAGCTACAGAATTGGGTGACAGGCTGGTGACCGGTACAAAGAAGTTCAAGCATATCTCCCCAGCCTTGGCTCCCTGTTTCTTTCCATATCAACTACAAGGTATTAACAATAACCTTTAAAGCCCTATATGGTTTGGGACCTTCTTATCTGTTGGGGCATCTCTCAGCCCATGTCACTCGATCATCACAATCTGTGCAGCTTCTGATGCCAACCCCAAGAATGCCAAGAATGGGAGTAACAAGGAAAAGGGCCTTCTTGGTGATGGCCCCTGCATATGGAATTACTGGCTAAAGTGTGTCAGGCTCCATCACTGGATATATATAAAAAGCAATTAAAACTATTTCTCTTTAAAGAGGTCTTTAGAGACATCCTCCCTATAGCCAAACTTTAGCTTTTAATATGACCATGCCTCAGAAGTCACCAATGTTGAATGTTGAATGTTTGCTATTTATTGTGTGTTATTTATTGATTTATTATTGTTTGTGGGTTTGGGGTTTTGTTTCTTTTTTATATTTGTAAAATTTATAATATTTTAATGCTTGTACACTGCTCAAAGTAGAAAATTTCCTAGATGGGTGGTATAAATAAATAAATAAATAAATAAATAAATAAATAAATAAATAAATAAATAGTTGTTTACCATCCCAAGTTCTGTATGAATGTTAGGCCCCTGTGAGTTGAACAGAATTCTAACTATGAGATATCTAGTCATTTAAGCATTTGGCTTCTCATCACTTGAAGATTCAGTAGTGAATAACTGGAGTGATTCCATAAAACAAAATTGTGCGTTGGGGTGAGATTGCTTGGTAAGAAGACTTTGCTGGCAGCAATTCATCTGTGATTGCCATTGATATACACATATAATCACTTGACACAGTTAGGCATATCAGAAAACAAAAACACAAATACTGCAGCACTTTAAAGACTAACTGCTATATTTCTAATGTGAGCTTCCATGAATCAAGTCTACTTCATCAGACACGGTTAGGTGACTGATGTTCATTCATGCATGTGTGAATTATAAATCACTATGAAGTGACCATTTGCATATTCACAAGCAAACCCTCAAATGTTGCATGTTACCAGATGCACTTGCATGTATGAAAGGGTATGAATATGTCACAGTATACTTATGACATAGGTGTCTTTAACAAATGCTGCAAATGCTGCTATAAAGGAAAGCCATTTTATTTCTGACATACAGTATCTCAGTTTGGGACTTGCTCTGTTCTGCTTCAGAGAAAACAGTATTATTAGTTAAACCCTTTTATCTTGTCATAATTAAACAGTAAACCCAAATAGTTGAAACTCCACACCAGAATTAAAATCTGGAAATAAGTCCCTTTCTTTGAAATGCAACAGCCTTAATTTATATAATTCTTTCATTAGAGCATGTTATCATGTTTAAGCAGAAAATTATATTAAAATTAGTACAGTGTGTACAGAAATCTTTAATCATTTATTATTCTTGATGAATGGTAAAATATTCTTATGCCATTAGCAATTTCATTCTTTTTTTCCTTTTGAAAATGATTAGAGACAATTAAGGAGAGTCCTCTCTAGTTGCAAAAATTAGGCTTTCATTGTGTTTATCTTAAACTATGTAATTGTCTTTGTAATTTAGAGGCACACATGCAATGCGGATGACTTTTTTTCCAGCAGCTTTCAAATAATCATAAACTCAGATTACAATGTCTAAATCTTCACTTGGGCTTTTCATTTATTATGCATGTTCAGCAATTATCTTATACAGTACCAGTATTGGAAAGGAAGTGTGACTGGCAACTGCAGGGAAATTACTGAATTCACAGCTACTGCAAGTTCAGAATTCCTACATGACACTTATAATACAAGTCTAAACAAGTTTTGATTAATTAAATGGAAAAGAACTCACTGTCCAAATATTGTAACCTCTTTAAATAAGGGCCGACGAGGGCAAAATCTGGGATATTTTTCAAAGGGGCAACAATCTCTCTGTTTCACAAAGAACTTAGTTCAAGATGCATAAACATGGTCTTAGGGCAAACACAACAGCATACAGGCATTTTAGAGAGTCGGTTTCAGTGGTTAAACTCATTTTGGGAGGCGTTTCTTAATTATTCTTCATATTTCCAAACAACATTTTTTAACCAAATTGGAAATGGATCTGGGTGAAGTGAGGGAAAGCCACATTTGAGCTTGGCAAGATCATAGGGAAGATTTAGAGATGGCAGACATCTGTTACTGCCCCTGCTGCTGTAGTGAAAGTCCACCTACATTGCAAGACACTGAGACCATGTATAGTTTTACATGACAACATGGAGAGGAGGAGATCAGCCTATGTTGAATTGAACTTGCTAGAGAGAAGGAAGTTTGGGGAATATATCAATTAACCTACCCATCAACCAACCACAAGATTTTAACAATGGCTACAACTGCATTCTCTCTGTCAGCCAAGCCTATATGATTAGACCTCCTGGATGCCATCCATACCACTCTGTGCCTGGGTATAGGTCTTCTCCCACTTAAAATAATGAAGATAGTTGAATATTAGCCAGAAAGCTGCTACACAGAACCAGCTGATATATGTAGATTTATGGTCTAACTACATGCCAGAGGCAGCAAATTGGTAGAAGCATTAAGTGCTTGCCATACTCACCTCTGTATTTTGCAGATCACTTTGTTTTGTTAATGCTGAATCATTGAGAAGTACACATGGGCACCATTTGCAAATCTGATTTCTCAGGCAAGGAGCTGAAATCATTATTAGATTTTAATCCTTTTCTATCTAGATTGTCTAATGTACAAATTTAAGTGAGAATGAAATTTCCCATTATCTTGTTTTAAACAGAAAGCAAACATAATATCCAACCAAGAATAGTACCTTTCCATGTGCCCCAGCTTCCTTTGCTTACATCTGTATACATGCAGACACTGTGATTAATAACATCTGGCAAATATTTCTGATACTTTACACTTCCCCCCAATTTATTTGATAAATACTATTTTTTTGACATTTGATCAGCTCTACCTAGCATTAATTAAATGAGACAAATTACTCTAATTAAGTTATTCTACATCAAATTTCCCAATTCCGGATAACAATAGTCTAGTCAGAATGATTTCTAATGCAGCATTTAGGAAGCACTGGGTCTTCAAAAGGTAGAACTGCCATCAATGGAAAGCAGCCTAAAATAAACAGAATAACAGAAGTACAGTATTTGCATTCATACCCTATAATTGGTTTTTTCTTTCTGTTAAGCAGTTAAGTCAATTCCCCTTCTACTCCATATGTAGTTATGTAAAGACTGTGGTGGCTTAGTGGTTAAGATGACTAGAAGGTTGGCAGGTCAGCAGTTTGAGTCCTGAGTACTGCATGACGGAGCTCCTTCCTCTGTCTTAGCTCCTGCCAATTTAGCAGCTCAAAAGCAAGACTTTGCAAGTCAATAAATAGGTACCACTTCAGTGGGAAGGTAACAGTATTTCATGTGCTCTGGTGTCTAGTCATGCCTGCCACATGACCACAGAAACATCTGCAGATGTAGACAGCAATTTGGCTGTAAATGGAGATGAGCACGGTACCCTAGAGTAAGATATGTCTGGCTTTGGGGCAAGAGTGACCTTTGCCTGAAGAGCAAATACAAATATAGTTGGGCTGTTCAGAGTCTGTTTCTAGGGGACAATCAGAAATAATCTTAACATACCTAATAAGGCAGAGAATTTTCATGCATGCATGTAACTATTAGTGTAGATTTACTGCCTAGAATAGATTGGGGCATTTGTTTAATGTTCTGTCTCACAGGGCAATGTAACTGGATTGGGATTTACTAGCTTGATGGGCAAGTCAGGGTTTCAATCGCTCTGCTTTCAGCCATGTTTTCAGTACAGCATCAGAGCTGCCATATTCACACACACACACCCGAAAGGCACCTTACCTTTAACATCTGTATGGCAGGCAGGTGCTACATGGTGACCTCCTTGCTGGGTCTTGCTCAGCCTACTGAATCTGGTCAAGGGCAATAGGGGATCATTCCATTTCAAATTATTTCTTCCTTGTGTATATGAGTTTGCAGAATCCATATCCAAGATGATGGGTTGGAGGTTTAAAGAATTCAAATGCAGGATAAGGAGATATTAAAAGATTCTCCCCTTGGCCTAGCTTTAATCCAAAGTGCAAGTCACCAGTGATTTCTAGTGTCTTGGTGTTTGTGTGTCCTTTGTCATTTAATAAACCTCTTTTGAATCTGAGGTGAGGTTCAAAGCATTTTCTGATAGGGCCTCCTGGGAAGTAGGGGTCTTCTATATCATCCTGAACTCGGAAACAGTGTCAAAACACATGACCATGACCATGCTGATGTGAGGTAGTTTTTTTCTTCCTGGTTTAGGAATAAAGGATTTCTAATCACTTTGAGGTTTTCAAGGATCCCACAATCCCACATGCTCATAACAAATTGTTTGCTATGAACTAGCACTTCTCTAATACCCACAGTTAATTTGAATGTGTAAATATATTTTATTGCATGGTTAGTATTAGGAGAAAATCAGCAGGCTTCAGGAACTCCTCAGTGGCCTTTCCTAAAAGATTGGTACTTCAGGGCTAGGCTTTTGCCAAGTAATAATCCTTCTCTACACAAGCAATTAGGATAGCTTGCACAGCATAGAAATATTGCTTATATGAATGTAATTTCACTTCTTCTAGGGGCAATTAGATGTTGTGGCATGTTTAATTTATTTAGCTATCCACAGAATTTAAGCTTTTCTATTGTTACTCACTAGCATTTAAAACTGGACTTTGAGGTTATAATGCTAAACATGAAACAACGAGAAACCATGTGTAACTTTGTTGTGGAAAAGAATTATATTAGGGTTTTAATGAAGTTAAGGGAAATTATTATGTACCTTCCCTAATGTTCTTTGATTAATGGTTTCCATTTATCCAAATTCATGTGAGTAATATAGAGGAAAATACCATTCTCTTGGATTACTCCCAACCCTCATTATTTTCTTAACAAAGCCAGCTATAGCTGTTGACAGAATGAGCCAAACAAAGCTGGCAAATATGGCTAAAAGGAGGTTACAGTAGCATTCCCACAACTGTCTATCATAAGCATAATGGCTCCCCTCTCCCTTTTTGAGGATAATACAATAAGTTCCGCACAATATGTCCTGCATCCCTTGAAATGGCCTGGTGTCCTTAGGTAGATTTGAGAACCTAGTCTTATTGTCAGTGCTGAAATAAGATTCAACTGCCTTATCGATTGGCTTCCGTACATGGAACATTGGTGGCCATGATTCTGCCTTTGCCACAGGGGCCAAAATGTCTTGGAATGGCTTTATTCTAGCAAAAATAATAATAATAGTATGTGTGTGCATGTATGTGTGTGCAGCTGTGTTGGTCCACTGTAGCAAAAACAGCTTGGCAAGTTTCACAATATAGTAGTACCTCGCTTAAAGAGCATAATGCATTCCACGGAATTGCTCTTTAAGTGAGTTTACTCTTTAAGTGAAACACCATTGTAAGTGACCAATTGTGACTTCTGGCGGGGGGGGGGTTGTGAACCCCAATTTTGTTGTTAAACTAGTTTTTGGTTGGTTTTAGTTGTTAAGTGAGGTGACCATTCAGAGAATATTCTGCTCTTTAAGCGAGTTAGTCTCTAAGCTAGGCGCTCTTTATGCAAGGTTTTACTGTACCTTGGTAAATCAACATGAATTTAACTTCCATTACTTAAGTAGATAGCTGGGATTCTTGGCTACATTTAGGTCTTTGTATTTAGGAATTTAAACCAAATTCATGTGTGATAAAATAAAGAGGAGGGCAGGAATGGTAGACAGGGCTTAGAAAAATACAACAAACTGAAAGCCAATAAATTTTGCACCTCTACCTTTAAGCCTTGCTAGTGTGGAAATTCAAGGAACACACACAGACACACAGACACAGACACAGACACATAGACACAGACACAGACACAGACACAGACACAGACACAGACACAGACACAGACACACACACACACACACACACACACACTTTCTGAGCCTAGCTAAGCCACTTGTAGTGTGCTGTAACACGGTAAAGTTATTAAGAGAATGGGGGGGGGGGGAGGTATTGAAATTAATAAAATATTGTCTTTAAATTTAGAGCTGTTTCCTAGAATAGCACTACTAATGGATTTTGGAAATAAAATGCTAGATAGAAATAAGAAAAAGATTATTATTGTAATGATATCAGCCATGCGGTTGCCTATTGTTAGAAAATGGAAAATATATTCTGAATTTGCGTTGGAGGGTTGGTATAAAGAATTAGGGCACATAGCAGTAAATGATAAATTGACTTGTGAATTAAAGATAAAAAAGGGATTGATTAAAATAATTGTAAAGAGATTTATAATAAGTTTGCTAATCATGTTTTAGTTAAATCTAAAGGTGTCAGACTAGGATAAAAATATATAACCTTTTGGTTATAGGGGGATTAATATATAAAGGGAATGTCATCAGTGGTGGGATGTCAAAAATTTTACTACCCCACCATGACATCATCACAGTGTAGGTGGAGCTAACATCATGATGTCATGATGTGGGTGGGGCCAAAGAAAAAAAATTAAAAAATACAAAATAATAATAAAATAAAATAAAAATAAGCATGCACACACACAAACCTCAACCCACCCACCCACCCACCCATAACACAAACCTGTAAAGAAATTAAATAAATAAATACATTAAAATACACCCACCCAGTGGGGGAACCAGTAAAAAGGTAATCCCCAAAGGTGGTTCCCCACAAAAGTTGGTTTTCACTAAGTAGGGCGGCATATAAATCAAAATAATAATAATAATATTTTTAAAAGCTGCTACCGGTTCTCTGGGACGCTGGGAAAAGTTACTACCGGTTCTAGCAAACTGGTGAGAACCTGTTACATCCCATCATTGAATGCCATGCTTGGTTAATAGGTCGAAGGAATATAATATCCAGTTGGTGGAAGGTGCACATATTTGTGATGTGATTATATATATTTTTTTCTTTTATTGTTTGTTGGTCCCCCCCCCCTTATATGTTTTTTTATTATAGTTGATATTATGGTTGGTCTTATTATTTTTAGTCCTTATAATTAGTAGGTATGTTTATATTAAGTATTTTTATTGTTTGAAAAAGATAAATAAAAAAATGCTTCTGACTGGCTCCCATTAAGGCTCCCAAGTTCATGACCCTCCAACAAGACAAAAGGACATAAGTTTTAATAAACATGATCCAGCCCACTGGTTCTCATACCATGCCGTGTGCCCCCACGAGGGACAAAGAGAATACCAATATGAAGGATAGGAGACACTGTGAGACTGATGTTTTAAATTTTTATTTGCAAATTGATCTTTTTGTTTCTTGAAAGGCATTAGATAATGATAAAGTAGAGATGAGCATATTCAAAATAGCAAGTTGGTAGATTCAGTCATGTTGCTACTTGTCTTTGATGTTACAGATTGGCACAAAGCCACAGAAAGATTAACATCACGATTATGTCATGACATAAGTAAGCAGTGATGTTAGTTATGCTGATATTGGTGATTCATAGATGAGTAAAGAGGGTGCAGAAGCTTCAAAAGGAATTGAACTCTCATGTGTTTGCAAAACGTGCTTCACAAGGAGAATCTTTTAACTATTGTTTTTTAAAAAATTAATCCCTCCTCCCCCCCCCCCCCCCCGGCCAAGTTGGTTAGGAACTCTCAGGGGAGAAAATCTTCTCCAAACAGAAGCTCTGACAAACTTTTTTCTGGTACTGGCATGTTTTAAGTAGTGTTTCAGGAAGTCACTCACTTCAATGCAGAAAAAAAACAAATAATAGCAAACTTGGGTTCTCTTAAAAAAGAGAGAGTGAGGGAATGAGAGAGAGAGAAATACAAAAGTGTATAAAATCATTACCAAGCTGACACAGCTTTGTTCATGAACAAAAATAAAACAGCCACTTCTCTCAGAGATATCTTGGAAAATTTAAACAGCCTTAAGCTTAGCCTGATAATAATAATAATAATAATAATAATAATAATAATAATAATAATAATAATAATAATAATAATAATAATAATAATAATAATAATAATAATAATAATAATAATAATAATAATAATAATAATAATAATAAAACTTTTTGCAGAGGTTATATGGAGAATCATGAGATTGTTCTGAATTGCTATATCCCTGAAGAATAGATCCTAAATGCTAAAGCTGCTTTGAGGAACTCCCCCTCTCCAACAGACATTAAAACATTTCTTTTCCATGAGATTAGTGTGAAAGCTTTAGTTACATTCCTCCCATCCCCTTCTCATTTCAGGGATTTGTTTCTGCATTTGGGCTCACCTTTTTTTTAATCACCTGAAGGGATAACCTTGCTCTGACATAATACCTTCTTGGTGTGCTTTTGATCTATTTTTGTGTATGCTGTTAGTCTTCCTTTTCTCCATAGGTAGGCACATCCCAATACTCTTCTAGTCATTCTAAGCAGAAACAGAATACATTTCAGGCAGCTTTCTATGGTGCATCCCGTTGTGTTCAGAAGCATAGGAAAATTAAAGAGTTCCACATGCAGCAATAATAGATGGGGGAAGGAGGAAATTATAATTGTAGCATACTGGACAGTGTACTTGAACAAACCGGAAAAGTCCCAAATTTCTTCTTATGATGCAGCCTTTCATGCTGCTCCTGCTGTGATTCTAATGCAAACTATCACAGTGTGAGGTCTTCTCTACTGTAAACAAGAATTCCTCTCTGATTGTGACTTTGTATCTTCAGAACCGATTATAATGATTCTCTGTCAGCATGCCTTTGAAGGGGTTGGCAACAGTAGCTAGGAAGGGCATATGTGTATTCTGAATAAGAAAACAAACTAGAAATTGGACCCAGGTCATCCAAAAAGACAAAAAAAACCCCCCACCTTGTTGTTGCTGCTATTACAAAAACGTATTTAGGATTTCTCAGCATTCCTGGTGCATGGGGTTGACCCAGGTGTCAAGTTAAAAGTTAGGAATCAAGTCCTAAAACTTCTGTGTGATGTGAAAGGTTTGCAAAAATCTCTAAATTTTGAATTTCAGAAAGCACATT
The DNA here is from genome assembly GCA_030440675.1 of Furcifer pardalis. Classification (NCBI taxonomy): domain Eukaryota; kingdom Metazoa; phylum Chordata; class Lepidosauria; order Squamata; family Chamaeleonidae; genus Furcifer; species Furcifer pardalis. The sequence continues at coordinate 184,577,821 of CP126890.1, read as the reverse complement.
CCCGGCTGTTGGCAATTGTTTTGAACTGATAGTCAATGATGTTGGAACTGTTTTGACTCCTGAAATTTGGGTGGATAGGAAGAAGAATATAATCTTAGAGTTGCCTATGGAAGGGACAGGGTACACCAGCTTCTCCAGTGGTGGATCCACTAATTATAATTTCATGTCAGAAATTATTCTGGGTTGAAAGGATTTTTGTGGAAGAAACTCCACTCAGGAAACACCCAAATGAGGCTCCTTTCATTTTTTCCTGGGACTACTTGCTCTCCACTCTTCCTAGATAGCATTTTGAACACCTTCCAACCTGAGGGGCTCATCTTTCAGTGACATATTGTTTAGCCTTCTGATACTGTTAATGGGGTTGTTTTGGCAAGGATACTGGGAAAGATGCTCAATCCATCATGCAGTACATGGGTCTCGAACTGCCAACTTGCCAGCCTTCCAGCTAACTAGGCAAGCTTCTTAACCACTAAACCACTGCAGCCCCATTTGTGGATCCAAGCAGATTCACTTACAGGCATATATCCCTTATATCTTGCTACCTAATTAAAGAAATTTCACTAATAAAAACCACCAAAAAGCTGCAAAATTATGTATTTTAAACAAAGAGTTCTGAAACAAAAATTCTGGAAAAGCCAATAGCTTGCAGCATATACCTTGAATAAACCAAATTTCCAAGTACCCTGGAAGGAAAGATAGACGAAGCACAGATAGAGTGAACATGAACAGATGTCATTTATTGATTTCAGAAATCAGTATGTGAGACCCGTCTCAGTGTCCATTCCCTAATGGTGGAAAGGCCCTGAGAATCAGGGTACAGATGCAAGTATACATTTGGATATGCTTGACATTTAATCCTGGAGGTACAGATTCGTCCCAGCATGATGACTGTTGTAAATTAAATCGGTTGCAAAACAAATAGTTATTACTGAAGGAAACAAGCGGTGTGGTTGACTGGGAATGTAGGTTTTCTGGGGAACAAAACGGCTACTAAGTGCTACTAAGGGATGAGGAGAAATGCAAATATATGGAAATGTTTTCAGGTGCAAGTGGGGCTGAATGGACATCTAAGACAAAGCAAGTCCTGCATTCGAACAATTAAAATTGGCTCCCGGGCAGTAATCCATTCAGAAAGATGATAAACACTTGATTTTCTCTTGAATTACCCAAGATGACGTTTCCCCAAGAAGGGAAACCATCATTTCACAGCCCCTGGCAGTTACTATTTATCATTGCATCAATTACATCAAAACCTCTGTCTTGATGCCTTCCAATGTATGAGTGATCGGGTCGATTTTAGGTCAGAAGCTTTGCTAAACTGAGGAAAAGGGGGATTTTTATTGCTTATTTTTGGTGGATTGTGTCCCCATTTCTTGGTGCAGAGGTCTATGGGATGAAGGGGCAGAAAGGATGGGGGTGCTATCTGTGAGGAGAAGATTTTCTAAGGGGTGTGAATGTTGGAAACTCAACATAAAACAACAACAACAAGATCATGGCATCCAGCCCAATCACTCCTGGCAAATAGAAGAGAAAGAAATGGAAGCAGTGACAGATGTTACATTCTTGGGATCCAAAATTACTGTAGACATTGACTGCATCCATGAAATAAAACTCAACTGTGTGACTGAACAACAAATATATACATATAAGTAACAATAACTGGTTTGTATGTTTTCTAGCAGTAAATATATAATTGGATGAAGTAACATGAAGGAGTGCAAACAGTTAGTTCTGTCCTGCAATGCAGAGTTACCCCAATTGTCAATTCCTTTAAATGGAATGAGATGTTCCTGGGGTTGCTGTCTTCTGAACTACATTGCCCATCTCAGGTTAGGGAATTTGTAGTCTAACACATCTGAAAAGGACTATGTTGAATGAAGAGATTCTAGATAACCCCAGTGAAAAGTGATATCTCATTCATCTGAATCTCTGCTATTTCAGAGTCAAGAAGATTTTTATCACAAAAATGCAGTACTTTCACATGTGAACGTCTCCTGATAATGGGAATTATTGTCTTATGTCTGATCATTTTCCTTTTATTTTCTCACCTTCTTGAGAAAGTTTTCTTACCAACTGTCTGTTCACTTTTCTACCTGTGCCAATTGTATGGACAGCACCCCAGTAAAGTCAGGTTATGCCATAAACCACATTCCCACTGGACTATCAGTTTAGAATAGGAATAGCCAGAAGAGTAGATGAAGGAACATCAAAATTAGGTTGCCAGAATATCAGAAGAGTAAGGAATAGACAAGTGAAAACAGAAGTACAGACTAGTTTGTTCATGAACAGACAAAGGAGAAAGAAAGTTCAAGCTGCTGGACAACAATGTCAACATTTCAGATACTATCAAATTAAGGTACCTCAGCTTTCAACTCAGCCTCTTTCATATGACTTGGCCATTGTTCCACCCAGAACTCAGCCATGAGCTTTTTGGCATCAAGTCCCTGTAGGTGAAGCTATCCTTTCAAAGAGACCTCTTGCTCAAGAAGAGATCTCTGTTCCCAAGCAATCATCATTTTGTCAGTGGATACTTTGTTGGATTGCCTCATGTTTGGCTTATACCTTTGTTTGGCACTGTTGTCTTGGGAGCAGGCCTATCTCTGCTGGGACTTCTACATCATTTTTTGATCACAAAACAATATAGCAGTGCTGCTTGCAGACTGTAGAGAAATCTGTGCAAGCCTTTCTAAGTGGCCATGATCACCAGTGGGTACCTATTCCTCTTTGTTAGCTGGTCCACAAAGGCCAGGGTCTTTTTTTCTGAGGAGGATTTCTTTAGCAGAGGCATCTCATTGTCTAGAATCTTTACAGGTGGGATAGAAATACATCAAACATGTAAAATAAAAACCAAAAATAAAACAATATCACTTTTGTCCAAATTGAAATTAGTCCATAAAACTTAAATCTATTTTAAGTGAGAGATCAGGTCCCACATTTATGTTATACACCTTAGGCATCTTGTAAGTAGAACAGTTTTCAGCCTGAATGAGACAAAATCTTTTTAGTATTTTGCTCACTATATTAGTTTACCTGGGCCACCGAATGACTAAGGAAATATGATTTGGTTAGAAAATAAAGTGCTCATCCTTGGATAAGAATATATAGATAGAAAATGTATGGAGCATTTAGAGAAGTGGAAGATAAACTTGAGTCATGTTCAGATTTGTTAATGTGGCTGAATTTTGTTTCAAAAAGGAATGAACAGATTTGCTTTATTTGTAATGAATGTGTTCCATCACAGTCTTGTTGTGAAAAGCAAAATGTTCTCTCATCCAGAAAGTGCTATACTAGCAAATACCAGTCAAACTCTACTTGCATTAATTACAACTAAGGAATAAAAATAAATGGCTTATCCACTGTTTACTAGGGAAAAACAAGAGATCAATAAGGACATTAATTGCCCAAATAGCAATAAATACTTTGGCTGCTGTCCAAGGGGTATACCAACAGAAGGGTCTTTTCTTGCTGCTGTATTCATTACCCATTGCTTACAGTCAAAAGGGAAAGTCCAATCCATTGTATATCAGAATTTTCAGTTCTCATCAGAGCATTGAGAAATAAAATAACATTAATGGAAAGGTGAAACATGTGTCATCCACTCTTGTGTCTTTGTGATATATGTCAAACACATCAACCATATATATCTACTGCTGCTTACCTTATATTCCCATACATTTGCTGTTTTGACCCTTTTAAATTTTGCCCAAATGCTTCCTGATAGCTTGGAATGTACATGTTATACTGTAAAGGATATCCTATCAACCTTTCCTCTAGAAAGGCAGTAGGTGATACAGGAGAGTTGCTGTCAGGCTGCTATATATTTCTGAACCCCAGAGCCCCACATGATGTGGACTGCAGTTGCAAAAACGAACTTGAAGTTCAGTGAAGTGGTGCCTCTCTTGAGAACTGGACTAAATTGAAGAAAATAAACATGGTGAGAACCAAGGGGACTGTGAGAGGGAATGAAGGACAAAAGCTAGTTAGGTCTGGTCTTAAGACTCTGCAAAAACTATTATCAAAATTTCCTTTACTACAGACTCCATGAAGCAATAACCTTGAAACAGGGAGGGGTAAAGTGTGGTTTCTGGGTTCTTTGTAATTCCAGAGCTCCACAAATTAATTAATGGCTGGAAACTAAAACAAACACAGACACCCAGTTACAGGTGTGTTGCCTGCCATATTTTACATGCTGATTTCTTATTAATGATAATAATCATGTGCTGTAAAGTAACTTCTGACTTATTGTGATATACATTTTTCTCAATATATTACTGCTTTTTTCTTGGTCACCCTGGGATTGTGCAGCTAGCCCTGGGCTACTCAAGTAGCTTTTCTCCAGGGATGCATAGAAGAGATTCAAACTCCCAACCTCTCACTGTAGTTCCCCAAACTATCTAACCAGTGGACATATTATCAATCCCAGCAAATAACTATTTTGATAAATGTAGTAGTGTGTGAAGGTTTTTGATTAAAGGTGAATATTATAGTGTATTAATTCGCATATAAAAGATGAGAACTCAATCACTGACTTTTTGTTGTGATCAAAAAACACTTGTGAATCAAAATTGCAATATTTTTCCATCTGTTTGTAAGAAATTGTTACAAATATTTACTAGAAAATATATCTTGATCAGATATTTTACAGTAGAAAAATCTATCTATCTATCTATCTATCTATCTATCTATCTATCTATCTATCTATCTATCTATCTATCTATCTATCTATCTATCTATCTATCTATCTATCTATCTATCTATCTTCCCAATTACTTGGTAAGGTATAATGTTAAAGGGAGACATTTGCCTGCCAGGATCTTGAAAGCTAGAATGTTTTATTTAGTGCTAGCTTTTCTGGACTTTGGCCCCTTTTTGAAGAAGTGCACATTGGAAAAAGAGAACTGCATATAATATCACATAAAACGTTCTAGTCTATAAGGTGATTTTGATTTATCCACATGGAATTTAAACTTAGAAGGGTCCTTGAAGGGCATTTAATGAAAACCATGCTAAAGGAAGGCATTATTAAGTATATGTAGTATCACTGCAGAATCTATCTTTTGGCCAATTAAATGAGAAGACAAAAACAGTACAGGCTTGATGCTGGGAAGGGTGGAGGGCAAAAGAAGAAGGGGGTGGCCAAAAATGAGATGGCTAGATGGTATTGTAGACACCATGGGACAGAACTGAGTGAGTTGAGGAGGATGGTGGAGGACAGAAGTGCCTAGTGGACAGTGGTCCATGGGGTTGCAAAGAGTCGGAATCGACTGTGCAACTGAACACCAAAAAATTGACAGCTACACAGAAAAACAAAAGGATCATTTTTTTTTTGATGAACTATCTCAGGTGATAGAGGAAGTGGAAAGAAAGAACAGAAGCGAGTATGACCAATACATTGGCCAAATGCTGCTGAAAACAGTGAAATGAATGAGAATGGACAAAGGATACAAGAGTTATGTAATCAACACCACCTCTTTTTACCAACAGTCTTTTTGAACATCAAGATTAATAAAGTTATACATTATATAAATAGAATGATATCACCATCAAAAGTCAGATTGATTACACACTAACAAGAGTTAAGAGAAGATTTAGAATGCTCAATGCAAAAGCAATCCCCAATGGACTGAGTGACACTGATCATAAAATTGTGGCATTAACAGCAAGAAATTATAAACCCAATATTAAAAGAAGAGGACAAAATGAGAAATTAATTAAGATAGCAAAACTCAAACAAACAGAAATAGCAGGACAGTTGCAACAAAAGGTGGAGTCAGCATTTAACCAACTGCCTCCAGAGGTGAAGAAAGTGGGGGAGGGATACAAAACTACCTTGCTTAGTGCTGCAGAAGAACTATGTGGAAAAAGAAAAATGGGAAAAAGTTATCATGGGTCCAAAAACACTGTATGGTGGTGCAAAGAGGTCAAAGAAGCAGAAAAGCTGAAAACAGAATTATATAAATGTTGAATAAAATCGAGGAGGGAAGAAGACTATATAAACTATAGATTGCAACATAGAGATACCAACTGAATAATCAAAAAAGCAAAACAAGAATCCTGGGAATGCTTCAGAAAATTGTTAGCAGATAAAAGGAGAAAACATTTTTCAAGGTAGGTAAAAGTATGCAGAAAAAAAGGAGAAATTTAACCCCAGTGAAATAATTAATGACAAGATTGAAAGACCACTAACAGATCCCACAAAAGTTATAGAAAGGTGTAGAGAAGACCTTAAAGAACTCCTCAACCCTTAGGAGAGTGTCATAGTGAAGCAACACAAGACTACAGAACAACAGCTCTAGAACTGGACATATTAATGGAAGAAGTAGCAAGAGTCATTAAACAACCATCTAAACACAAAGCAGCAGGAATAGATGGATTACCAACAGAAAAAAATCAAAGCAGCAGGAGAAAGCAGCATCAGACGGCTACACAGAATCTTCGATGCAAGATGGACACAAATAACTGCACCTACTGATTGGCAAGAACCAGTAATAATACCACTGTGGAAAACTAAAGGGAGCAAATGAGAATGCACACAATAATGAGACATCTTGCTCTTAAACCATGCAGGGGAAATGTATGCCAAAATAATAGAAACAAGGTTGAGACCAGTTATTGAACTGCAAATAGCAAAAGAACCGATGGGCTTCAGGAAGAACAGAAGATTTCCAGATACAATTTATAAGCTTAAGCAACTAATAGATGAAAATGTAGAATACAACAAGAATCTCTATGTTGCATTTGTAGACTAAGAGAAGGCTTTTGATAGAGATGACAGGAAACTGTTATGTCAAGCATTGGCCCAATATGGAGTAAGTGAACATCTTATCAGATTATGTAAAAGCTTATACTGTATAGCAACTGCAGAAATGTACTGTACTTAGAATGAGTCAAGGAATATCGGAACCCTTCACAGTAACATCTGGAGTGAGGCAGGGATGTGTCCTATCACCATTATTATTCACCACCAACATAGATAGCATAAGCGAAAAAGCTAAGCCCATGAATTGGAACAATGTCAACAAATTACTTTTTGCAGATGTTCAGGCATTGATAGTAATTGCAACTAAGGAACTACAGCAACACCTTACATCAGTGTTTCCCAAATGCTGGTGTTTGGACTTCAATTCCCAGAAGCTTAAGTCAATTCCCCAAAGCACTGATCAGTCAATATACTGGCTTAGGCTTCTGGGAACTGAAGTCCAAACACCAGCATTTGGGAAACACTGCCTTACATCCATGAACCAAGAATACAAGATAAATAACATGAGAATCAATTTAAAAAGACTGAGGTAATGGCAATTGAAAGGAAACAGCACACCCTAAAATACTGAAATAGAAGGAATAAGCATAAAACAAGTGGCAGAGTTTAAATACCTAGGAACAACATTTACAAAGAGATCAATATATGGCGTAGTAAGGCAAAGCAAATATTGGGACAGTTATCTTTGCTCTTACAACACAAGGCAATACCAATCAACACAAAGAAACACCTTAAACAAAGCATATTCATTCCCATCTTATGTTACCAGTGCCAAACACTTACCGGTATAATAAAGCATAAGCCATAGTTTGTCACCACAGACATGTCTGAGGAAGTCTGCTGGAGTGACTAAGGGATAAAATCAGGAATGAGATTATAAGGAAAAAATGGAATAGAACCAGTCTTAAACTACATGTAGAGACAACAAATAAAATTATTTGCCCATCTGAAGAGAATGTCTTGAAATTCCATATCTTAGAAGGTTTATGTGGAAAGAGAAGGACAATGATCATGAGGTAGACAGAGAAAAAGGCAGAGAGAAAAAAAATCAAAGAGATATTACAAGAACACTGAATAATGCTGGTGAAGGCTGCTAGAAGTGCCAGTACAAGAGCCTTGCATCTCCCTTGACATTTGATGGGATAAAAGAGGATGGAAATAAGAGAAGAAGCAAGTGGAGGGCACATCATGATGATGAGGAGGAAGAGAAGATTAATATTTCTATTATTTTATTAGGGAGTTTATATTACATTTTAAGATTTAAAAAATGAAGATATTAATTTAATAAAAGACTAGATTAAGAGAAAAATAAAAGTAACCTTTTAAGAATCAGGTGGGAGAGAATACCTGGCTGTTTTATCTCATTACAACTCATGCCAAAAGTAACTACTATACATCAGTACTATAAGAACTCAGTACTATAGAAAGCATGAAAATAGATGCCAGAAATTTGGAAATGATACAGCTCACTGTACATGCACATTTGGTGAGAATGTCTCCTAATTAATTGTTTTGGCAGGAGTGTGATAAGTGCAATATCAATAATTACATTTGTTTCTGTGTATTGTGACTTTGTGACAGTTTCTCTTGGTTATGTAAATTAAAAGGTAGATTCTATGTATGGATGTGAATCTGTTGATTGCGCATGGATTTTTGGTTGTCGTAAACTAGAGAAATATTGTTAGCCCTATTTTGAAAAAAAAAAAAAAAAACAGAGTTGCAAATATGACCACATCTGTGACTATGATGGTCAAATATTGTTGGATTTATTCTAGTTATAAAATTGATGAATTCAATTTTTAACTGATCACGTGATGCAAAGGCCAATTCAGATGAGTCCAGTCTTTTTTTTCTCTCCCTACACAGATATTTGTTTCTGCCGCTAGAGGCTTCTACTTTGTTCAAGCTGGAATGATGCAAACAGATTCTTCCTCCATGGTGGTTTCCTTCTGCAAAAGGTGTGCATCTGTGGGTCATGTTATAGTGGTGTAGGCAGTTGAGTTGTGATGTTTAGGGACTACAGAGACATCTTCCTTTGCTATCTGTTTGTCAAAGTCCCCAATTATTTTTATCATCTTTACTAAACAAGCCTAGTGCTGAAATCATTGCAGTGATACACTAGTGTAGTTCTAGATCACTTTGGCACAGGAAAATAAAAAATAAATAAAAATTGCCATGAAACTGAATCAACCCTGAAGAAATACAGACTACATATGTTTCTTGTGCACATTCTGAATAACATTGAAAAGCTCATACCATTTTCTTAATGCTGTGCAACCCTTTAAAAACCAAGCAGCTTGAAAGTAACCCATAAAATGGTCAGCAGATGGCAGGCAAGAAGGCAGGCTGTGGGCTGAAATGTAGATTGCACTGCATCTGTGTAAGGACACAGGCTCCAAATCCATGACCTCTGCATGACTATGAGGGAAAAAATGGAAAATAGGTTGAGAACCAAACCACAGCAAAGCCAGTGAAATTTGTGAATGGGCTCAGTCCTCAGAATATGCTTATTTAAGAGAAAAGACATTCTTTAAAAGAAACATCTGGCACTTAACAACAAAAAGGGGGAAAAGTGCAATGTGATCTTCATAGGCAGTCCAAAAATAAGAATGGGTGGTATCTTTATTAGACCACTAAAATCTCTCACATAGAGGCTAGCTTTCACCTCTGCTAGAGTCTTCATCAGACTGGGAATCACAGAGCTGGGGATGGTGCATAGAACAAAACAAAAAAGTTCTAGAATTCAGAACAAGCTGTCCAGGCCCCTCTCCTTGTTTAAAGTGTGTTCCATAATGGGACACACTTATCTTCTCTATTCAGAGAAGATAAGTTTCAGATTTCAGTCCTGGAAATGTGAATTACCTCTTCCCTATTATGTGTGTTTGTGGTAAGTTAATGATTGCTTCTATTTGTCTAACAAGTCTAGTCTGTCCTAATTCATGTAAACCTTATTACCCAGCCAATTGGTATGAACAGCTGTTTCCATGCCCTGTAGAATCTACAGAGGGTGCCTGTCAAAAAATTACCAACACCATGGCAGCATGTTGATTTGGATACTAATAACAGGAAGCAAGACTGGAGCCAGGCCTTGCAGCCTTTGATATAGGACTTTGACCAGGTGATGTAAGTGTAGGTTTCTGGGCTAGAATCCTCAGAATGGAAAATATTTGGAGAATTCTAAGAGTTGGAATCTCTTCATCCCCAAAAATAAATAAATTTAAAATGGCATATCACTGGCATTTAGTTACTATCTTTACATGTCCTAGTACAAATGAAGTCTCACTTTCCTCATCCTGACAGTATACTCAAAGATGCTCAAGTTCACCTTAATCATGTCAGAACCTCTGTACTATACTGTGCCCCTATCCTGTACAAATGGTGCCAACTTGCAGAAAGAACTAATGGTGCCTGACAGTATTTTCTTCAGTTTTGATCATATATATTTCTTTAGATGGCCATTTTGATCTTATATGTCCAATAAAGCAAAACACACAATTCCCACCTGTCTTTGTATCAATTCCTTTTTTTAAAAAAATCAGCTTTTAGGGTTGCTGTTTTTTAAAAGCAGCTGAAGGTAAATAAGGAGAGAATGAAATGACTAAAGATATGTGGGAAAGGAATATCAGTTTCTTACCTCCAGTCATCATCCATATCAGGCCAAATAATGAGTAGTGGAAAATTCTTCCATCTGTTGACTGTTTAGTGTTCTGAGAGAGGTGCTGAAGACTTTAGCTGTATTCCTATGGACATATTAATTTAGTCTATGCATCTTCATTTGATAGATGCCTGTAAATGGAACAGAATGCATTGACATACATAAACAAAAGCTTAGGAAAAAAGAAAGACTTCCTCCAAATTAAAAACAGAAAACAGTTATTGTTTTTGATTGTGATAACTAGCCTTATTCTCCATTTTTCCAAGGTAGCTCTAGCTTCTGTGAGCTTTTTGTTCTGGACAATAGTAATACTGGAGAGGCCCAAAACAGCTAAATTAGTCAGTCTTAAACCTTTTTGAAATCAATTTGATAAGCTTGTTTAAGATAATATCAGAGCCACAGATTTCATTTCAGCATGACTTAACTTTCCAAATTTCCAAAATACTTGCAGATACACCAGATAGAAAGATACTTGCAATGCTACCTGAGTAGCATTAGTAAATATTAGTATAAGGTAAAGTTACTACAGAATAGTTAAAGTATTTCTGAATCATGTAACATAATGGAGCCCCCACAATTTAAGGTAAGTCCAGTGATGGGATGTAACAGGTTCTCACCAGTTCTCTAGAACTGGTAGTAACTTTCCCCAGTGTCCCGGAGAACTGGTTGCAGCTTTTCAGGGGAAACCACCTTCGGGGCTTACCTTTTCACTGGTTCTCCCACTACGCATGCGTGCCAAGCACTAGGTGTGCATGCATGCCTACAGTGCTTGGCGTGTATGCACGGCCTCCTTGCTGTCTTCCGAAGCGGGAAGGAGGAAGAGAATCTGCTAGCCTGAAGCTCCCTATAGCCTGCTCCCCTAGATATCCTAGAGAGCTGGTTAGGCAAAGCCTTAGTACCTAACTTCTTTAACTGTTGAAAAGTTGAAAAGTGCCAAAATGAAGCCATCTTGTGGCGAGTTCATCCTGTAGTTCCTTCCATCTGACCTAGTGTGAGAAAGATTAACCAGAATAAGCTTTAAGCTCTGGTTTAAAAGCTCTGGTTGATTTGTGTTGTGGGTGGGTGGGTGTATTTTAATCAGAAGCGTAGCTTACCTTGGCGGGGCCCCGTATAAAAATTGTTTGGGGGCCCTTTATATGCGGGGCGGAGCTAACGTCATGACATCATGACGTCGTGGGGGGAGCCAACGTCATGACGTCATGACGTCGTGGGCGGGGCCAAAAATAAAAATAAAATAAATAAATAAATAAAATAGAATAAAATTAAAACAAACAAACAAACACACACACACCTCAACCCACCCACCCACCCAAACAACCACAACACAAACCCGTAAATAACTTAAATAATTAAAATAAATAAAGAAATAAAATAAAAATTTAATAAAAATCCACCCACCCACCCAACACACACATAAACCACCCACCCACCCGAAACACAAAACCCTCACTTACCCTCCTGGGGCCGCATGGCAAGGCACGCTGCCCCCGACTCCAGCCTCCTCCTCCTCCTCCTCTTCCGGAGCCGCTTGCCGCTGCTGCTGTCCCCGCCGCTGTCACCACCACCGAACCCGGGTGGTGGAGCAAGGTGAGGGGAAGGGAAAGGAGCCAAGGCTTTGCCGCCCCATTTGGAAAGCGCCGCTGGGGGCGACCGGCGGCCCCCGTGGACCCCGCCTTCCTACGCTGCTGGACCGTGGCGCACTCTGCCAGGCGTCCCCAGGCCATGGGGGTTCGGCAGCAGCGGACAGCCCGGGCAGGCCTCAACCTGCCCGTGGGAGCTGGGCGGCCCCAGGGGAGGTGCCCTCCTCTGAGGGCCACCATCGAAGCCGCTCCGAAAAGCTGCGGCTCCGACTCTGAATTTTTATTTTTTTAAATTGGAGCCAAAAATGGCTCCAATAAAGTGCGCATGCGCAAAAACTCAATCTGATGCATGTGCAATGCGTCAGATTGAGTTTCTGCGTATGCACAGTAAATTTTTGCTCCAATTTTTATTTTTATTTTTTGCCGTTGGGGGCCCCCGTAGCCCGGGGGCCCCGTATAATTGATACGGCTGATACGGCGGTAGCTACGCCTCTGATTTTAATGCATTTTTATTTATTTATTTATTTAATTACGGGTTTGTGTTGTGGGTGGCTTGAGGGGTGTGTGTGTGTGCTTATTTTTATTTTATTTTATATTATTTTTTTATTTGTTTTCTTTGGCCCCGCCCACAACATCATGATGTCATGACATTGGCTCCGCCCATGATGTCATGATGTTAGCTCCACCCACACTGTGATGATGTCATGGTGGGGTAGTAAATTTTTTGACATCCCACCACTGAGTGTGACTAATAGAGAAAAACAGAATCTAGAAATCACTCTATTTTTGAAATAACCAGATTGAGTAGTCACTGATTTTGGGACTTAACTGGAATGAATGATTATAATGATTGTTAGAGATGGGGTGAGGGTTTAAGCTAACTTGTACATTTTAAAATATATTAAATCACTTATAAAAGATGACAAATGCTCCTCTGAAAATTATCTAAGCTTGTGCTTGGTTTGCTTGACTATGTGTAAATCCAGCCTCCCCAGTGTAGGTTTCTCTTTTCTTCTAGGCCCCCAAATTTATATTGCAAGGGACAAGAAGAAAACTCGCAGCACAATTTAATATTAAATTTGCTACCTAATTAATAGAATTTGTTGATAAGGTAGCAAAAAAGCAACATTGCCTCCCCCCACCCCCAAGGCCTAAGATGTAGCAGTCAGAAAACAAACACTAGTCTGAAATTATTAATTATTTTAATAAGATTAATGATAGTTTAAACATTTGTAATCAGATGGTCGGGCTGAAAGTTATGCAGTTTTAGAAGGGGTCTTGGATGTAATACCCAGGATCTTGTTGATGATTTAGTGCATGCGCTAACTAGCATAAGCCACCATGAAAATTGGTACTAACTAACAAGGTCCAGTCATGTTATGAGATGTGGACCTGACTTCACAACAGGTGTACATTTAGTAATGCAACTAATACTATATCTCATTAACAAATGGCAATTTGCCATTGTGAATTATGCAATTTAATACATGCACATATGAACCATCATGAAGATTCTGGCTGATAACTGCACTGATGAGATAATGGTTTCCTAGGTTTCATAAACTTGTTTTAATGTTACCACTATTTATTAGAGATGTAGCGCAATATTTACTAAGGAACTGATCTCAATCTTTATTTGTATCAGAGTGTAGCACAATTTTAAATTGTGGGCACACATTAAACATAGGTAGAATTCAAAACAAATTAATTTTGACCAGAAGTGGGATATTTTTATACTGTTATGTCTTCCATTTATTAAATCTTATTTTGTGCATGTGGTGGGACATACTTTGCATGACATAAATGGTGCATGGATTGAATTTCTCCACATGCACAGAAAATGTACTCATTTTACTTAATTGTTCTTTGGTCTTCCTATGCCACATTAAAGTCTATTGAGCGACATCCAGATAGTTCAGCCAGAATCTGATTCGGCAATACCCTTCTCTCTTTTAATCTTTTAACTTTTAAATTTTTAAACTTTTAATCTTAAATGTTTAATTTTGTAACCTTTAAGTCCTTTGACCTCTTCATGGTTGGGATTGTGGATTGGTTTGTGTTCTTATGTGAGCCACCCAGAGTCCTTGGAATGGGGCGGCAATACAAATACAAATTGAAATTAAATAAATAAATAAATAAATCTTGCCCTGGTGGGAGACATTCTTTGGCATTCATCCATTTGGCAAAGTGTATTATTTTTACTCTCCATAGATTTAGCCTAGCCTCTTTTATTTCAATATTTAGAGTCCAAGAGATGTGCAGAAAACATTTCTCAATTTTAGGTATTTTCTAGTGGGTAGGTGTTCATAAAGTGGATGTGCTTAGTGCTGTATTATCATACTGTATTTCATTTGTATATGCTAGTACTTCATAAAGTAATTCTGGAGGGGCAATCGCAGCCACATTTGGCATGTGCCAAACAAGTGAATGCCACATGGCACTGACATGTTCTGCTGTGTGATGGCACAGGACTAAAGCTGTTGTTCTTATTGTTTGTGGGTGTGGATCCCTGTCTGACCAAACAAATTTCCTTAGTATATTTGTTACAACAGTGTTAGAGGCAGGTGTGCTTCAGATTGCCTTACAGTCAGAACACTATGATCAATTTGTAGCTTTTATTTTTGGAATGTTCTCATGACTCCATTCCAAAAAAAGTGCCAGAAGAACTATATTACAGATCTCACTCTTGTGGTGACCAAATGCAATTCCCTTCCCTGGGACTGAAAGAGAGATAAACACAGTAAACATGAAATATTGCACAACAGGAAAGGTGGTTCCTGTACTACTGCAGGTGCAAACAAAAGGGTCCATATGCCGTACAAAGTTAGGAAGAGTTTGTTGTTTTATACTGCAAAAGAGTGTCCATATTTGTTTTGGGAGTCTGGGAATTGTGGCATTGAAGGCAATTACCACCAGATATTCCCCATCTCTGATGCCTTGTTCCTGAGGGAATGCACAATGAATTTTGGTTAGGCCATTGAGCTCTACTCTATGTGAATATCATCAAAATGTATCTACAGTCAAAATTGCTGTGTCAGTGCCTTATTGCTCTATATCCTCCTTAGTCTCTGTAGGAAGTAAAGAATAAAAAGAAAACAACATGAATAGTGCTAAGACACTAATTAAATCTGTTTTCCAATTATGTTAATGAAACTACAAAGAAAATGCAAATCTAGAAGTCTCCAGAAATCCTAGCCGTTTTTTTACATAGAACTGCATTTGATAGTCCTACTGTAAGGCCTGCTCTTGAAAGTATATTCTAAATGGTCACAAATGTGCATTAAATTCTTCTCTTTGATCTCCTAAGTGTTGAGGGAAAAGAAAGGGTTGCGTGGGAGAGGAAGCATATTTTGAATAATGCATTCAGGGACTTAGAGATTCCAGTGGAAGGCCCCTGTTTGAATTAGAAAATTACAGCTTATAATAAAATAAAATCTGCAAGTTTTTGTTGCTCTAATACCATATTTGAGGCCAACAGACAACCTCTGTCTTCATTTTAAGATATGAGACACACACACATGCAAGTATTACTGTTTCAACCCATGAGTAGTCTAAGAGGTCCCACTACAGCAGTATAGAAGTCACAGAGCAAATGATAGAGCACTTTAAGAGTACTTTGCCTGCCTAATCATATTATAAACAGGTTCATATTAGTCCCAGGAAAGTCTAGTCTTGCTTTTGTGAGATGGCACTCATATAGTGCAAATGAAGCTATGTTTGTCACTAAGTCAAATCTGTTTAACATTTCCTAAGGCTCCTGGGACTATGCTTCATGTTTCCCTATCCATCTTTCTTTATAGAAAGGGAGCAGCCAAAACACTTTGTCACACTGACCTTTTGTGTATGTTGACAAGTGCAGGGAAGAAACAAGGGGGAACAAACTGTGGGCCTCCATAATTTAGCAAGCATGTTTACAACTCTAACAAGTACTTTATTAAAATAGCAGAAGCACACTGGAGTACAATGAAGTTATTTACATGATTTAATCTAATCCAATTTTCCCTCCTCTAGAGGTCTAAGTGGCCTCTGCCATATGGAGAACCTTTTACAGCCTGGCATGCTAGCTGTATGACCACTCTTGGAAGAAGATAGCTCAACAATGGCTCCTCATGTCCTCTCGTGGCTTGGTTACCACACATTTTTATATACAGGGCTCCTTTGACAATAGTACAACTGCCAGATTTTAAACTGATAAAACTCATTTGAAACCATTTTTCATCAGTTTTATAAAACCGCTTTACAAGTCCAGCTAAATGTGTCAGTGGTTTCCTTCTAAGTCAGGGATTTTCAACCTGCGGCCCGTGGGCTGAATGTGGCCTGTGGCACCATTTCATGTGGCCCCCACTGCCTCCACCTCACCAGGAAGTGCCATGTGGTGGAGGAAGGGCAAAAATGGCCGTCCAGCCCCCAAAGCTGTCTGAGAGAATGTGACCCGGCCCCCAGCTTTAAAAGGTTGAGAACTCCTGTTCTAAGTTTCTGTTGCTTTAAGGATCTAGGTAACTGAAAGATTACCTGTCCCGATATTATCCGGTATAAAATGTGAGGTCACCTGACAAATTTATTCTATTGTTCAAAGTCATAAAAATAAATTTATATGTATACTTCTAATGAGCAGAATAGCTTCAAGTCATGAAAAAGTAATCAGATTCATAGCACAAAGGAAAAGAAAAGAAATTAAAATCATTCTAACTACAGTCTAAGAAAATCTTAATAGTTTTAACAGACTATTGCAGAGTTGTGGCCTTGTGGTACCGTTTATAACATTGAGTGGAAATATAAACGATGTGGGAAAATAGTTTATTATTATGAAATTGATGGATAGCATACCAAAGTATTTAATAAGATAGTTTAAATGTTCCTATTTATAACATACTTTTGATAATTGTATTGCTCTTTATATAGGTGTTTGGTGTATCATTTCAAAATAATAAGAATACTACCTATTTTACTATAAATAAACAAATAAATAACATTTGAAAAGATTTATAATATAAGAAGAATAGCATTTGGCACATAGCATGGAATGTCCTCAGAGTAGACTGCTAATCTTTTCCAATTTATAATACTTAATGCTTCTAAAACAGTTGATGTTTTTGTCAATATATGTTTGAATTGTAAATTAAATGCCAAATTATATGGAGTGGCAAAAAGGTGGTATATTCTGAATAATGAAAAATTTTGTTGTTCAGTCGCACAGTCGATTCCGGCCCTTTGCGACCCCATGGACCACTGTCCACCAGGCACTTCTGTCCTCCACCATCCTCCTCAACTTGCTCAGCTCTCTGCCCATTGCATCCACAATACCATCTAGCCATCTCAGTTTTGGCTTCCCCCTTCTTCTTTTGCCCTCCACCCTTCCCAGCATCGAGGCCTGCTCAAGTGAATCTTCTCATTTGATGTCCTAAGTACTTTAGCTTCATCTATACAATTTGACCTTCTAAGGAGCAGTCAGGGTTGATTTCTTCTAAGATTGACCTATTTGTTCTCCTCACTGATCTAGGGACTCTCAAAACTCTCCTCCACCACCACATCTCAAAGGCATCTATTCGTCTGCGCTCAGCTTTCCTAATGGTCCAGCTCTCACAACCATACATTGCCAAAGGGAATACCATTGCTTTGACTATGCGAATTTTTGTTTGCAATTTTAATGTCTCTACTTTTCACTATGCTCCCCAGGTTTCTCATCGCTTGCCTCCCAAGAATCAGTCACCTTTTTATTTCATGGCTGCAATCACCATCTGCAGTGAGCTTTGATCCTAAGAAAGTAAAATCTGTCACTGCTTCTACTTCTTCCCCATCTATTTTCCAGGGACTGATAGGGCCTGTTGCCATGATCTTGGTTTTCTTTATATTGAGTCTCAAGCCAACTTTTTCACTCTCTTCTTTCAACCTAATCAGGAGCTTCTTTAGGTCCTCCTCACTTTCTGCCATTAGGGTAGTATCATCTGCATATCTCAAATTGTTAATGTTTCTCCCAGCAATTTTGATCCCAATTTCTGATTCCTCCATCCCTACATTGCGCATTATGTGCTCTGTGTATAAGTTGAAAAATACTGAGTTCCAAATCATCTGGCCCATGCCATTGCTCCAGCTATTGCTTCCATTGCTACCACCTCAATCCTTACAACAGGCTTACAACATCTGCCCTGCTACAGAGCGCCATTAGGGACATGCCAAGCCAAGCAGAGGAGACAAGGACTGAAGCAGCGGTGGTGGAAGTGGCTGCAGGTGCATTTTTGGCAGCTGCAGATGCATTTCTTTCACCCACGCGATGCAGCTCCTCCAGGCAGGTAAGCAGGAAAGTTGTGTGGGGGTGGGGAGAGCTTTTTTGGGGTATGGTGGGCTCACAGCTGTGGGGGACCACCAGTTCAAACCCTTAACAGTCTTAGGTAGCATTACCCAGCCCCAGCTTTAAAAAGGTTGAAGACCCCAGATCTAGAGGGACTTATTCAGGAAAAGTCATTCAATTTCTTTATACTAAGTGCCAAAGCTGGCTTTATACACTATTAAAATGAGTATTGGGCCATATGTAGAATGCTTATTGGTATTTTCCCCTCATTGCCATATCCTGTAGAATACTTAAAACAGAACTGTTCTTATTGCTGCATGAACAAATACTTTGTAGCATAATAATAAGCTTCTCTTCTGTTGGTGCTTTTTTTAGTACAGTGGTACCTTGTTTTACAAATTCAATGCATTCTGTGAGACGGTTTGTATTACGACAAATTCGTACTATGAAACACAATGCAGAACACACAGTATTACCAGAACTGGCCACTAGAGGATACTGAATACCATGTTATATTTTAGGGATTTTTTTTCTTATTGCAAAAAAAAAATTGTATTATGAGGCATTATCTTCAATGGATTTTCATTTGATAAGCAAAAATTATGTTAAACAAAGCGTAAAACCACCTAAAATGAGGTACCACTGTACTTTTACACGACTTAAGTTTAAGCTGGGAAAACACTTTCAGTTTGCATCTGAATACCGTTTTAGAGTCTAGCCTATTGTTTTGCATGATGTCTCTGAAGAAATGCCCAGTGAGTAGTCCATATAGTATCTAGACAGAAAAAGACAATGGCCACCAACATTATTGTGAACTAACCTTTGCACTAGTTTTTTGTGCACAATTTTTTAAAACCAAGAAAACAATTTGTTGTTTTTAGCTCTTTATGAATCATGGTGGAAAGCAAATACATGTGACATTTTAAGAGTGCTTACATCAGTTTCATTCAGTGAGGTCTACTTAGTAAATGCATTTATTTATGTGTTGTAACATTTATGCCCCACCTTTGTTTCTCTAAGGCTAAGGCAATGTGCATGGCTGTTTTTCTCCTCATCCTTAACTTCTCAACAGTCCTGCAAGGGAGAGTAGACTGAGATGGAATGATATGTTTAAACCAGTGGTGCCCGAACAGGCCAGATCAGGCCCACAAAGGCAATTCATCCAGCCCATGCCACTGTCATTACATGTTACTTCTGCTTCTGGGAGTGACGAGGGTGGCATGAGCTGGATGAATTGCTTTCGGGGGCCGGATCCAGCCTGCAAGCCATAGTTCTAGCACCCCAGATATAAGCATAGAAAATGGCAGCCTAAAATCTATCTCATACTGTTGCAAAGCATATTTGATTTCATTTCAGATTTATACCCCGCCTTGCTCAGGCGAACCTGACTCTAGGCGGCTTACAAAGTATAAAAAATAACATAACAGTCACAAATTTCACATTATCATAATCACAATCGTCACAGTATCAGAAAAATAAATATATACATATCAATAACACAGTAACAATCAGAAAATATTAATATCACCATAAAATGTTACAAAAAAACATTGCAAAGAAAAAAACACAGCAAAAACAAAACCACATTTACTGAATCCTGCAATGATTATAAGCAAAATCCTACAAAATGAGGTCTTTTTATCGCCACCCGGGACCCGTAGCTGTTGCTCCCTTCGAGGCCGGCTGGCCGAGGGGGAGTCCAGTGAAGCGGTGGTGATGAGGTCTTTCATCACTCCAGGGACACCCAGCTGTTGCTGCCTTCGAGGCCAGTTGGCTGAGGGAGAGTCCAGAGAAGCGGTGGCGAAGTCTCTGGGCCAAGGTGACGAAGTCCGGGGGATAGGGTGGGAGTGTTCTCTCGCCGCCCGCAGGTGCCGGCAATCTTTTCCTCTAACCGAGGTGACGAGGTCTGGAGGGAGGGCGAGAGCATCCTCTAAACCCCCGTAGCACCATCTCCTCCAACTCCGGCTGGTGGCAAGGGCTCGGAGGAGGGGGTCAGCATCCTGGAGCTCCAGCCGGCTGCTCTTAAAGCCCTTCAACTCCGGCTGGTGGCAAGGGCTCGGACGAGGGCATCGGTATCCCGGAGCTCCGGCCGGCGGCTCTTAAAGCCCTCCAACTCCGGCCGGTGGCGAGGGCTCAGAGGAGGGCGTCGGTATCCCGGAGCTCCGGCCGGCGGCTCTTAAAGCCCTCCAACTCCGGCCAGTGGTGAGGGCTCGGAGGAGGGCGTCAGCAAAACAGATTGCAAGGCCTACCTGACTGGCCTACTGAATGTGACTGGCCCATTGAATCATGTGACCAGCCCATGGTCCAAAAAGTTTGGGCACCCCTGGCTTAAATCTGTCAGTTTTATGGCTGACTAGGTACTAAAATGTGGGTCTCTCCATATCCCAACCCTACACCTGGCCTTAGATATTCAAAGATCTTTACATACCTTAATAATAAAATTGTGCAGCTTGAGCAAGGCCATACAGCCTGGCTTTTCTGAAATACACTGTGGTGAATTGAACTGTCAATATCTGGTTCCACAATCAGATACAGTAATACCTCAGATAACATTAGTATCAAATAACACTAAAATAGCATAACATTAAGCAATCTGGGGGAAAAAATTGCATCGGATAACATTAAGATCCTATGGGATGCATCGGATAACAACCGCTAAAGCCTGTGTGGTTACAATGTATCTCTATGGATCCCATAGGATTTTAACATGCATTGGATAACACTAAAAATCGGATAACACCAAGACTTGTGGAACCAGGTTTTAGTGTTATCCGAGGTTTTACTGTACTTAATTCACTGAGCTCTCCAGCTGGCTGCTAGTATGCCTACTGCTGCTGAATTCATAGCAAAGACTAGTGTTCAATCAATTAACATAATTATATGTTATGTTTCTGTGACTGAGGCATTGCATGTTTGTGTGTGTGGCACACTGCCAAAGAGTCTAGAACCATGGTTCCAACACGCCTCGGGGGGGGGGGGGTTTGAATTTTAAAGGGGCAATTTGAGAATGAGTTAGACCAAGTTTATGGCTTTTTAGGCTTCCTCCACATGAATAGGAGTTCACTTTTTGAAGAATAAGAATTGTATGTCATGTAGGCATTAGGATTTTAGAGATGCTTAGGCAGGGCAGGGCCAAAAAAAAAAAAAGAAAGGTTGGAAAACATTGGTCTAGAACAAGTATGGGCAAAGTATAACCCCGAGCTCTCTGTTTTCAGCATCCTATCCCAGCCCTTATATCCCTATGAGGGTATGGGCAATTTCACTATGTTTTGGGCATCACAAGTTCAGTTGGACTCAGAAGAGGAATCTTTTTTCTAAATCAGAAGTAAACTTAAAACATGCAGCACTCAAAACTCTATGAAATTGCTCCTTGAGGCCACTAGAGGTCATGCCAGGCTTTTTCTGTTTTAAATATTATTATTATTTTTACTTTTTGGAGTGGGGTACTAAAGGCCTAGGTGAAAATCTTCATGGTCTGGAGTAGGTGTATGTGCCCCAAATATGTTTGGAAGTTGCTTCCTATTGCTGTAGAATATCAATTACACCAATGTTTGAGATGAAAGTGGTATTTTCAAGCAGTGAGGAGATCAGTTATACCTTTCCTATGGCTTTGTCAAGGCTGAAAAGAGCAAAGAGAGGACAGGACTGTCTGGCATCGGCAGGAAGGAGGATGGCAGAGGCTGCAGCTACAAGTGGGAACTCCTTGGAATAGAAGTGGCAGGAGGAGCAGTGGAAGGAGAGTGAGTGGAGACCACCTGAGGTGGAGGTGAAGACTCTCATCCAAATGGTGATGGTGTCTGCTGTTGCTGCTGTGATGGTGGTAGGAAAAGAGGGAGAGGAAGAGGAGGAAGAATAAGTTAAGGAAGAGGAAAGCAAGATAATGGCCGAATCAGCAGAAGAGATTCGATAGTTCCAATAGTGATGGGAGTAGCTGCTACTGGTAGGTGAACGTGACACTTGTGGAGAAAGCAATGGCAGTTATACTCAGGCTAATGTTTGTTAGTAGTGTGCAAAAGGTGGCAATGGCAAACTATTGCTGAACTTTCCTTACTATGAAAAGCCTATGATGAGACAGCCCAAAATGAAAGATTTTCCCCGATCAGAAAACACCCAATCAGCTGTTGGGGAAGATTAAAGAACAAGTATGAATAGTGCTGTCATTGATTATGCAACTAGAATGAAGCCAAAAAGACTGGCTGATGTGCACAAAAATGAAAGGAAAATTACTTAGAATTGTAACACTGAATGTAAGAAGTATGAATCAAGGTAAACTGGAGACTGTAAAATAAGAAATGGTGTTTGTAAACATTGTAGTGCTTGGTACCAGTGACTTAAAATGGAATAGAATAGGATATATTTAGTCTAAGAATGACAAAGTGTTCAATTCTAGAAATTACAGACTCAGAAGATGTAGCAGAGGCAGTTAAGAGCTACATTGCAATGTCTGAATGAATGATACAATCAGACTCTGTGAACAACCTATCATTATTCAACTCTATGCTCATATTAGAATGCTGAATAAGAGAAAATGGATTTTTTTTACCTAAGTGTTCAAGAGCCAACTGATCACACACCAGAACAAGGCATACTTGTACGTCAAATGACTGGAATGCAAAAGTAGGGAACAAAACATAACCAATTGTTGTTGGAAAATTTGACCTAAGGTAACACATGAGATTGAATTTTTTTTAAAGGACTTGTCAAAAGTGCATTTTTGAAAAGGAAATACAGGGGAAATGTGTAGATTTTATTTTTGTGAAAAGGAAAAGTCAGCTGCCATGCAACAGACCTATGGGGTTTGGCAACTAGATGGAAAAGAGAAATAAATGACATTTCAAATGCCCTGTTGGACATTTATAACATACTAATGTTATAAACAATATTGTTTGATAAGATGTTATATTAAGGATGATATTTATGTTTTATTAGTTTAATTAAAATATAATTGTTTGTTTGATCTTTTTATTATTATTATTTAAAAAAATACATGCTTCAAGCAATGAACAGATGGCTGTACACATAGGCATCACCAAATTGTCCATATTAGAAAAAAGATTATGTTATTGGAATCAGGTGATGGAGAAACTGTATTCTCTCTGCCAAAACAAGTTCAGGAGCAAACTTTGGCACTGATCTTGAACTGTTAATATCAGATATTAAAATAAAGCTTAAAAGAAAACTAAATTAATTGTAATGCCAAAATTTAATTTAAACAACATTCTGGATGAATTTAAAATCAACATGGGAAACAGATTTGCATTACTAAACTTACTCAGGAACTACAAGAATTATTTTAAATTATTTTGACTTTTAATTGGGTTTTTAAGGGTTTTTAGTTAGGTTTAATTGTTGTTAGCCACCCAGAGTTGTTGCTGAGTTGAGCAGCAATAGAAATTTGATTAAATAAATAAATAAATAAATGTAGATAGAAATGAGAGAGATAATTGGAGAAGAAAGCAAAAAGACAATTCCTGTAGAAAAGAAAAGAAAAAAAGGCAAATTACAGTAATGCCTCGTATAGCGAGCATCTCGTATAGCGAAAAACTCCCTTAACGAGCAGACCTTTCCCCAAAAGGTCTGCTTCGTTGAACAAGCAAAAATTCGCTTAACGAGAAGCTTCACATATGCAGGGTGTTTTGGAACGTGGGCAGGGAACCCCCGCTGTGTTCCAAAAAACCCTGCCTGTGTCTGTGGGGTGTTTTGGAACGCGGCGGGGGACTCCCCTGTCCG
Organism: Furcifer pardalis; assembly: GCA_030440675.1. Taxonomy (NCBI): domain Eukaryota; kingdom Metazoa; phylum Chordata; class Lepidosauria; order Squamata; family Chamaeleonidae; genus Furcifer; species Furcifer pardalis. The sequence goes on along the minus strand of CP126890.1, from coordinate 184,553,807 downwards.
TGTTCCAAAACGCTCAGCTGATGGGCAGCACATCTGCGGGCTGCTTTGGAACACAGCAGGGGAATCCCCCGCCGCATTCCAAAACACTCCGCAGACACATGGTGCAGGGCATTTGGAAAGGGTACTGCAAAGGTCCCCCCGCCGTTCGCAAGCGCCCCGCTGACACATGCTCCGCAGCAGCAGGGCATTTGGGAAGAGTGGGGGGACCTTTCCAGTACCCTTCTCAAGCGCCCCACATGCACGTGCATGTCAGTGGGGCGCTTGCAAAGTCTACAGGAATGGTCTCCCCCCTCATCCCAAATGCCCCGCTGATGCGGATCAGCGGGGTGTTTGGGAAGAGTGGGGAGGGTTTCCCAGTACCTTTCGCAAGCACCCCACATGCACGCGCACGTCAGCATGGTGCTTGCGAAGGCTACAGGAAAGGTCTCCCCCCTGATCCCAAATGCCCCACTGATGTGGATCAACAGGGCATTTGGGAAGAATGGGGAGGCTTTTCCAGTACCCTTCCCAAGCACCCCACATGCACGCGTGCATGCGGGGCGCTTGCGAAGGCTACAGGAAAGGTCTCCCCCCTGATCCCAAATGCCCTGCTGATGTGGATCAATGGGGCGTTTGGGAAGAGTGGGGAGGCTTTTCCAGTACCCTTAGCAAGCGCCCCACATGCACGCGTGCATGCGAGGCGCTTGCGAAGGCTACAGGAAAGGTCTCCCCCCTGATTCCAAATGCCCTACTGATGTGGATCAACGGGGCGTTTGGGAAGAGTGGGGGGGGGACCTTTCCAGTACCTTTCTCAAGCACCCCACATGCACGTGTGCATGCGGGGCGCTTGCAAAAGCTACAGGAAAGGTCTCCCCCCTGATCCCAAATGCCCCGCTGATGTGGATCAATGGGGTGTTTGGGAAGAGTGGGGAGGGTTTCCCAGTACCTTTCGCAAGCACCCCACATGCACGCGCACGTCAGCATGCTGCTTGCGAAGGCTACAGGAAAGGTCTCCCCCCTGATTCCAAATGCCCCACTGATGTGGATCAACGGGGCGTTTGGGAAGAGTGGGGGGGGACCTTTCCAGTACCTTTCTCAAGCACCCCACATGCACGTGTGCATGCGGGGCGCTTGCAAAAGCTACAGGAAAGGTCTCCCCCCTGATCCCAAATGCCCCGCTGATGTGGATCAATGGGGCATTTGGGAAGAGTGGGGAGGCTTTTCCAGTACCCTTCGCAAGCGCCCCACATGCACGCACACGTCAGCGGGGCGCTTGCGAAGGGTACTGGAAAGTTCTCCCCCCTCATCCCAAATGCCCTGCTGATTAGCAAAGCAAAGCATATTTCCCTATGACAAAATGTTTCGCTGAGCGAAAAACTTGCATAATGAGTAACTGTGTGGAATGCATTTTGCTCGTTATGCGAGGTATTACTGTACTATAGAAACACTTAAAATTGTAAGTAACATGCAAAAAGCAAAAGTAAAAGGTGATAGAAATATGGTAGGTCAGAACCCTGAATGGAACTTTTCAGTTTCTATATATAAAGACAAAGAGAACTATTACAAGAGAACGAATACAAAGACGTAAGAAGAGAACAACAAAAAGGGAAAAAGAAGATATTTTTATTTATTTATTTATTTATTTATTTATTTATTTATTTATTTATTACATTTCTATACCACCCTGGTCAGTGTACAAACAGATATAATATAACATGACAAAACATACAACAAATCAAAACAGATCCTCCCTGAAGATCCAAAAAATCAAAGGGGAATTTAAATTTAGATTAGGAATGCTGAAAAACTAACACTCATTACATGCTATCTTACCAAGAGAAAATAAAAACAAGATGGAAACAATATAATGAACACCTATATATAAGAGATAAAAGGATAGCATACTTTGAAGAGGAATCCTATGATGAAAAACCTGCAGTTCTCAAAAATGAAGTGATAGCTTCTTTGAAAACACTGGGAAGAAATAAATCACTAGGGATAGAGGAGATAATGCTATAACTATTTGAAACCACAGAGACTGAATCTGAATCTAAGTCCAAATAAAAATATGCCAATAAATATGGGAAAAATTACCAATGGCCCACTGAGTAGCAGTGTTCAATATACATTCCAATACCTAAGAAATGAGATGCCAAGGAATACAGTTATATGGGACCATTGCTCTAATTTCTTATGTATGAAAGGTGATGCTCAATATTTTGCTTATATTGGGTTATTTATTTATTTTTTGTATGATGAATTTCTGTTGTCTACATTAATGTTGATATATACAGTAAGCACAAATTGTCCATCTCAATGCCTGATGCTTGGAAGAAGCACTTGGGATCATATTGCAAACATCTACTGTACACCAAAGAAGATCACTGTGTTCTTTATAGAGTACAGAATAGTCTTTGACTGTGTGTAGATCATGAGAAACTGTGGGTTGCTCTGAAAGAAATCTAGGCAGTATTTTAAAACAAAATATTTTTGCTTATTCTGAGTGGCACCTAGAACAAAACATTACCTGTCATTACCTGAATATAAGAGTGAAGGGAATGTGTATGTATAGTGTACACACCTAACCTGATGAAACAATTCTCAGGAGAAGCAGTCACACTAAGCTCAAAGCCTTTGCCCCAACAAATGATGCTGAGAATCATGAATGCACCAGTCTGCATGCTTCTACCTTTCTGAGTCACACTATTTTGTAACAAAGATGTAATTCTGCAACTAGCAGGCAACATGTGTGACAACTTGGTAAGAGAGCTGAACCTATCATAATTGGCTTTAACTTTGGTGGAAGGAGACATTTTGTGCAATGCTTCAGTTCAATTCAGAGAAGAGCTAGATGATCTACCACATTACAATTAGAAATGGGTGATCTCCCCATGTAACCTATTTTAAATCTCTAATTTGCAGTTTTGAGGCAAACTCTTTTATCACTTCTCTTAGCTTAATTCAGAGAGAACATGTCTTGGCAATGAAAAAAACACACAGTTCTGATTGTTGCAATGAGATATTTGCCTCATACATTGGATGAAAATTCATTTGTGGTCTAAAAGACCCATGTTATTTACAACACATGCCGACAGTTTAGCTCAACACTTAATCATTCCAGTAATTTATGTACTTTCCCTCTCTCCCTCTCTGTGTATGTATATATGAATTAAAGTACATGGTATGAAAGAGAAGATGTTGACATCATTTTCCATTAGGCAGAAGGCCATATAGTCTCAACAGGAGTTCTCTGCAGGAAATGCTTTATTCTTACTTAGCATATCTGTGAATTCTATCAGCATTAGTGTCTTTCAGAATGTTTGCTCCTGCTGAATATTTATGAAAAACTGTCCAGTGACCTGCTTAGCGTCTCTAGGTTTGCGTTGCATTAACAATCTCTCAAGTAGAACGCAATCAGAGAGTGCCTTACCCTTCAGCAACAGCAATCAATACAACTGAGGCCAAGGGAAATATTTGCATGGAAAGAAAAAGAGAGATTTCTATCACTAAATGCAATGGTAAAGGAAGGGCAGTGGCTTAAGACATTTGGGGACAACACCAAGTAAAGCCATTATTCTCCTTTTGTGTGTAATTCAGAGAGCAAAATTTGTCTAGATAATTTATTGAGGAGGTACAGATTTTAGGAAATATACTAATAGGTTATCGATGATGTTGGACTAGTTCTTGCAAAGTTTGCCTCAGAGATCATCTCACAAATAACCTTTTCAGTTCCTTTTTCTTTTTTAATATATTGATGGACTAATCTGTCAGTTTCACTTTCACCTGCAATTGCATACAGTCAAACCTCGCTTAGCAAGCATTTCGCTTTGCGAAAAACTCGCATAACGAGCGGATTTTTCAAAAAGCGATCCGATTTACATAACAAATATTTTCTCTATGCGAGTTGGACTTTCCCTATAGAAAACTCACATAATATGTGTTTCTATGGGGAAAACTCACATAACAAAAAAAATTCACTATGTGAATTTTTCCCCTAAAAAAGCTTGTTATACGAGTTTTTCCATTGGAATTTTCGCTATGTGAGTCTGACTCACATAGCGAAAAACTCTCATATCAAGCAGCCTCCCAGAATGAATTAAATTTGTTACACAAGGTATTACTGTATTTTAAATTCCAGGTTCTGGTCTTTTCATGAGAGAAATTGTAAGTTATTTTTTAAGCAATCATGCAAAAACCCCTACACATATAGACTAGACAAACTAAACAAGTACAGTTACTCCTAACATAGGAAGAATTATATGGATCCTGCCTACCATATAGGTCTTAAAGAGGAAGAATTTCACTTTTTTTTAAAAAAAGACGTTAATTCCATCTGAGTACACAAACATTGATGACTATGCAAGAATTCAAAGCCAGATTGTAAGAGTTTAACAATCAATAAATTCTGCTCAGTTTTACTTTATTTTACTTTTACAGTTTTCCTCAGTTTTACTTTCTCCAGTATTCATTTTCCCCCAAATAAAATAAAATAAAATCTCAATTCCCTTCTATTGAATTTATTAAGAAATTTGTGATTTTGGACAGTTCTTAACAATCAACCAAGAAAAATTATTTGCTACCAAACTTCTGTGAAATAGTTTCCCTATTAAATTCCACTAATCCTCTTCCCTTTTGGCAAAAACGAAGGACCCAAGAGGGAAATAAGAGTTGGGGGAACTGGCATTCTTTAAATCAGTGTTTCCCAAATGCTGGTGTTTGGACTTCAATTCCCAGAAGCTTAAGTCAATTCCCCAAAGCACTGATCAGTCAATATACTGGCTTAGGCTTCTGGGAACTGAAGTCCAAACACCGGCATTTGGGAAACACTACTTTAAATAACCACCAATATGAAGTTGCCACTGCCACAAGACAACCTCAATGAATAGTTCCCTCTTGTTGTGTTCTTTGCCTGATTCTAGCTTCTTTTTATACTGAAAGAGTGTTTGTTGCTTTTATAAGTCAGTTGATTGGACCAATAAGGTTATGGTATGTCAGTGACTACTGCTGATATTTCTTTGTGTAATTACCTACACTGTCTACTTTATAAGAATTTAATAACTACATGTGATTTGCATTCAGAAGATCACAATTTAAATTTCTGGCATTTCCATTCAAGAATTACAAAAATTGTTGCTGAACCATGGCTTCTGCCAGTCAACCTAGACCATAAATGGAGAAACCTTGTTCCTGAGATATTTTAGATGGTCATTCCTGTCAGCAGCTTTGGCTTGGCCTACTGGGGGTTGAATTCTTAAACATCTGGGCTGTCAAAGTTTCCCAAAACATGGTTTAGACCAGTGTTTCCTAACCACGACATCCGAGGACCACCTGGGGATGGGCCGGGAGGCTGCCTTGACAGCTGTGCTGGGAGCACCTGTCTCCTAGCTCCTGGGACTCCACCCCTGGCTGGCATTTGAAAAGGCAGCCCGGGAAGGCTTGAATTCACCCCGCGATGCCTGAGGACCACCAGGGGATAGGCTGGGAGGCCACCTCAACAGCTGTGCCGGGAGCACCTCCGTCTCCTAGCTCCTGGGATTCGGCCCCTGGCTAACATTTGAAATCGCAGCCTGGGAAGGCAAGACTTTGGCCTGCAATGCCTGAGGACCACCTGGGGATGGGCCTGGAGGCTACCTCAACAACTGTACCGGGAGCACCTCCATCTCCTAGCTCCTGGGATTCCGCCCCTGGCTAGCATTTGAAATCGCAGCCTGGGAAGGAAAGACTTTGTCCCACAATGCCTGAGGACCACCTGGGGATGGGATGGGAGGCCGCCTCAACAACTGTACCGGGAGCACCTCCATCTCCTAGCTCCTGGGATTCCGCCCCTGGCTAGCATTTGAAATCGCAGCCTGGGAAGAAAAGACTTTGTCCCACAATGCCTGAGGACCACCTGGGGATGGGATGGGAGGCCGCCTCAACAGCTGTGCCAGGAGCACCTCCGTATCCTAACTCCCGTGACTCCACCACTGGCTGACATCTGAAATGGCAGCCTGGGAAGTCAGGACTTCACCCCCGCCACCTGAGGACCACCTGGGGATGGAGGTAGGATTTTACCACAGTCGCACCTGGACTTAATTTTGGTTGTGGTAGACAGGATGTAGATTAACATTGAAATTGTATTCTGTATTGTATATTGTACATTGTCGAATCAATTACAGTCATACCTCACATAACAAATTTAATTTGTTCTGTGAGGTTGCTTGCTATGCGAAAAATTTGCTAGCATAATGAATTTTTCGCTATGTGAGTTGGACTTTTCCCTATGGAAAAACTCGCATAATGAGAGTTTCTATGGGGAAAACTTGCATAGCAAAAAAATTCATTATGCAAGTTTTCCCCATAGAAATGCTCGTTATGCGAGTTTTTCCATAGGGAAAAGTCCGACTCGCATAGCGAAAAATTTGTTATGCGAGTCAGACTGCTTAGTGAAAAACTTGCTCGTTGTGCGAGTTTGTTGCTAAGCGAAACACTCATTATGTGAGGTTTGACTGTATTTTTTTATTGGTTATACTGATTATACTGTGATTTTATTGTTTATTCTGCACTGAGTATTGTATATGGATTGTATTCTGATTATATTGTGTGCATATATGCTTGACTGTGAGCTGCCCTGAGTTGGATATCCTCTGATTGGGCGGGATATTAAAATTAAAATTAAAATTAATTAAATCTTTGATTTTTGGACTTCAATTCCCTGAAGCTTAATTCAATCCCCCAAAGCACTCATCAGCCAATGTACTGACTTAGGCTTCTGGGAATTGAAGCCCACCAGCATTCTGTGGAACATGGTTTGGGAAATGCTGGTTTAGACAACAGTATGCAAGATGGACCAAAGTAATCACAAAATAAAGATAGCTCTAAAGTGGGTTTGATCCAAAAGTAGATATAATTTGTATATTTTTGTGTATTTTTTGACCGTAGCGTATTTTTTATTGTATTGCATTTTCCTGACTGTATTGTATTCTTGTTTTTATGAAAGATTTGTTGACTGTATTGACTGTAACATATCTATTATATTTATACTATGCTGCTTTTTAATATTTGATATTGTAACATTGTAAACCGCTCTGAGTTGCTTCAGCAAGGAGAGAGGCATATAAATTGAATATAATAATAATAATAATAATAATAATAATAATAATAATAATAATAATAATAATAATAATAATAATAATAATAATAATAATACAAGAAAGAGCTATTGCTTTGATGATTTTTTTTATGAATCTACTGAAACTGATCACTTCAAGCACATCTTAGCCACTGTGAGGGGGAAAAACTTCAGAAACAGTCTATACTTCACTAGAAGCCATGTGTTTTCATCTTATTTGCATTGTTCATTTCCATTCTATTGTTTGTAGGGTTGAGGGTGAAGTGATTTTAGAATTGCCTTGTGACAATTATCACCAAGTTGCTGTTTGACAATTTTCCAACATCCTGACAATAGTCTTTGGAACATCTTTGTGTTTCTCTGCCATTCCATGAACTACTGAGAAACAAGTGATTCATAAAACCGGCACATTTTTCCTCTCAGAAGAAAAACATGATCATCTTTATTTGTTTAACGTGTGCAGCCAAGTTTAAGAGCAGAGTGATAGCAATAAAGGATGAAACAGAGGCAGTTGTTATCATTAGAGTACTCATTCATTACCTGGAAACATTTCTTATTACAGTAATACCTCGGATAACGATTACCTCGGATAACGCTAAAATCGCATAACGTTAAGTAATCTGGGGAGGAGAATTGGATCGAATAACCTTAAGGTCCTATGGGATGGATTGGATAACAACCGCTAAAGCCTGTACGGTTACAATGTATCTCTATGGAGCTTTAATGTTATCCGATCCATCCCATAGGATTTTAACATGGATCGGATAACACTAAAAATCGGATAACACCAAGACTTGTAGAACCAAGTCTTAGCATTATCCGAGGTATTACTGTATTTATATATTCAGAATTGAATTGTTATATAAAAAAACAAAACTACCTTAAACCCAGAAATTTTGTAGTCTCCAATTTCACACTACGGATGTTGTTTCATAGAGGGAGACCATTTCATGTTCTGTTTCAGGTACTATTTTATGTTCTCAGCTCCATCGCTAGACAGTTGTTGCAAAAGATGTCTGACTAGAGACATAAAATCCTTATAAACTAAGGCTACTCCACTTACAAACTTCGCTTAGCACTGTTCAATAAGGATGGACATTTATGTTTATGTTTAAATGTCCAAATCATATAAAATTCTCTTTTTTTGTACAATTATATTCTTGCAGCAATTACTGAAAGAGAAACTCTTAAGTAGAAATTATTTGTGCTTCAGAAGGAAGGATACACAAGTTTTTCATGTTTCTTCCATGTTCCATCTGTCATGCAATATTGTCAAACCCTTTGCATGTCAAATAATTAACAATTTTCTCATCCAAAAAGTCAGATTCTGCATTTTATTTTATTTATTTAATTTAGATTGCCACCCAACTCAAGGGAATTTGGGCGGCACACAGAGAACAAAATCAATCAGAATTTAAAACTTTAAAACCTATTTTAAAAAACCCATTAAAACTCTTTTTAAAAAAATTACCCCAACCCCTACAGATTAAAAGAGAGAGAAATCATTCTGCCTAAATCAGCCAGCAGGCAGGGGTCACCATGTCACTGGTGCCCCACACTTGCATTCCCAGCCAGGTTTTAAGGCCTTTCCTAAAGGGCAGAAACTCCATTTGGAGACACAACTCAGTTGGCAGGAGGTTCCATGGGGCCAGAGCAGACACTGAGAAGGCCCAATTTCTGGTGCTAGAGAGACACACCTCTCTAGCAAATGGAACAATTAGAGAGCCTCTCTGTTCTGCTCTGTTGGGATGGACAGATGTTCTTGGGGTAACATGGTCTCTTAGGTATCCTGGTCCACTACCATGTAGGGCTTTAAAGGTAATTACCAGCACCTTGAATTGCACCCGGAGGCACACCAGCAACCAATGCAGCTCCCGAAGCAGTGGCAAGGCAGAGGCATAACTGCCCACACCCCATCACCACCCAAGCAACTGCATTCTGGACCAGTTGCAGCCTCTGAATGGTCATCAAGGACAGCCCCATGTAGATCGCATTGCTGTAGTCAAGTCTGGAGGTGACCAGACCATATGTCACCATGAGCAAGGAGTCCCGATCTAGGAGCAGGCATAGCTGGCATATAACACGAAGTTGTGCAAAAGCCCTCCTGGCCACAACTGCCACCTGCTCTTCAAACAGGAGTTGTGTGTCCAGGAGGACCCCCAGGTTATGCACCAGGTCTGTTTGGGGCAATATAGCCCCTTCTAGGACCAAAAATGATAGCTCCTGAGATAACACAAGGCCCCTGACAGATAGCCACCCAATCTTGATGTGATTCAGTTGTAGCCCATTGTCTCCCATCCAGATCCCAACAGCCTCCAGACACCTGGAAAGGACTCTGACTGCATTGGTGGGATAACCATGGGCTGAGATGTACAGTTGAGTGTCATCAGCGTACTGATGATACCTCATCCCGTGGGAATGGATCTCTCCCAGCGGCTTCATGTAAATGTTAAATAAAAGAAGTGAGAGGACCCAGCCCTGATGCATCCCATACTGGAGAGGCCTAGGACTGGACAGCTCATCCTCCAAACACTCTGGGTCCGTTCCCTTCGAAATGTGGCAAACCAGGACCACAGAGTGCCCTGGACCCCCAATCCTTGGAGCCGTCCCAGAAGGATACCGTGGTTGATGGTATTGAAGGCCGCTAAGAGGTCAAGAAGAGTAAGGATGGATGGATGATCTCTGCCCTGCTTCCACCAGAGATCAGCCAGAGATCACCCAACAGTGTGACCAATGCAGACTTGGTGCCATATCTGGGCCATTTGTTACTGTACCTTTTTGCTTAGCTGCTGCTATGTTCTGTCTTGGATTACTGTTGGCTGGTTTTCCTATAATTCCATGCTGGATCCTTCTTTCCTATTTTACTCTCCTTCCCCCCCCTTTTTTTTTTGATGCAAAACTCCTCCCCCCTGCCTTTTTTTTTTTTTTTGAATTATTTTTGCAGCTACCAGGCAGCCTACCTATGTCAGTGTATTTCCTTTTGGGTTTTTAAAATTCCACATTCCCTCTCTATTTTATTGGGGTTTTTTAAATCTTTTGAATTATTTTTGTTGCTTCCTGGCTTGCCTGCTACCATCTGCTTGATTCAAGTAAGAGAAGGCACCAAGTGGCAATGGGGAGTAAAAAATGATTTTCTTTTTTTGGCTTAAAGACAAAGAAGGCAGTAAATGAACTTCATCAGATAGCATAGTGGCTTATTTAGCTGGCTGTGGAGCAACAGGTTGGGAGTTTGATTCCCTACTGTGCATCCTTGACAGGGGTTGGACTCAATGATTTATTGGGTCACTTCCAACTCTTCAGTTCTAATATGATGAAGAAGATACCATTCTATTAGCTTTAGGTAAGAAAGGTTTTGACTGTATTCTTTACTTTATTTACCTGCTTGCTTTTCTTTGTTTTTGGTAAAGGAAGGTTTTAAAAATAAAATCATACTATTTCTCCTTTGTGTATTAGGTAGGTGGAAGGGCACTTTCCTTGTATGACTGATTTTAAAACTATATCATTATTTTATTATTTTTGTTTGTTTTGTTCCTTATTCTGCTTTCGCAAATGAGGCGGCATAGAAATCTAAAAATTAAATTAAATTAAATGTGCATGTTTGGATCAGAATTTTTGGAACTGTTTGTTTGCTTCTGTGTGCCAGGAGGTGGGGATTCTTTATGACTGTATAGGACAGGGGTGTCCAAACTTTTTGGGCCATGGGCTGATCATGTGGTTCAGGGAGCCGGTCACTAAGGCCAGGGGGCTGGGTGCGGCCCCTGATGCCAATTCATCCGGGCTGCAAAGCCCTCATCACTCCTGGAAGTGGAAGTAAAACACGCCCATATGGGCACGTTTTACTTCCACTTCCAGGAGCGACGAGGGCTTTGCAGGCCGGATGAATTGGTGTCAGGGGCTGCACCTGGCCCCTTGGCCTTAGTTTGGGCACCACTCGTATAGGGGGTGGTTACTTGGTTGGCCACAGCTTGTGACATTTCTCTCTTGTTATTCTTGGTGTAGTGTTGGTGGTGTTTGGTGACTGGGTGTCCCCATGTCTGGTTGGTTAGCTTCTTCTTCACCTCTTTTCTAGTGTACTGTCCAGGTCCAAATGGCACTGAGCACATACTATACTTTTGAATGTGGTAATGTAAGCTAGTGCCTGCACAGGTCTGATAATAATTTGTCTCTTTGATGTACTATCACTTACTATTGCCTCTGTTACTTTTCTTTGCTTTTTGGGAGTACTTTCTAAGATTCTTTAAGGCTTTGAAGAGGGGCGTAGCTACCGCCGTATCTGCTGTATCCATTATACAGGGCCCCCGGGCCATGGGGGCCCCCAACGTGCGTAAGCAAAAATTAATAAAAACTCCCCCAATTTTTTTTATTTCACAAATGACAAAAGTCAAAAAAAGTAATTTTTTTTCCCGTGTAAAGCGTGCGTTCAAAAGTTGGCAACACCCTACATCGGTTATCGCGGGCTGCGGGATTTCCCCGTTTAAGTCATTTACTTCAACAAGGGAATGCCACAATAATCGATGTACATACGATACGATGATAAACCACGGATGGAGAGCAGTGTTTATTGATAGATAATTATGATGAATAAATATTTCTTTTAATTTTATGCAATTTTTTTTTCTTTTGTGAGAAATCTTTACCCTTCTTAAGGGCCCCCAAACAAATTTTTATACGGGGCCCCACCAACGCACGCTACACTTCTGGGTTTGAAGTGCCAGAAAACATAACCCAAAAGAAACTGTTGCTTTCTGTGTAATATGAAAGAACTGGTAACCAATAAATAAAAAGTGAAAGTAATTGACAGAGGTATCCATTAAAGAATTCAAATTGAAAGAACTAGGGGGTGGGATTTAATACACATGTTTTGTGTTCAGAATAATAGGGAAGATACATTTAGACTAAGCTCTCATCTGTTCAGTAACATAAATCAGGTTGGCACACTCTTTCATAATCTTGTCATCAATTTTGAATTCTTTCCCATAAACCAACTGGGCATTTGTTAGCAACACCTGCATATTTAAAGAAAATTCAGATAAGCCTCGAAAGTTACTCAGACAGGGCAAAATAAACTTGAAAGAGTAAAGCACAAAGAAGTATAAAGTGTTATTCCTGTATGTGAAATTTCCATGTTTTTTTCCTTTAAAAAAAATATATCTCCTAACCCAGTCCCCCACAGAGGGATTTCAATCCCCAGAAGCCTAAATCAGTACACTGATGAGTGCTTTGAGGAATTAATTTAGGCGCCTCGGATTTGAACTTTAAAATCCAAAGGTCGGGAAGCACTGGTCTAACCCTTATCAGTTTGGAAGTGTTGATCTAATAGAGGTACACATAAAGAGCCTCCTTGAAGAATTTGGTATTTTTTAACCATAATCGGGCATACCGAGATCATCCTTTCTAATGGGGTGAGGTATCATCAATATGCAGATGATACCGAGCTGTATATCTCAGCTCATGGAGACACAAGTGATGCAGTGGAAGTCCTTTCCAGGTGCCTGGAGGCTGTTAGGCTCTGGATGGGGGACAAGGGAGTTCAACTGAATCCTGGCAAGACTGAGTGGCTGTAGGTCAGGGGCCCTACGCTATCGTGGGAGCTACCATCTTTGCTTCTGAATGGAGGGATTTTGCCCCAAACAGACCCGGTATATAATCTGGGGGTCCTCCTGGACTCACGACTCCTGCTTAAAGAGCAGTGGCCAGGAGTGCTTTTGCACAACTTTGTATTATATGCTAGTTATGCCCACTCCTAGATCGGTACTCCTTTGATCACCTCCATACTTGACTATTATAATGGATTCTACATGGGGCTGTCCTTGGTGACCATTCAGAAGCTGTAACTGTTGTAGAATGTGGCTGCTTGGGTGGTGATGGAGTGCGGGGGTTATGCCAGCGCTTCTCCATTGCTCCAGGAGCTGCACTGGCTACCAGTTTGCCTCCAGGTGCAATTCAAGGTGCTGGTAATTGCCTTTAAAGCCCTACATGGTAGTGGGCCAGGATACCTAAGAGACCACATCACCCCAATAACATCTGTCCATCCCACCAGACCAGACCAGAGAGACTCTCTGGTTGTACCATCGGCTAGAGAGATGCATCTCTCTATCACTAGAAGGAGGGCCTTCTCTGTGTCTGCTCCGGCCATATGGAACCTCCTGCCAATTGAGCTGTGCCTCCAGACAGAGCTACTACCCTTCAGAAAGGGTGTTAAGACCTAGCTTTGGGGGCAGGGTGTGGGGCATTGGCCATATGGTCACCCCAGCCTGCTGGCTTATCTGATGGCTCCCCCCTCTCTTTTTAAACTTTGTAATTGTCTTATTTTAACTTGGTTAACGTTGATTTTTTTAATTGGTTAGAGTCATATTGAGGTTTTATTGTTGGACTATGTTTTAATTGTTTGTTTTTAATGCTATGTCAGCTGCCCTGAGTCGTTCGTGAGGAGGGCTGCATACAAATATGACCATAAAATAATAAATAAATAAAATAAAATACCCCAGACAATACCCCATACAACTGGCTTTTGAACAAGGCTGACCTTTACTGTTATCTTACCTTCATTCCAGCAGGCTCTAGTTACCTCACTGGCGTAGCGAGGAAGCAGCCTGCCCCGGGCGGCACTTTGCAGGGGGTGCCCCCGCCGCTGCCCCAGACTTCCTGGTGGCCAGGGTGGTCGCCGGGACCCTCTGTCACCGCCAGCACCCTGCCCTCCCCCGGGCTGAAGGGTGCAGGCCTGAAAGTGCGGTAGAGACCAGGGGACACCCCACTGCCTCCTCCAATCCCCTCCTCCCCAGGCGCTCCCTTCTTACAGTGAGCCAGGCTGGGACAGCATGGCCCCAGTGGAGAACCCACCGTCGGGGTCCCAGCTGCACAGCTGTGCCACCTCCAAGCCCGGCAGCAGCAGCTTGTGCACCTTTGACAGGAGCGGCACCAAGGAAGGTGGGAAGCAAGGCCAATGGTCGCTACGGACCAGCGCTGGCCGGGCCAAGGACGGCCTCACAATGCCTGGCTAGCGCTGCTCCGGACACTGGGCCACAATGACCAACAGCCTCGCTTTCTGCCTTCCTGGGCACCGCTGCCGCTGCTGGGCTAGGAGGTGGGGTGGCCGCATGCCTGGGACCCTGATAGTGGAGGCGAGGGGCTGGGGCAGGGTGGGGCAAGCCCAGTGGTGAGCCCACTGTCAGTGTCTCAGGCGTGCAACCACCCCACCTCCAAGCCCGGCGGCAGCAGCTTGTCCGCCTTTGGTAGTGCTCCTGCCCAGAGAGGGCGAGGCCGGTGGTTGTTGCAGCCCAGTGCCTGCAGCCAGAGCAGCGTCGGCCAGGCCTTGCAGGTGAGAGGTCCTTTGCCTGGCTGGCGCTGCTCTGGCCATGGGCACTGGAGACTGCGGTGACCACCGACCTCGCTTCCCATCTTCCTGTGCGCAGCTGTCACTGAAGGCGGACGAGCTGCGTGCCTGGGACACCGACAGTGAGCTCACCACTGGGCCCTGCCACACCGCCCCAGCCCGTTGCCTGCACTGTTGGGGTCCCAGGCGCACGGCCGCCCTACCTCCTAGCCCGGCAAAGACCAAAGGTAGGACTTTCCTACCTAGGTGGAAGGTTCGAGCCTGGTGGGAGGGGCAAGTTTGGCCTGCAGCCCTGGGTGATTAAAACCCACCCTATGCTACTGAGTTACTGATCTAGTATTTGTACACTTACCTTCACGACCTTACACCTAAGAGAAAACCAGCAACACTGAATGACATCTCCTCTCCCATACCCACATGCAATAGCATGTGAAAGTTGGAAGATGGTGGAGATTACTAGCTCTAGTTTCCAGTCTAGGGAAAGTCAACAGCACACAAATAACTCTGTTCCCTCTAGATTTGTTTTTGTTGGCTTGTGAGAGAACTACTGTTGTAGTCTAAAGTCCATTTCTGCCATTTGTTGCCTTCTTCTGCCTCCTGCACATGTGCATTGCTTGTAAAAACAGCAGTACATATACGTTCAAGTCCTACACAGTGCAGGAGCTGCAGCTAAAAGAGATTATCATGCAGTTTAGTTAGAAAATTAAAAAAAGGTATATTTGTATGGGATGGGAGGATAGATTTTGAAGGACAGCATACCTAATGGCCAGCACATGCTAATTTTATCGTGTGGACTCATGAGAATGCTTCACTTGACAGTCATTTTATCTTTCCAGATGGGAAATACAACATTTCCATTTGAGATTTCCCTTCTCCTATGATCTTGTTAGCTGTCCTAGATATTCACTACATTTTTGTAAACAAAAGGTCTTGATGCTAAGTCCTTCCTTCAACTTCCATCTCATCACAATACATATTTGACAGAAAAATTCCCACAGTTCATTTTTGTTGACTCCTCCTCCTCCTCTTATTTCCTTCTGCTTCTGCTTCTCAATCAGTTTGTTTATTTAGTCCACTGGCCATATGACATTTACAAAAATGCACAAAGCAAGAACAGGCTACATAATTATAGCTATTCATAGCATGGGAAAACAAAATGTAACACTGGCAGAGATCAACCTTATTTAATTAACAGTTTACTGGCATCTTTGGTTTAGCATACAAAATTACTTTTAGAAATATTGTGACTATCTGAGTATTTTAATGTTCTGCCCTTCCATCCATATTAAAAGCAATTGCTCAGCAGAGTGGCCTGTAAAGGTTGTCAGCTTTGGGTAAAACAACTAAATTTTGATACAATGTAGAGCAGAACAACATATGTGCCATTGTTTTACTATCCCTGGAGCCATGGGTACATAGACTTGAGGAAATGGGGATTCCTTTATCTCAGCCTTCCAGGACAGTATCACATTAAATCGTACTTGTGTAAAGGCTGCAAGGTATTTTTGGATAGAGTCTATAGATAACTGGCACTTTGCATAATACAAGGGAACAGTAACGAGCCAATGGCAAACAAACATGATTTCCTTGAGCCAGCTGATTCTTCTCTCTCTACGACCTGGACTAGTCTTTGCCTAATTAGCAGTGTATCTCATAAATTTTCAAACTGGGCCAAAAAACGCTTTTAAAAAAGCCAAACAGGTTTGGTACTTAGGAGAAACCTTTCTTCTACCTTGATGCTTAAGCTTATGTGCTGGTAAGATGCTTATATCTTAAGCCAGTGTTGCCCAAGAGCGACAAGGGCTTTGCGGGCCAGATGAATTGGCATTGTGGCCGCACCTGGCCCACGGGCCTTAGTGACCGGCTCCCTGAACCACATGATTGGCACACAGCCTAAAAAGTTTGGGCACCCCGTCTTAAGCAGTCCGTAGCAAAGAACCTTAATGCAATGAATAACCCTGATTCTCATTTTAGGGGTGATCCTTCCACACACCTTGGAAGAGCCATGTTGTTGTTGTTGTTGTTGTTGTTGTTGTTGTTGTTGTTGTTGTTGTTGTTGTTGTTGTTGTTGTTGTTGTTGTTGCATGCCATCAAGTCATCTCTGAGCATATCCATGGTCTTGCTGCCAAGAATGCCAGCAAAATACAAGTGGACACATAGGGAATAAAAGCCGGGATTTTTCATATATCATAACAACATTTCACATGTATAGGGATGGGAACAGGAGCGAGAGAGCTGGAGCTGGAGATGAACATTCTCTCCACATTCCCAGCCACTTCTGTTGTAAAGGAGCTTTGAAAACAGGCAATTCCCACAGTTTTTGACTTGGACATTCTTTGTTCCCAGTTCTCCACAACAGCACTATATGACTGAAAGGCACTGTGAGTAATTAGAATGGTGGCTTTTCTATGCACATCAGAAGAGTATTGCCTTTTGAAATCATGCTCTAATGTTGTGGTTCCCAACATGGGGCACACGCCCCACAGGGAGGCAATTTGATTTTTAAGGGATGCAATTCGAGAATGAGTGACTAACAGTGGTGGTGTTTGTTTTTTTTTTTTTTTTGGGGGGGGTTGCATTTCTTATGGTTCTAGGGACTTAATATGCAGTATATAAATATGTTCTTTGGAAGCTTGTTTAGACCAAGTTAATGGCTTTTTAGGCTTCCTCCATTTGAATGGGTGTTCACTTTTTCAATAATAAGAATTCTATGTCACGAGGATGGGGTCCAATTTGTAATGTGAAACTGATAGAAGTAAACACAGCATTTAGCAACTTTGCCAGCATTTGCTCTATGGTGAAACTTCTCTATTTCTTTTCCTATGATAGCAAACCAGTTTGCTGGGCCAATGTCTGGAAGAAGGTATATGACTTTAACATTTAGTATCCTGGAAGAAAGCTCTTCTTGCCCTGCCTTAGTCATCAGTCTGTCATTACCATGGCAAAATTGTCATCCTTATGTTGTACACTTGGATGTACATAATTTTGCAAAATGTCAGCAAAGGAGTAAAAATTTAATATTTTTGATACTTCAGCTTTGACATTTTAAAACTTTATTGTGCTGGAAACTATCACAAACTTCAATTTTCACCTATGCAATACCAAATTTTATGTTCTGTGTCTTGCACAAAATAATCCCCTTCCTTCCTGGAATGTTGCCTGTGTGTCTGTTTACTATTAAATAGCTCAATAGAAGCTGAAAAGTTAGGTAAGATTGTATTCTGTTACTTATAGGCTAAAATACACTTTTTGTGAGCTTTAGAAATAAAAATGCCTCATTCTAAAGAAGACACATAAACTATCAAATGTAATGAAGTGCTTTTGTTAAATAATAAGCAACAGCAGCACAAAGAAATAAATATTTTTCACTGAGGTAAAATATATACAACTATAAAATCATAAATATACCAGAGAATTATAAAGTGAATTTGTAAATTGTATGCAAATAGCTTGAAACCAGATCTACAAAGACATAAATAAAGGAACAAGACTGAAAGGTTTATATGTTGGCTTGTTTATAGAGTAGCACAAACATTTTTCTTTTTTAATTGGCAATTAATTTTCGGCAGCCATCGAGGTACTTTCATGTCAAATTACTTTCCCTATACTAAACAAGATTAGGCATCCAAGCAGCAAAGCACTTATGTGAAAAGTGAGAAACTGACTGTCAAGTGGATATTTTCTACCTATAACCAATTAAAATGTTTCCTTTGTGATGAATGGTGGCTGTAATTCTGCAACTTGTATTTTTCACCATACAGTGTGCACACACCTGCATAACTTTTCTGCTTCATATGGGCCAAGGAGAGATAAAAAAAGTGTTGCTAGTGAGTTTCATTGTTCATTTTGTTCTCCAACAGGATAGGACACAGGTATAGTACAAGCCTCCATTATTGAGGAATGACTTATACATAATACATCCAGCCAGTAATGCTTTACATGCATATTTCAGTCAACATGAAAAGGGGAAAAAAGCAATGTAGTATGGGAAACTTGGAGCTTTTTAGCAACTCATTGTTTGATTATGCACCTTTCCTTCCACTTTTCTTCAGTTTAAATGTGAGATACCTCAGTAACTCAAGGGCCACCAACACTCAAGGTGCAAAGTAATGTATTATTGATATACTTCAAGTGAGTGACATAAATGGGGAAATATTGATTTTTTAAAAGATGTCTCATTTTTCTTATTTCAAAGATGACTGATGCAAGCTTGTGTGGCTATCAATATTATTTGAATTAATGCAGATTCCTAGCCCATTGATTGCTTTGACAATGATTGTCATAACTGATTTATGGACACTCACAGCGCTTAAATTTTTCAGAAGGCAAATCTCAGTTTTGCATCTACAAACGGGGTGACTTGAATAAACAAGACTGCTGAAGCTTGGAGAGGAATATTTCGGAAGATCTGCATCTATAATTTGCTTCATGAAGTGGACTCCCCACCCCCACCCCAATGTTAAACATGTGACTGTATGCCTAAAATGCTAATATGGGTGTCTCTGGTTTTATCTTATCTTAAATTATAACAAACCCCATGATTTACATGTTTTCATTACATGAAAGCAGCTTTCTCCCACTAATTCAACTATCACATTTTTGGTGAGTATTGGCCCTGATGGGAATCCTGGAGCAAAAGGTTGGAAGGCCAACTTAAAACGGGGGTGAAGGATGCCTTCAAGCATGGAAGACAGGTCTATGTTTGTATAATGTTGTCATGTTAGTTCCATTTCTTTTAGGATAGTTGAACCTTCTTCCAGACTAGCAAAAAGGGAGAATGTCCAATGGAATTTCACCTAATACAGGTCTGTGGGATTTCAGTGTACAGTTGTACCTCACTTAAAGAGCATTATGTGTTCTAACAGCCTGAGGGAGAAGACTCCATGGCCTGGCAGGTGGCTGAGAACATCACCTCCTCCTCTGGGCCCACAACAACAGCCTGAGGGAGAAGATTCCATGGCCTGGCAGGCAGCTGAGAACATCTCCCCCTCCTCTGGGCCCATAACAACGGCCTGAGGGAAAAGATTCCATGGCCTGGCAGGCAGCTGAGGACCTTGCCCCCTCCTCTGTGCCCACAACAACGGCCTGAGGGAGAAGATTCTGGGCCCACAACAACGGCCTGAGGGAGAAGATTCTGGGCCCACAACAATGGCCTGAGGGGAGTTAGTCTGTGTTCTTTGGTTGTTTTGTGAGGTTGTATTTTATGATTTTTACTGTGCTGTTGCTGTTTTGACTGTAAGCTGCCCTGAGTCGCCTCGGCAAGTGGACAGCAATATAAATCTGAACAAACAAACAAGCAAACAAGCAAGCAAGCAAACAAACAGACAAACAAACAAACAAACAAACAAAACACCTCTTGTGACTTCTGGAGATTGTGAACCCCGATTTATTTGTTAAGTGAGTTTTTGGTTGGTTTTATTTGGTAGGCAAAGTGAACATTCAGAGAAAATCCTGCTCTTTAAGCGAGTTACTCTTTAAGTGAGGCACTCTTTATGTGAGGTTTGATTGTACATGTTATAGAGCAAAGAGGCTGGAGCATGGAAATTTGCTTTTTGGAAACAATTATAGTTTTATAGCTACAGTTCCATTATAACTAAAATATGTAAAAAAGAAAATAGCTATTTTACTTACCTAAAACTCTCTTTTGAATGGGATTGTCCTCTAGTCTACCTTATTTATGTTTCTTTGTTATTGAAAATGACGTTCACTACATGTAACTAGTGATTACTGAGTCATTTCCAAGCCTATTATTCGTGCTAAACCTCCATTTGGGATTTTTCAGACATTGACAGAACACTGGATTAGATGTACATATCTGATTTCCTTGTTTTCTTTAAACAGCGAAGGAATTTCCTTCCTATAGTTTCACCAAATAATTTCCTCTCCATTAGTTACACATTCTGTGCAAACTGTGATATCATGTGCTGAAACACTATTCATTCTGACAAGTTGTTTAATTGCTGTCTATGTCCTAATAACCTCAAAGAGAATCAGAGCAACCGCTGACAATTTAGCACTACTAGCATCACACATTGAATCTTAGTAGTGGATATAACCCATAAAGAAGCAATAGGCTATTGAAAGGGAAGAGTGCAATGAAACAAACAGAATGCTAAATAACTCAACTGGGCAAGGAGTTTTGTACCTACATGTGCATGCAGGCTTTAGGGCAGAAAGTCATAAAAGCAACCTGGCACAGCAGCTACAAAAATGGGCTCAAAAATTAGGATTAATCAGACCTCTCTAAAGAAGTTGCTTTGTACAAGACCCTGAAGAGAAGAGGGCATGGTGCATCCAGAGGTGAAAAAAGTGTCAGAAACGAAAGATCCAGATTTATCCAAAACAAGATAATCATTAAGTTGTAGTTACAAATTAAGATTGTTTTTAAAATTTCATTCAAATCAATGCTTCAACAGCTATTTAGAAAATTAAATAAGGATAACAACCAAAATCCCACTGCTGATTTGTTATTACGTACCTTCATGTCAGAAACATAGTGACCCTAATAGGGTTCAAGGTAAGTGAGATATTTCTCGAGTGGCTTTGCCAGTTCCACATGGCTGTGTGGGGAATTGAACCATCATATCCAGAGTCCTGGCCCCTGGTGCTGTCCTCAATACCAGAAAAAAAGTTCATTCACTCATTTTATTTATTTATAGTTCAAATTTATATAGCCACCCACTCTCCACATTGTGGCAACTCAGGGTGGCTTACAAAATTAGCACAATACACAAGATAACAGGGAAAAGAAAGAAAGCAACAAGAGGGAAAGCTAGTGAAAGTTTGAAAGTTTGGGTAGACGGCCCTTTTAACCCCCCAGCAGGTGGAGAAAGTCTGGGGAGGCAGAGATGTCCTCAGCTGCCCATACAGCTGGGATGGCAGTCTGCCACCATCACAGCTGGGGCAG
The DNA here is from genome assembly GCA_030440675.1 of Furcifer pardalis. Lineage (NCBI taxonomy): Eukaryota > Metazoa > Chordata > Lepidosauria > Squamata > Chamaeleonidae > Furcifer > Furcifer pardalis. Next base: position 184,532,477 of record CP126890.1, on the reverse strand, counting down.
CATCTTCGGCTGGGGCTTCATCTGATGGCCTTTTTAACCCCCCGGCAAGTGGAGAAAGTCCGGGGGTGGAGATGTCCCCAGCTGCCCACACAGCTGGGGCATTGTCTGGTGGCGCTTTTAACCCCCAAGCGGGTGGAGAAAGTCCGGGGGGCAGAGATGTCCTCATTGTCCAACTGATTGAATTATCACTCTGGATGATGAATATGAATGCATAAATACAATAAAATAAAATTATAATCACCCATTCTTGTCAGAACCCATATATAATCCATATCTTCACATGCAGTGATACCCCCAATGAAATCCACTAGAGGCAAGACAACTGCCATTTTAAACAGTTCCATATTAGCTAATTCACAATAATATAAGGAGAGAAGGGGCCTGGAGAACATGTGGTGGTAGGTGAATGAAGAAGGATAGAAGCCAGTCCAAAGCTGATTTCCACTCCGATTTCCAAACCCACTAACGCAGTGTTTCCCAACATGGAGCCCCGCCCCCTGATCAGTGCCTTGGGAAATTGACTTAGGCTTCTGGGAATTGAAGTCCAAAAACCAAAGGCTGGGAAACACGTGTCAGACACACAATCAGCATATAATAACATTCAAAGTTAAAATCAACACAGCTAAAAAAAAAAAATAGAATTAAAATGGCTAGATGACATCTGCCCAATATCAGGCCACATCAACAGCATTTCCTGTTGCCAACATAAGGTCCTTCTCAGTGCACGTTGAGGGGCATTGTGCGCATTGTACCATATGGGAAATAGTTTGTCCACACTCACACAGGCTGTCATCTACAGGAAAATCCCACTTTCTCAGATTAGTCCTTGATCTTCCTACCCCTGTATGCAGTCAATTGAAAGCTTTCCACATAGGCCATTGTTTTTTCTTGGCCAGGTGGTAGAGAGTCATCTGGTTCTGCCCAGTTATCTGGTAGCTCCTTGCTTGCCTTCCATAATTCTATGGTGGTCATGGGGGCTGGTTGTTATGGGGGGCACTAACCTGTCCAGTAGATACCATGGTCAAATCAAGATATCAGAAACCACTGAGACATCCAAGTGGACAAGCAGGTGGAAATGGCAGAAGATGGGGGGGCGGAGTCAAGATGGCGTAGAGGAAACAGCGAATTTCGCTCCCTCTGCCGCGAATGTGTACAACATTAATGTGATCCGATGAGAACTGTGGACTATTTAAATTAAAAAAGGGTTCTCCCGTGTCCCTGGGAGAGAAGATATTTAGCGGAGGCTGTGTGGGAAGGAGGAGTTCGTGAAAAAGAGCCCGGGAGAACGCGCTCCGGACGGCGTGGAGGCTGGGATCCTCGGGAGGGGATCGCGGTCCCGGTCGCTGTCCGTCGAGCCGTTTGGGGGCAAAAACTTTCCTTCTTCAGACAGCGAAGATTGCGGCACTGGAGTCGTCCCCAGAGAGACGGATGTGTGGGTGAGCGGAGAGAGTGTAGCCGAACCGAGGCTTGGGGACAGACGGGGTGCCGGTGAGACGGAGGTTGGCGTGCGCCTCCCGGAGAGGCTGAGAACATCGGGAGAAGATCACGAGCCGTGAGCAGGGTTGAAAGGGGCCGGCTGTGGAGAAGAATGAATGTGTGCTAGCTGGAGGATTGGAGGAAAGGTCTGAAGACAGTGTGGAGGGGATAAAGCTGGGCTTTTAAAAGACGAAGAAGTTGCTATTCGGGAGGGAGAGAAAATCAGGCACGGAGGAGCAGATAATTAAACTTGTTGGAGTATTTTTATTTCCTCTTCCCCCCCCCTCTCTTTTTTGGTCGATCTTCAAAGAAAAAAAAAGGGGCTGTGTTACTAACAAAGAGATTGGAGTTTCTGGGATTAATGGCGGACGATAGAGGGGATTGAAAGAGATCTGTGACGCACTTCTTTTTGGTGTTAAAACGAAACTTTATCTCATTGGCCTGTGCACAGGAGGTCTTGTGGTGGGAAAAGTGCCTTTCGAACACAGTTAGCAGATTCACCGCCTTGCTGTTCGTTTGGTTGTTTTGTCCTCCTGACCCGGCTCCTTGGAACTTTTTTGACAAGGACCTGGTAAAGACCTGGTAAAGCTCGGATCTGGGGACTTGACTGTTTTATGTTTGGAACTATACATACATGTGTTCTTTTGCCTGAACTGACTGGGATTAAGTGCTTGTTTAGATCTGATTTTGAAGAACTCTCTTTCCCTCACTTTCTTCCTTCATTGTAAAATTTGTTTGAATAAAGATACTGGGGTGTTTGTTAGGAAGGGAGGAAGGAAACATGGAGGAGGTTGTTAAACCAAAAGGTCGGAAAGGCAGGAAGGGCAAGGAACAAGAAGAGGAGGAGAGACACACACCATCACCTAATACAGAAGAGATAGCAACAAGTTCTACAGCCACAGACCAGGTGGGCTCCCTTGACCTGGCCCAAAGAATGGATAATATGACTATAATCCTTCAACAATTGCAGGCAACGATGCAAAAATTGGATGAGAATCAAACAAAATTGAATAAAACTGTGGAGGCCAACAGTGAGGAAATGAAGAAGGATAGGGAACTGGCCAGGCTGCAATATGAAAGCCTGGCCAAATCCCTTACAGATGTGAAGAAGGATGTGACTGTGAATACACAAAGAATCGATGAGATTACAAAGACCATGAATAAGGAAGTTAAACATGCCATCATATCAGTAAATGAGCTTTATATTCAAGAACATATTTTGGAAGATAAGATGATGGCGCAGGAGCAAAGAATGATGATGATGGAGGAGGGGTGGAGAAAATCCAACATACTGATCCGTCATATGATTGAGAGGACGCCAGACAAGCTGAAAGAGAGAGTAGTGGAATGGTTGAACTCACTCAAAATGGGCAAAGAATTCGGATTAGATGATATTGGTGCTGTATATAGGGTGGGTGGAAGGAGAGATAAGAAGACACCTAGGAATGTTTTAGTCAAATTTGCAAATTGGGCGGACAAATTGAAAGTGATGTCTTTTATCAGACAAGCTGGGTCTGGCGTCCTAAAAATAGATGGAGTAGACGTGGAGGTCTATAATGACATAGCGCCCCAAGAGAGGAAGTGGAAGTACACGATGAAACCTGTTACAAAATTGTTGATTGCAAAAGGTGTTAAGTATGTTTGGCGATTTCCACAACAGTTGAGATTCTTTTATGACAAAAAATGGCACACGCTGGATGTAAACATGGATGCATTGTTGTATTTAACACAAATTGGTCTGATTAAGGAAGCTGATGCGGATTGGATAGTAATGAGAACAGAATTGGCTAGGGTGGGTGTCATGGGACCATTGGTGGGTCGGGAGGAGGAGGGAGCAGTGGGAGGTGCAGACGTTCCAGGGACAAGCGGGGAACAGGTGGGATAAATACAATTACAAACTTAATTAAAGTCAGGGGGAGGAGAAGAATAGAAGAACTATATGCCATTTTCCTCCGGTCCCCCCCTCCCCTCTTTGGGAAACGAAGATGGCATCGGGAAGATAGATGTGGGGAGGTTTCAAGAAGTGAGAAGACTAGGTAAGTTTTTTTTTGTTGTTGTTATGGTTATTTTTTATTCAGTTTAATTAGTTTTTTTGTTTTATTGTATTTTGTTGGGGTTTTATTAGGGAGCACGTCCGGGGAGGTAAACAAAATGATGGGTGTGGACCTTAACATAAATGGTTAAGTCATTGAAAGTTGTGACGTGGAATGTGAAGGGGGCAGGGAACGCCCTGAAAAGAAAGAGGTTGCAAATATCGCTTAATAAAGATAGGGCTGATGTAATTTTTTTGCAAGAGACCCATCAAAAATCCGTAGATGTCAATAATTTGGCGGTGAGGGGAATTGAAATATATGAAAAGGCATATGGGACGTCTAAATCCAGGGGAGTCGCAACTCTGATTTCGGAAAAATTGGGGTTTACGGTGAATAAGATTATAGCTGATCCAGAAGGAAGATACTTATTAATTAAAGGAAAAATTGAGGAAGAAGAGATAACATTGGCTAACATCTATGCTCCAAATGATAAACAGCAGGAATTTATAGACAAAATGGGAAAAATATTGAAGGAGGAAGGGACGAAGAACATGGTCATAGGCGGAGATTTTAATATGATGTGTTCAGATATTGATAGCACAAGTGTAAAAAAGAGAGGTAAAAAGTACATATTAGAGGAATGGAGAAAATTAATGGGATTGAAGGATGTGTGGAGAGAGTTGAAAGCTCAAGAGAAAGAATACACATATTATTCGCATGTGCACGATATGTACTCAAGAATAGATTATATATTTGTAACAGAAGAGTTAGTAAAAAATATTGAGTATATTAAGATCGGAACATTTAGAGAATCTGACCATGCAAAAATAATTGTAGACATAAATCTTAAAGAGGATGAAAAATGTGGGTACATTTGGAGATACGATGGGAAGCTATATGGGGAGGAACTAATACGGAAGCAAGTTATGGAGAAATGGGAGGAAAGTTGGAAATTTAATGAAAATAATGAGATCAGCGGGGGAGGAGTTTGGGACACAATGAAGGCAATCTTTAGAGGGGAATCGATAAAATTAAAAAGCATTAGGAATAGGCAAATTAGAATTAGGAATCAGGAATTAGAAGGACAGTTAAAAAATCTCCATTCTGAATACGCTAAAAAGAAGGATCGAAAAATATTACAAGAGATTAAAAGAATTAAGAAAGAATTGGATGGGAAAGATATTGAAAAAGTAAAGAAAGATTTGATTTTTCTTAAAAGGGAATATTTTGAATATGGCAATAAAAATTCTAGGTTATTGGCAAGAGCAGCAAGGGATAAAAAAAATAAAGGGCAAGTAGGTATATTAGTAGACAAAAATGGGAAAAGATGTAATAAAAAGAGAGAGAAGGCAGATTTGATTGAATCTTTTTATAAAAAGCTATACTCAAAAAAGGAGGTAAATTTAAGTAAATTGCGAGAGTATTTCGATCAGCAACAAATTAAGAAGGTTACAGAGGAACACAGGAATAAAATGGAGGAAACAATATCGATTGGGGAAATTGAAGAAGTAATAAGAAAATTGAAGAAGGAGAAAGCGCCTGGGGAGGATGAGTTACCAGCGGAATTCTACAAAGATTTTATGCCATGGATGGTCCCGAGATTGTATAAGTTATATAACGGGATTTTAGGGGGAGACGCGACTCCAGATTCCTGGAATAGATCGATAATTGCATTAATTCCCAAGCCGGGCAAAAACTTAGAAAAAATTGAATCTTATAGACCTATATCTCTGATCAATCAGGATGCAAAATTTTTTACAACGATTCTAGCAAATAGATTAAATAGTTTCATAGCTGATTATATCAACGAGGATCAAGCTGGGTTTGTTAAAAATAGACACATGGCAGACCTTATAAGAAGAGTTGTGGACATATTAGATATAACGGAAAAAAGAAAGGACAAAGTGGGTTTTCTATCATTAGATATATTCAAAGCATTTGACTCATTACAGTGGACAACGATTCATGAGATGATTAAATTATATGGATTTGGGGAAAAACTTCAAAGGGTTATTGGAGAACTGTATAAAAAAGGTACAGCAAGAGTCAAATTTAATGAAAATTATACAAGTGACATAAGATTAGAGGCGGGTATGAGGCAGGGCTGCCCTTTGTCGCCATCGTTGTTTATATTGGCTATGGAATTCTTAGCAAACGCAATTCGTCAAGACAAGGGAATAGTAGGGATAGAAGGGACTAAAGTAAGCCTCTATGCAGATGACACATTGTTGACGGTGAAACATCCAATGGAAAGTTTGGCTAAGATAAATAAACGTCTGAAAGATTTTGAGGAAGTAACGGGTTTGAAAGTTAACTGGGATAAAACAGAAATGATTTTAATTAATGGGAAGAAAGAGGATGAAGAGTTAATAAAGAGGAATTACAATGTACAAATTACTCAGAAAATGAGATACTTGGGAGTAATGTTATCAAGCAAAATAGGGGATCTTAAAGGATTGAACTATGACAGACAAAAGAAGGAAATTAAAGAGAAAATAACACAGTATAGTAAATTAAAGCTGTCATGGTTCGGAAGAATAGCTATATGTAAAATGATGCTATTACCCAAATTGAACTTTCTGTTTGATGTTTTGCCACTAAAACACACTGACAAAGAGTTGAATGAGTACCAAAATATGATCAATTGGTATTGTAATGGGAATAGAGGAGCCAGAATAACTAAGTCATTATGGTATGTCTCGCAAAAAGAGGGAGGACTGGGAATTCCAAATGTCATAAAATATTATAGAGCCTTTCAAATAAGAAATGTTATAAAAATTTTAAATAGAGAAGAAACAGTCTGGGAAAAATATGAAAGGAAAGATTTATCGAGGATGGGTAAAGCACAATTCTTATGTGAGGGAAAAGACAAAGGAAAAAAGACGGCTCAGGTTTTGATGTTGAAATCAACAATTGAGACATGGAACAGAGTGAGGAAAGAACTTACTTTAGGAACATCACCAATTCTAGAGGTGGAAGATTTTCAAGACTTCCCGATAAAAATAGATATAAAGATCAGAGATATATTGGTGAAAAATAAAGTATTACTATTAAAAGATTGGGTCAATGCTTGCATGAATCAAGAGAAAAGACATGAGCTGTATTTGCAACTTCAACTGGATTGGTTCAAGATCCTCCAGATAAACAATTGGAATAAGAAATTTTTTCGGGAAAATGGTTTAGATAGAGAATGTACGGAGTTTGAGATACTATTGGCTAAAGTTAGAAATGGAGAAATGGGAATCAAAGGGATAGTTAGCAAAGTTTATAAAATTTTGAATAAAAACCAAAATATACAAGAGGTGTTGAGAGAAAGCTGGGAACAAGAATTAGATACAAGGATAACAGCAGCAAAATGGCAAAAGATGTGGAAAAGAAAGATAATGAGAACTATATCTGTGAGAGTTAAAGAGCATAACTATAAGGTGGTATGGAAATGGTATAGGACCCCAGTCGGTTTGCACAAAATGTATAGTAATACGAGTGATATATGTTGGAGGTGTAGAAAAACAAAAGGAACGTATGAACATATGTGGTGTAGCTGTGAGGTACTAAAAATTTTTTGGGAAGGAATAAAAAAGGAAATAGAGAACATATTAGATACACAGATCGGACTGGGGTCAGAAACAATTTTATTAACAGATATAGAAGATCAAGATATGAATAAAGACAACAAAGAGTTACTGGCCATAATGCTGACTGTTGCAAGACAAGGTATTGCTAAAAAGTGGAAAAGCAATGAACAAATAAGTATACAAGATTGGTATACACAAATGTGGAATTTAGCTTTAAATGAAAAACTTACTTGGGAAATTAATTGTAGGAAAGGGAAAGTTAATAATAATAAATTCTGGAGGATCTGGGAACCTTTTATAAATTACACTCTAAAGGAAAAAAAGGGCATACCCCCTGCAAAAGACTATAATGACTTTTGGAAAGTGTGAAGGTATAAAACACCCCGGACTTTGTATATAACACAAGGGTGATTTTTAATGATGTAATAAAAAAGGATGGGAAGAAGATTGTGTATCAAGAAAGGAGGAGAATGTAATACCAATGTTTATAGAATATGCTACATGATTTTCATAAGCTTTGATATTTTTGTAATGTTTTCATTTGTATTTTGTATTTTTGTATTTTGTATTTTTTTTAATATACCTAATAAATAAAAGTTAAAAAAAAAAAAAGGAAATGGCAGAAGATGCAATGGTGACTTGCTGTTAGTTCATGAGTTGCCACTTGTATTTTTATTGTCTTCCAGGCATGTGACATGGCATAGAATAAGGAATAAAAGCAGAAGTTCATGCAATTCACTGACATAATTTATTCCTTTGCACTTATGCAACCACAAGTAACTAATAGGATTCTGGCCCATTAAAGACAACATGAAATGCAAATTAAAAGAATGACACACAAAAGCAGTATACAACCAATTACATCAGAGTAATTTCTTTAGGTATCTTGAGAAAGAAAGGATTCCCCTGCTCCTAAAATAGATAAAACAAAGTCTAAATTAACTTAGATGAGGACAGAATTACTCAGGGCTGGAGCCACAACAGAGAAGACAATCTGATTGATCTCCCACCAACATACCTCTGTCAGTGGAGACAAAATCAACTCACATGAATGGAAGGTTGATACTGAGGTAGACAATTCTTTGCTGTGGATGTTTGGTGACAAATGAGAACCAGTCTAATCAAGAGAAGTAATGGAAAATTTTGATTACAGAAGGGGGAAACTAGAAAGGTCTTCAGGGAGAAAATGTGAAATAAAAAAATTTAATTGATGTATCAAAAACCATGCCACTTTCTACTAGTTTCATAATCCCAGATGCTGAGCTATTGGAAATGGAACATATGTTGCACAGATGTTATTAATCTAACTTTGATTTGAGCAAAAGTAGCAACAATAGGAGATTTGTCCAAGAAATTTTAATTGATTCTCAGCCATAGGATAGGTGAATAAAACAGAAATAAGCACATTTTATGGGATTTACCATATTATGGTTTTGTTTTCTTATGGGGGCTTATTGGGATTTTCTTCAGGGATTACTTGTAGCAGTATTGGTAGGTATGATAAATCCATCTTCTCTGCTCCTTTTCTAGTGCTCCCTCCAATAGTCTGATACAGACACTATTTTGGAACTTTAAATCTTTCAGGCTGGCCCCAGAAAGTACCTGGTCTATGTACTTCTATATTATCACCTGGTGAATTAATAACCTTAAATAAACTAGTCACCCGGGTGGCGTTAAGTTTCTAGACCAGTCAACCTGGAATATACATAGAAATGCTATTGAGCTGACATAACTTTTAAAGTTTAAAAATTTAAAAAGAAACATAATTTCCACATACAATTTGTCAGAATACGGCCGTCCCACGCAAGGGCCCCTCCCTTCCAGTTCCAGAGACCCAGTCTCTTTAAGGGAATTGTAGCCCTTGTTTACCCTGTGGGAGAGTCGTTCGTTCTGCAAAAAGAGAACTCTTAATATGCTCAGGCAATGAAGGAAACAAGGGAGGTTAGGGAAGCTAGGCCTTGTGTGTGTGGTGTCAGCTTCTGTTAAGGAAAGAGACTATCTTCAAGCAAAAATAGTAGCTTTATTGTAGTAGGTTTCTTAAAGGTTTCTTAAAGGATAATCCAGAAAAGCATGATTAAGTCAAGTGAACAATTTGTCAGTACAAAGAAACAATCCAATCACTCTAGGTGATCATTTTGAAGAAGCAAAAAGGCATAGTCCCACTGGCAAAGATGTTACTCCATAGACATCCAAAAGTGAACTCTTCCTCTCTCCCCAAGATAGGGATTTTGCCATCAGGTGGGGTACCTTTTAACCAATCAGGGAACACTCCTATTGAAACAGAAAGATTCTCAAAACATGAGAACATGTTGACACATACACAGTCATAACACCAGAGAGAGCTCAGCTAGCTAGAGATAAGGAATACTGGGAAACGGGCAGTCTTGTGACACAGCCTTGTGACACAGAGAAGAAAGGATTTTTGAGGCCTAGTTTAAACCAGGTCCTCTCCAAGCTTTGAGAATGTTAGAAAAGATGTCGTTTCATGACACAATTAGTCTTAAATTAGGAAGAACATTTTCCTGCTTTTTAAACTGTCATTTCTTTGTTTTGCCCTCGGGGAAGAAAATAATGTAACAGTTTTTGTATTTTCTATACTCTTGCACATGTGGACCCAGAAAAAACATCACTGAGTTCAATGGTAATTAGTTCTAGGACCTGTGTTAGTTATTGGAGTGTGTAGTAATTTGTCAGCTCCAGGGGTTTCTGAATGAAGCTGATTCTTCTTCTTCTCTTCTTTGCTTCCTCTTTTACCCCATTGGGTATCAAAGTAGATGCAAGATTCTTGTTCTGGCACTTCTAGTGGCCTCCATCAATGTTATTTGGTGTTCTTGAAATATTTATTTGATGTTATCTTTCCCCCTTCCTCTGGGTCTGCCTTGTGGTCTTTGTCCTTCTCTTCTTTCCACATTTTCCTTGTAAGGTATGGAATTCCAAGACATTCTCTCAAATGGGCAAACCACTTTATTTGTTGTCTCTGTATGTAGTGCAAGATTGGTTCTGTTCCAATTCTTTCCCTTATAACCTCATTCCTGATTCTATCACTTCTAGTCACTCCAGCAACCTTCCTCAGACATCTCATTTCCATGGTGACAAACTTTTGTTTATATTTTGTTGCAAGTGTCCATGTTTGGCACTAGTAACATAAGGCGGGAGGGAAGATGATTACCTAGATCTATTTCAATCTGGCTTCAGGCCTGGTTATAAGATGGAAACTGCTTTGGTTACTTTGGCTGGGAAATAGACAAAGGGAGTATGACTCTGTTGATTCTCCTGGATTTCCTATTGGCTTTCAGCATCATCAGCCATGGTGTCACCTGGGCCATGGTCTTTCTGGGCAAGATCTTGAAGGTTCTTTTTTTACAGTGGTCCCAGTTCTTCATGGAGGGTCAGACTCAGAAGATAATGTTGGGGGAGTAATTTTCTAGTGAGACTCTTCCTGTACTGGATGGGGTTACACTTCCCCTAGAAAGTCAGAATCACAGCTTGGATGTGCTCCTAGATTCAACCCTGAAGCTGGTTGCTCATGTCCAAACATTGGGCAGGACTGTGTTTGCACAGTTAAAAGTAGTGTACCACCTCTTCCTACTCTTTGAAATATAAGATCTAGCTGTAGTAGCATGTCCCTTAGTTTCTTACCAACTGATTTACTGCAATGCACTTTATGTCAGGCAACCTTTAAAACATGTTTTGGAAATTAGCTAGTACAAAATGCTGCAGCCAGACTGCTGACTAGCATTAGTTATGTAGATCATATAACTCCCCTGTTAGGAGAAATCCACTGGTTGCCAGTCTATTACCAGATCTATTTCAAAGTACTGGTTATAACCCATAGAGCCCTATAAGGCTTGGACCCAGGCTATCTAAAAGACCACATCATACTGTATCTGCTACCTTAGCTTTCAAGATCCTCTGGAGAAGTCTTTTCCTTCACAGAGTAGTTTGGTGGTGATATGAGAGAAGACTTTTCAATGTATATTGTCCCCTCACTCTTGTCCTTTTGCTGGCAAGCAAATGTCTTCCTTTTGTTTAACATTATACCTTTCAGTGTAATTGAGAAGAAAGGCAGATAGATGGCTAGATAGTCAGATATAGGATTTTAGATTAAAAGAACCAGGAGGCAAGTTTCATGGGTCAGTGGTTACCTTAATTTTTGGAAAGAGATTGGGAGAATTGAGGAACAGAGGAAGCAGAATTATTTTCTCACCTATAATACTGCCCAATAAAATCTTGAGTTCTTCTCTTTGGACCACATGTTGCCATGGTCTGGCTCAACGAAAGAGAAAATTTGGTATAAAATGGGTTTATCATCCTAATTCAAAAACTCAGAATTCCCAATGCGACCTTGCTAAAGCTGTACAGTTGGTAGGTATGACAATCTGTGGGAGACTTGGATTTGAGTTGATCCACAGCCAGAAGCCACTTTAGCATTTACTTCTGTCAAACTCTAGCTTCAGTGAGTGATATTTAGTTTTTAGCTTTTCAAAAACTTCACAGTTTCAGATTTATGAATTACAAATCAAGTCTTTGCAAAAAGAAGATGAAAAAAAGCAAACATGCACTATGATTCATAGATGAAAATAGGGGCCCTTTCTTGAAGAAGCTAGAACCTTTAGCCCACGTTATGACCTCTGGTACCCCTATAATAAATGGCTTTAATCGAGGCAATACATTGGCAAAGGGCTGACAGAAGTGGGTATTTCCATCCATTCTTCTCCATAGTAGCTCCATGAAAATATAGCACACTGCCTCCCTCTCTCTCTTTGTGATCACTCCCTACATCAACTTTTTCAGAGCACAGACTCCCCTATTCACTGGCCAGGAGGATGGTGCCCATTCCTTGAGAATGGAGGGATGGAGAAGTACCATTGCTCCCAACCCTGATGCAGGACCCAAAACCTAATCCAATCTTGGTATGCATTAGAAGTGACAGATAATTCAAGAAAGTGAGCAAGGCCACCGATTGTAGGATAAGTAACACACTGGTGTGATTTATTATTAAATGTTATATTAAATAATATAATATAATTATTATATGCATGAGGGAGTAAATTATTGTTGGAAACATCTATTTTTATAGACAGGGAATAAGAAGACCTAGCTGTCAAGAAAGATATTGAAAAGGGTTGGATACATGATAGTAATTAAGTCATAGTAACTCTTGTAGAACATAAACAGTCTGTTCATAAGGGGTGGATTTCCCAGATTGGTCAGTGCACCCATTCATTCATTCCTTTAAAACTTTTAAATTATGGCTTCATGACAGTGCAAAACAAATAAGGTACACACATACACATGCACACAAACTCTCTCTCTCTCTTAAGCTTGGAGGATTTTTTCTGCTTTTGGAAAGGATACAAATCCAATTGAGTAGACAGTAATTTCCTTTCTTTTGGAACAAGGTTGCCATTTTAGAAGGATTGCCTCCAGCATCCAGAGGCACTGCTGACAATCTTCTTCTTCTTCTTCTTCTTCTTCTTCTTCTTCTTCTTCTTCTTCTTCTTCTTCTTCTTCTTCTTCTTCTTCTTCTCCTCCTCCTCCTCCTCCTCCTCCTCCTCCTCCTCCTCCTCCTCCTCCTCCTCCTCCTCCTCCTCCTCCTCCTTCAAGTGCCATATCCATGCTGGACATTGGCTATCATAAATACATGATAGTAATGAAGTCATCGTAACTCTTGTAGAACATAAACAGTCTGTTCATAAGGGGTGGTTTTCCCAGACTGGTCAGTGCGCCCATTCATTCATTCCTTTAAAACTTTTAAATTATGGCAATCATCATGGTGATAGTCTTCCTGTTCTTAAATTCCCCACCAGTCTCTCAGGTTTTTCAGCCATGAAGTCCAACTATGTCTAGGTCCTCTCTTCCCTGGGATCTTCCCTTGCATAGCAAGTTGGAGTATTCTATACTTTATGTTGTTGCTCAAGATATGCCCAAGGTATTGGAACTTTCTTTGTTTAGTGATCTTAAACAGTTCTTGTTCTTTATCTGTCTGCCACAACACTTCTACATCAGTCACATGGTTAACCCATGATATCCTAAGCAGCTGCCTGTAGGTCCACATTTCAAAAGCTTAAATTTTCTTTTCAGATGCTTTAGTCACTATTGAAGCTTCAACTTCATATAGCAACACTGGGAATACGTAACATCTCACTATTTGGATATTTGTAGTGAGAGTCAGATCTCTATTGCATAACAAATGTCACATTTTTATGCAGATGGATCTTGCTTCTTCTATTTATAGTTTAATCTCTACCGCGGGATCCCAATTTTCATTTAACAAACTCTCCAAATAGAAAATGTTATCCACTCTTTCATTGTCTTGTGTTCTTTTGTTTCTGCCATTAGCTTGCTGTGAATAGATGTTTAGTCTTCTTGGTATCAAACTAATTAATTTTTTGGGTTCAGCAATCTTTATACATTCCATGACATTTTCCAATATATCTTGTTTGTTTTTGTTTTGTTTTTTGCTTCTTGTGGACCATGTTTAAATGGTCTATGTTATACAACATGAAACTTTCCTTTTATTTCTATGCACATAAGTCACTAGATGTCCTTTCAGTTTCACTTTAGTTGTGTCATTAGCAGGACACCTATTCAGACTTGTACTTTGCTCTTGAGTCTCCTCTTCCAGCACTATCTTTTGTTTCATCTTTTTTTACTGTAAGCAAAGTTCAGCAGTAATTTGCCATTGCCACTTTCTACACATTGCTAACAAAACTTAGTTCGAATAGCATTGCTGTTACCTATCCTGCCATTTTAACCTTCAGTTGCTGCTGCTGTAAGTAACCTAGTAAACTCCAAACTCATTAATAATCATCAGCACTTGGGCTGCATTCTCCATCTCAGTGTTCACCTATGGGGTTTCCCCCCATTGCTATGGTGACCATGATCATGGCCTTTCTTCAATGAAGTTCTCTGCATTAGCAGCATTAAATTCTTTCTTAAAAGCAATTTTGATTGGGAACAAATGGCTACCTTGTTGAAGAAACAGAACCAGAGATTCTGCTTATCATCCTGTCTAACTACATCCACGAGTCTGTATTTTTCTGTTGTTGTTTATGGGCTGAATAGCCCACCCTGGATGAGGGAAAGGAATGGGCTCATACTTTCCATCTTCCCCAATGCTGAGACTCAGGGTCAAGGTTTGGGAATATTGTTTCCCAAGCAACAGAAATATTAGGTATGGCTACTGTTTAAGGAAATTACTAAAATCCACACATTTCTTCATATTTAAGCTGGAAGGAACCTTCATTTAAAAATCTGAATGAATGACAAAATGAAATGGACAGATTTTCAGCATCTACTTAGAATCATGAGCCCAGTATATTTTCAATGAAATCTATTTATTTAATTGTTCCATTCTCCCCAAAGATAACATGCCTTCAAAATCCAGGGTTACTACATTGGATACCAAGCTCAAAGCTCATGAACACAAAGCAAAGCAAAGCAATCACACTTATGATACATATCATCCCATGGTGCTTAGTGTACTCTCTGGGTGGTTCAGAAGTTGAAATTCAACAAAGCATGAAAAATCCTAATATCTAGAAAACTTCCAAAGAAAGCATTTCTGTGTAACCCAGACATGTAACAGATGTGTGTGGCATGCAATTCTAGCCATTTTTGCTCTCATAATAGCCAAAGGATTAAGAATTACCCATCTTTTGCTAATTTCAACCAGATGTAACAATGCCATAAATGTAACATGAAATGTTCTAAACAAAACAAAATAAAAAAACACTGTAGCACTTTAAAGACTTACTGATAGTTAGTCTTTAAAGTGCTACAGTGTTTTTTATTTTGTGTTGTTTATTTTATTTTGTTTTGTTTTCTGATATGCCTGAACCACAGACTAACATGGCTACTATTCCAAAAAATTCATGAAATGTTCTGTTCACTGCTGATGGAGTGCATCCTAAACATTTATCTCCTGGAACAGTAGGCTTTTTGGTCTAGCAAATTAGTTCTTCTTTCCACCAGTAAGGCCACTGCAACCTTCACTTCTCAATTTGAAAATAAAATTGTTATCTTAGGCTTGTGTTATTTGTAAGATATTTCCTTAATGGATTTCACTCCTGTGAATTTGCCTAGCAAAGGAAAACCAACAGAGTTGGGAGGGAGGTTGCAGCCCTTTCTGGCATTAGCACAAAATGTGCACATAGCATCCCCTGGTGCCTTTTCGTCCTTTTTTTTTATTGCTACTAGTACAGATGTTTTGCAGCCAATTCCCCAACTTCTGAACCAATGCCAGCCCTCCCTGGTGTGAATCAGATGTTTGCCAAGAAAGAAGTTTAGGAATCATAATCTGTTTTAAAAGGCTCATCATTCTGTAAAAGGTTTAATAAAAACTGGAACAGATTGAAATTGGAGAAAAGTGGTGTTGTAGCTTCACTTATTTCTCTCTCTCTCATTAACCCAATGGCTGAATAGATTGGAAAAGTTACTTTGCATTGGCCCAACTCACTGAAGAATTCTGGGATTTGGATTCTAAGAAAATATTTTTTCCTATGCTGAAGTTTAAATAGAATTTTGTTTTTGCTCATAAGGCTAGGATGCATACCTTTCTCTCTGCAAAATATCTAACAGCATAAAGGTAAAGGTTTCCCTTGCTCCAAAGCCAGTCGTATCCAACTCTAGGGGTCAGTGCTCATCTCTGTTTCTAAGCCGAAGAGCCAGCTCTATCTGCTTCTGCAGACATTTCCATGGTCATGTGGCAGGCATGACTAGACATCGGAGCGCATGGAACGCTGTTACCTTTCCACCAAAGTGGTCCCTATTTATCTACTTGCAATTTCTTGCTTTCGAATTGCTAGGTTGGTAGGAGCTGGGACAGAGACGGGAGCTCATTCCGTCCTCCAGTACTCGGGAATTGAACTGCTGACCTTCCACCTCCCAGTCAGCATCTTAGTGACTTGAGCCACTGCAGTCCCTTCTAACAGCATACAGGCAGCAAAATGTTTGACCAATGATGCTTTCCCTACCCATTGGTGCTATCTCATGCAATCTGAAGGTTCAGAAGCAAGATAGTCAAATGGAAGAACTAGGGCACCAGGTTAGGGTTCCTCTCAACCAGAAATGGAGCAGTGTTAAAAATGATTGTTGCTAGAAATTGAAAACAGATTATAAATTTCAGTTAAGTGGTTGATATAGGAAAGTTTGAGATATAGCTACACAGATGTATATGTAATATAAAAGTTAAGAGAGGGTAACTGATAGAGATGCATTTATAGAACTTTGAGGAGAATGTATTGATTCTCAATTAAAAGGGACAAGGCCCATTGCAGAAGCCAGTATAATTCTGGAAGGTAAATGGGTCCCACATGGTAAATTATATAGGTAGTTACTAAAAAATAAACCCAGTGGTTTTGGGATATTTCTTTATTAGATCCCCCCCCCTTTAATGTTCATTTTCATTTTTGTAGAAATAAATATTATGTATATATATTTATTATTTTCTCTGTTTTCCTTGTTGCTCTGGCTCTTGAATATTTTTAGAACCCTTATTGCCATATCATTGTCATTTCACCTTCCATATGCTATAGCTCAGTGGTACCCAATGTGGAATACATGCCTCGCAGGAGAACTTCAATGTCCAGAAACCTAAGTCAGTACATTGGCTGATCAGTGCTTTGGGAATTGAAACCCAAAAACCAAAGGCTGGGAAACATTGCTATAGCTTAATGTTCTGAACATTAAGCTAGAGCATATGGAAGGTGAAATGATAAGGCAATAAGAATTCCAAAAATATTCAAGAGCCAGGGCAACAAGGAACACAGAGAAAATCTGGGAAGCAAAAGCAGAAGTTTGGCTTCTCAGAGGTCCAAACACATAATACAATTCTTACCTGAACTTGTAAAACATGTCATTTTGGGAGATAAGATAAAGCTGAAAATAAGGGAGGCAAAACCATTATCCAATTCAACTCTAAGATCAGCTTGTATCACACATTCTCCTTGGAAAGTATGGCTCCCTCAAATGACTGAAGAACAGTCACACATGGAAATGTGTTATATGAGAAAACATGAAATTCTATGTGCAGAAGAAATGCTGCAGTTAGGGGAAATGTCATGTGTGGTAGGAGAACAGAAGGAAGCAACAAAGCATTGTGGTTCATAAACAAGTAGAAGAGTGATTTTTGTTTGCTTCTCTTCTTTATTGAAATGTTCCTATCTGTTGTTCCTCAAATATATATTAGGGCTGGGGGAAACTATATTCTTTAATGTGTTTTTGAACTGTTATTATCACCAGTGGGGAAGACACATATAAAAATGCATATATTAGCTCACAGTACACAAAAGTGTATACAGTAAAACCCCGACTTACATATGTCTCGAGTTACATAAAATTTGACTTACATAATGTTTTTTTGCACTGAAACCATGTCCCAATTTACATAAATGTCCCTACTTACATAACACAATTTCCTATGGGTTTGCTTCAAGTTATGTAAAACATTCATTTTTCCTATGGATTTGCTTTGATTTATGTAAAAATCATTTTCCTATGGGTTTGCTTCAAGTTATGTAAAAAATTCATTTTCCTATGGGTTTGTTTCAAGTTAAGTAAAAAACTGATTTACATAGAATCCTATGGAACAGACTTTTTACAAAAGTAGGGGTTTTACCGTATACTAAAAACTACACATACAAGATACACCACATAAAAGTGGAGCTAAAAATGAGTCAATTTGAAAAAGTATGTAGAGCATGAGTTAAGTGTATGAAGAGAAATTATGCAAAGGGCAAAAAAGTTGACTTTTTGGTACTGAGTTCAAACACTGCATTTGCAAAATTGTGAAGGAATGAGATGGAACAAATCACAGTGGCAATCTGACAGGCTGAATGAAAGCAAAACAGCTAGATTTGTCTATTTCTAATTATAGATTTTTTTTTTGTAGGGAAGCCCCTGTAAGAATCATTTATGTGCATCTTGTGAACTACTTTGGAAAAAAAAATAAATTAAAATAATAAGAATATGAGTTTGAAAAGGTGCAGAACAATATCCTTTTCTTTCTTGCTGTCTATATTCTATGCAGAAATCTTTGTAAGCACTTGCATTTACCCAAAATTGCTGGAATATCTATGAATGCACATCACAAGTTTGCTAAAAGCAATGGCATCCGAGTGAATAAGATATCACATCAGCATCCTAATCATTTCACAGCCTAAAGACAATTGCAACAGAAGCCAAAAGAAGTAAAATGAGAGGCTGCCAATGAGACAGATGCTATTGCTGGGGGGAAAATTGTTTTTCCCCATACATCAGCATCTGGACTTGATGCAGACCATGAAGGGAGAAAAAGGGCAAGTAATGTGTCATTACAGAAAATAAGACAATGCTACTACAGTATTCATGGGAATCTAGTTTTCTGCAGTGAATGAAAACATATACCGTTAGAAAGACCAAGCAGCAACTCCGCCTGGATGTTGTCACTCTACTACATGTGATGAGCAAAAACTGAGCCCTCAACAGTGCCTAGAGTTTCTGTATCCCAATTTTCCAAATGCAGTCAGCCTAAATTGCACATTATAGAACTGATTGTTGATTATGCAAACAAAGTGAATTAATGCAGGCATTTGCAATGAGTTAGTTCTCAGAAAGACTAGGGAAGGAACAGTGAAAAAATAATGGGTGATTTCATGAATGTGTGACCTTTTCATCAATTCCAGCTTTTCTTCTGAGTCTCTGTCTTCTTTGCAACAAACAAGGTTTTCCTTCCAGAAAAAAGAATTATTTTTTTTAAAAGATGTGTGCCACAGCAATCAAACTTACATATTAAGCTCAGGTTCGCCTTGCAGTGACCAATTACAGAAGAAAGCTAACTGGCATGCAAGATAACAAGGGTTAAGGAAAGCCATTGCTATGATAGATAGATGTTTTTCACATTTTGATAGATTGTCATTTCTAACCATATGCTAAGCATGTTGTTCACTTTGATCCTGGGAAGACAATAAATTGTATCTAGGAAAAAATGTTGTAAAGCTGTTGTAAATGAGCATTCCTATTTCTGCTGCTGTAAGAATATACAGTCATACCTCACATAACGAATTTAATTTGTTCTGTGAGGCTGCTCGCTATGCTCACAAACTCACATAGTGAAAATTCCTATGGGGAAATTCACATAACGAGCGTTTCAAGGGGGAAAACTCGCATAGTGAAAATTTTTCACTATGTGAGTTTTCCCCATAGCAATGCTCATTATGCGAGTTTTTCCATAGGGAAAGTCCGACTCACATAGTGAAAATTTTCGTTATGGGAGTCAGACAGCTTAGCAAAAAACTTGCTCATTATGCGAGTTTTTCGCTAAGTGAAATGCTCGTTATGCGAGATTTGACTGTACCAATATGTACCTATTGCGTCTCAAGAATGTGAAAATAGACATTTCAACAGCTATTTATTTATAATTTATTTATTAATGTATTTCTAACTCTGTCAGTCCTTGTCCCGAACCCAGCTGAGAAAGTTCACCCTTGGTTTGGATGAATTGTTTCATAATCATCATACATAAAAGCTGCACAACAACCCTATGGATTTTTATTCAGAAGCAAATCACACCTATGTTTTGATGGCACACTGTCAGATAAGTGTTCATAACCCTTGACTGCAAGATTCACACCTATTTGGAAAAGAATCATCTCATTTTCCTTAGGATGTTGAAATACCAATGACCTATTTTTGAATGATTAACTCAAATTGAATCACTAGTTTTTAGATGGACCAACTTCATTCTTTTCCAACTCAACTGTAATTAGAAAGCTCTAAACACAGCTGACAATATTTAGTCTTATTAGCATCCTTTCTCATTCATTGTTCTCATCAAGACCTATTAAAGGTGGTGAATGATTATTGGCTGTACATTCCTGCCTTAGCCTACCCTACAAATTTGAAAGGAAGGCAAAGAATACAGAACATAAATAAGTCTAAGTTTGAGGAAACCCTTTTAGCCCAAACAATAGAATTAAATGAACTCTGGCAATGGAGATCAATGCATTTCCTTTTTTAAAAAATCAGAACACAAAGTCATGGAACTTTATTTCCCTTCCCCCAAATATCCTCTAATTTGCATGCAATAAAAAAACTTGGTCATTTATCTGTTATACAGTGGCATAAGCATAAAGCAAATTGGTGATAGGCTGGGTGCCTTTCCTGCTGGTTATGTCCAGGACTTTCTTGACCAAATTGCCATGTCACTTCCTGGTTAGAATGATGTCCCATGAGGTTGTTTGGGTTAGGCAAAAGGGTGCAGCATCTATGGTGTGAGTCATGTAACATGGAGCAAGGGGGAAAGAAACATTCTTTTCAATGGATGTGCATTGTGCCTGTGCCAATGAATCACTGGTTGGGTTTTAGCATTTATCACGTTGATCCTGGGAGGAGAGAGGACTTTGTCACAAAATTTGTAATTTTGAGATCTCCCAACACAGCCTACCTCGCAGGGTTGCTGTTAGGACTGTGGATACTGTCTTCAGTAACTTGGAGGGAAAATGAACCAAAAAGGAAATGAACCAAAAAGGCTATTTTTATTTGTGCTACTTTTCCGTGATTTCTAAATAAATAACATGATTACCTAAACCAAATCACGGAAAATAAAATTATTGCACCCAACCAATAGATAATTTTAACAACAGAAATGAAAGCATGCTTTTTAAATCTAATCTCAAGAGTGAAAAATTACATTTAATGTGTTCTAATTATGTTTTATGTAAAAATTAGAACATGAAAAATTAAAAAACCTATTTTAAAACTAAAAACTCACCACTGCCACAGAAAGAATAAAATCCTTAGTATGTGGGTTATGTATGCATGGCAAGATCAAGGTATTCATGACATTTTCATTTTAACAGATTCCACAATATTGTCAAAGCACGATCTTATCACAGAACTATTATCTGCTGTCCTTGCTTCTATTGTCTCTCAGTTACTAGATTACACATTATGTACTCATCTTGTGGGATCCTGTAGCACTGGGTAATTCTACATGTGGAATGTTTTTGTTGGAATTTGTGTGTACCATATACATTCCTTTTTTAAAAGCCAGGAAATTCATATCTTCTTTTAAACCCTCTGGTTTATGTATGTGGTATATTTTGTCTTTGTGTCCACAATTCAATTTGAAATGCCAGGAAATTGCCTGATATTGTTGCTCAATATTGTGCCTGCATTGCCAACAAGAAAAAGGATGACAAGCTTTATATAGCAAAGGGCAGCTTGAATGTTGACAACACCGATGGTAGCAGACAAGATAGAATACCCTCTTGCACTGACTACCATTTACACTTGTCAAAAAAAAAAAAAAACACCAGCCATGACAATTGCTTTATGTTTGGGTAAAAAGTAGTTAACTTATTAAAAAAAAAAGTTAGCTTCTGGGATTTTTTCTTACTTGGTGTCTCTGTGTGAATGGAAGTAAGGACAATACTGGGAGTTAGCAAAAATTGTCTCAGGAAATTCATCTGTCATTCCTTGCTCTATCCATGGAGAGTACCAACTAAGATACAGCACAATACAAAGACAAAATGAAATGACAGGACAAGGCCATTCAATGTATCAGTGACAAAGGTGTTGTACCACATCAGCTGAAACAGTGCACCTTTCTCCCTTGTACCATGTTTTATGGCTGACAATACAGCTGCAGACACCAGCCTTCACCCTTGGCACCCAGGGAAAAAGAAATCCAGCCCACAGCTAAATGCATTACAAACTAGGTCACATAGTTGTTCCTGGCCTCCACTTTCTGGCCTTCCCCCTTTGCTGCTCCTGCTTCATGCTGCATGCCTCCAAATACAGCTGTGGACAGCAGCCCTCACCTTGGGTGTCCAGGTGTAAGGAAAGCCAGCACATGGCTTAGTTGCTCTTCACACAGGCTCTCACTTCTTCCCCTTCCCATTATACTAAAGAGCCTTCCTCTGTGTTCACATGGACTTTAAGGGAGAACAAGGAGAGCATTCCATGGCTTCTAGGATGTGCATCACTTTTCTTCTTAGTCTTTAGATGACTCCCAAACCTTATTCATCTATGTATTTATTAGTCGTACTTATCAACCGCCCTTCTCACCAAGGTGACCCAGGGCGGCTCACAATTCATTTTTTTAAAAAAAACCCAATAAAACACTCTTTAAAACATTCCTAAAAACCCCTCAATTTAGAACTTTAAAATCAAAATCTAAAAACCACAGGAAGAGGACCCAGAAGACAAATGCTAAGCTCAAGCCTACAAGTCATTCATTGACATGGGCCTGATACCAGCTTTCCTGAAATGAGTGCTCATTCTTATAATTCATTCATAAGTTAAATTTCTTTTCATTGTGTTGCATTGCATTGTACTGTGTTGTACTGGAGATTTAAAATATTTGAATATGAGAGTGAATGATACCATTCCTGAAATCCAACTGAGAAACTATACATATAAGCTTAATTTAGCTTTCTCCCTCTGGATTTTAACTTTCAAATCTTGTGAAGAGTGAGTGAAATATAACAAATAATAAAATAATAAAATAATGTTCTTTTAATGCCCTGTGGGTGGGTGGTGGTCCATACAGAGTTATTATTTTGATTTATAATATCATTTTGATTTTTGAATTTTTTTCACTGCTATGTCTAAAAATCAAAATAAGAAAATAGTGATAATCAAGTACCATAATCAAACTTCTGCTTGGGGCGGGGGATTGACAAGAGTTATACGTCTGATGTCACATTGAGTGAATTGGTTTTGACTTCACATTTCAGATCCTGGATTTTGCAGATACAGAGGATACAGATCTTTCTTCTTCTCCTCTACATCCTTTTTTCTTTCTTGGTGAAACGTAGTACCAACTGAACTTGATCTTTTGCTGCTGTTCTTGTTTTTGAAACTGGAATGCTGTTAGTGTTTCAAATACAAGAGAACAATTCATAAATGCTGAAATTAATGGGAGGCTGAGGGATAATTGACAATATTTGCTGATCCATTCATCTTGCTGTAGAGCAACAAATCATACCAGACGATTTTGAATTAAATGAAATTGTGAAGCAAATGTGTGAGTCAGGTCAACACATACAACTCTTTATCCTCTCAGGTAAACTAATGTTGCCATGCCCACTCAGCAGAATGCAGACTAGAGCACTTCTCCCTGATAAAAGATAATCAGATTCTCACAAATTTGTGAATATCTTCCAAGTTCCGAACCTTTCCTTGGGTTAGCAATCTAAGAAGAAGAAAAAAGGTTATATTGGACCAAACGCTTTACAAACATGTTCTTTGTACATTTTCCAAATGTTGTCCCCTCAACTTCTGAAATAATAAAAAAGAGATTGGTATTAACAGAGATTATCACTGTAAACCAAGGGCAAGATGATGTATGCTACATAACAGAAAACAATGAAGAAAACAGGAAAATGTAACTCGTTTTCCTGTTTTCTTCATTGTTTTCTGTTATGTAGTATACATGTTCTATTGGACGAGAGCCTTACTGATATGACAGACTATCAAAAAGGCAGAAAAATGGGTGATCAATCAAGTCAAGCCTAAAGTCTCACTAGTGCAAAAATGAATAATTGTACAAAACTGTCTGGAAAAGACAATATTGGAGGGGGAAATGGTGTGGCCATGTTAATCGGTAGAGTGCACCTCTGCAAACCATATGTCCTGGACAACCAGATTCTCCCAATTTTGTGGGCTGCAACTGCCCCCCTCAAGAGAGCCCTCAAAAACATTAAATAGTAACAGGGTCTTCTCATTGGAGGTATCATATTTCGGGAATACTTTTGCCTTGTATGTCCACCAGGTCCCCTCCCTCACTTTCCTCTGCAAATTAATAATGACAGAGCTGTTCAGAATGGCCTTTGCTTATACTCTGCCCTCCTAGTTGATTTTTAAAATTAGTTTTCATTTATTTTCTGTTAATTGTATTCAGTTTTGATTTCTTTTTATTGCCACTGAATTTGTCTATCACCACTGTGTCTTATCAGGTTTGAAATGTGATTTTATAATGGGGAATGTTGTTGTTGTCAGGGGCTTTATTTATGTTATGTTATGTTTGTTCCAGTATGCATCACCCAGAATAATAAGTTGATCCGCTGGACAATTGATCAATCTAGTGAGGGCAGTAAGAAGAGAGGTAGATTTAATGTGAAACAGATTGTCTTAATGAAAGAACCCACACATTTTATTTTGTATGACCTTAGCAGAATTTACTAGAAAAGATAGTATTGATAGGAAAGGGATGCAATACGAACAAAGAATAACCTAACATGAAATGCTGTTGGTTTTGAAGATGTGAGCAGAGTTATTAATAATATGACACTTTTTAGGTCATATTTATATGGTCACCACACATCAGAAGTGACTTAATGACACATAACATCTTTGGAGGTTTTAAAAAATTGTCAAGGACATGCATAGTAACAATACAGGAGGAAATGTTAATACTATAACAGGATATAGGTACCAGCACTCTGCTAACGTTGAACAAGACCATTCTCAGCCACAAGGGAAAATATATATAGTAATTTCATAGAATGATGGTCCTTCTGAATATTTGTTCTCTATTTTTTAAACATCTATTATAATATTTTAACAACCAGACATATAATCCTCTTTGAAGCACAAATCTGTTTAGCCACAACAGAGGCAAAAAATTAGCTAAGAGTTAGCCAAAGGGTCTTGACTGACAGGGTCAAAAGTTCAAATAACCTCAGACCAGGAACTGACTTTTCCTTTGCAAATGTATGTGAAAAGCCTCACATGGTACATTTTTGAAAAAACTTTGAATACAATACTTGGTTACTTGGTTGATCCATGTTTCACATGTCACGTTGATGTGGTGGATTGAAGCATCGTCTTCCACTGTTTCCGATCCCATGCCAGTCTCATCCAGGGCCTTGGGAGATTTGCCCTGAACTGATCTTCCCATCTGGTTGCTGGCCTTCCTAGTGGTTGTTTTATGTCATTCTGTGATAGCTTTCATCCACCTGCCATCTTTGAAGGAGCACAAATGCCTGGCTCATCAATGTCTTGCAAACTCAATAAATGTTGATTTTTTTTTGGACCTGGTCTCATATTGAGTTCTTCATTTGATATATCCTGTCAACCCATCATATATGTAGCATCCTTCACTCGATTGCTCTTTGTGTTACATCAATTTTTTTGATGTCAGCGTTTGTAGGTGTCCATGTTTTACTGTCATGTAACAAATTTATTTATTTATTTATTTAATCAAACTTTTATGCGGCCCTCCTTGGCATCCCAGCAGGCAGAATGGTGGTGTTGATGAGTTCAGTCAGCAGTTTCCTCATTTTTGCTTCACTAACCAAAACCTTTATGTTGTTAAAAGCTGCCCATGCTGCTTGCCTTCTCGATTTTTTTTTGTTAGATCGTGCCTTAGGTTAACCTCTTGCCCAAGGTATAGATATGAATCAACTTCGTCTACTATCTCATTTCCACATTTCAAATCTATGGCATTTGTGGAGGCACTCCGTATATATTTCATTTTTGACATATTGATCTTTTGAATACAATTTACTTAATCAAAGGCAGATTAATTAAGGCCAATCTTTTGACTTTCTGCATCTAACTTCTGGAGCATATTCTGCACTTCTTAAACTGATTCTGATATTAACACTATATTGTCAGCAAAGTAAAGATGAGATAAGTAATCGCCACTTATACAAATTCAGTTTTCCTCCCATGTCAAATTGTGCATTGCTGCTTCTAAGGTGACAGCAAACAACTTTGGGCTGAATACAACTTTTATGATAATTGCCCGTAGATATACAACAAAATGCCTCCTTCCTAGCAGCCTGTCACTCCATTACGTCTTTAAAGTAAGCCAGTTTTTTGTTACTTTTTAAAGAAAAACTTGAATTTGGTTTTGTTTCTATGACATTTCGTTACCCTATGATATCATCTCTTTCCAAACAGGAAGGTGCAATAATGTATCTGCTTTGCAAAGCTGTTGCTAGAAAACTTGTTCCATGCATGCTTAATGGGATGGAAATTACTTCTTGCATTTGATAGGTTTTTTGAGGACCAATATTTCAGCCCCAAAAGCCTATATCAGTGGTGGTAAACCTTGGCATTCCAGCTTGGACTTCAGTTACCAGAAGCCCAAGTCAGTTCACCTGCTAATCAGGAATTCTGGGAATTGAAGTTCAAGAACAGCTGGAGTGCCAAGGTTTGCCACTGTGGGCCTAGATTCTTTCAAAATAAAAAGTGGATGAGGGTCAACCATTTTCTTTCAAGAAAAGCAAGATTGGTCTTCTAAATTATTACAAGCTATTTTAAAACTGGGGACTGTGATGGCTTGGTGGTTAAGTTGCTGAAATTGATGACTGGAACGTCAGCAGGTCAGAAGTTTGAGACCCAAGTACAGTAAAACACCGGATAATGCTATAACTTGGTTCCACAAGTCTTGGTGTTATCCGATTTTTAGTGTTATCCGATCCATGTTAAAATCCTATGGGATGGATAACATTAAAGCTCCATAGAGATACATTGTAACCACACAGGCTTTAGCTGTTGTTATCCGATCCATCCCATAGGACCTTAACGTTATTCAATCCAATTCTCCTCCCCAGATTACTTAATGTTATGTGATTTTAGCATTATCCGATCCAATCATTATCTGGTGTTTTACTGTATTGCATGATGGAATGAGCTCCTGTCTCTGTCCTAGCTCCTGTCAACCTGGCAGTTTGAAGGCAAGAAATTGCAAATAGATAAATAAGGACACTTCAGTGGGAAGGTAAACAGCATTCCATGCACTCCGGTGTCTAGTCATGCCTGCCACAAGAGCATGAAAACGTCTGCAGACATACAGCACTGGGTCTTTGGCTATAAACAGAGATGAGCAACAAACCCTAGAGTTGGATATGACTGGCTTTTGAGCAAGGGCAACCTTTACCTTATTTTAAAATTAGGGACATTGGGGTTCCCTCTTTCTGAATAGAGGATAAAATAATTTTACATTTTAAAATTTTATAATTCAGAAACCCTTATGTCTCAGCATTTGGTATCAAGAAGAGCCAACTATCTGTTACAACAGTGACAAATTGGGCAGTGTTCTGAAGACCAGTTTAAAAGTTACACATTTTTGCTCAAGGTGTACCCATTTTTAGAATTGCCTTACATAATGTTGATTTGCTCTTGTATCTCCAGTGCAAGTTTATTGCTGCCCTTTTGTGCAGTGATAATGCAAGAGAAGGAAAAGAGACATACTGTACACGTATTCACTTGTGAAGTAATGGACTGCAGGGGCAGCAAGCAGAATCTTCTCGAGTTCTCAGCTGTGCTATAGGGTTACTGACAGTACTCATCCTCCTCACGCAATAAGGAGTAGGTTGAAAGAGGAGCAGCCACTCTGATAAGTCAGATGACAGCTTGTTTGAGGTAAGCAACAAGATGTTCCATCCATTCCAAGTCCAGGATCTAACTGGATTGGCAGCTAAATCTCATATTATTTCTGACAAGGGTTTCACATCCTCCTTCACCCTGAAGACAGCAGGCTAGTTTGGGGAGCAAAGGAATGCTGGATACCATGCACAGCTCTATTCTTCAATGAAGGAAAACAGATGGTAGGCTCAGTAGAAGATATGTGGGGACTGTCACCTGTGTCCCAATAGGAGGCAGCATAGCTCCCTTCTGTATAAAGCCATCCCTTTCTCTTTCCCAATTTCCCTAGCCTCTCATACCCTTCCTCATTCCACACTGCTACCCAGCCCTCTCATTCAACTTTTTTTGTCCAGCTTGTCTTTCTGACCTGTTTTCTTTTGGCTGCTGGACCCCTCATTTTCTAAATCCTGGGATTCTATACTGGCCTCTTCTACCTTTTCTTCCCTTTCTTCAAATACTGCAGCTCAAAATTCAGATCCATCAACAAATATATATTAAACTAGTCAATAGATCATATGCTGAGAGGTTTCTGAATGATCAAACAGGTAGAGAAATTAATCTTATACCTAGTTTTCTTCCATTTATTTTGACCTTTTTTTTTTGCTCCTTTAATAGGAAGCTAAATTTTATCAGTTTTATTTGTGGCTATATGCTGAGGTTTGCAGCCTGATTGGAATTTATTGTTTCTTTCCTGTTCTATCAGTCCCATTGGACACAAGATTTATCCATTCAAAGGTGCTGAATAAAACAGTGATTATATGGGCATTGCACATGTTAATCTTGACTCATCTCTCTCTAAGGAATGCTTTTTGTTTGAAGGTTTATCTGATGCAAAAATATGTAGTGGAGTGAAGAAAAAAATCAGGAAACTGGACAGTACAATACCCTTAGGAACTTCTTGTCCTATTTTTGTTCAATGATTGCAGGGGTAAAAAGAGATTTGAACCAAATGGACTGGAACAAAATAGTATTTGTTACACCTTACTTGTCTCATGTGAATTACATCCATCAAGCTTAGAGCAGAATAAGATAAAATGACTAGAGTATGACCTGGTAAGGATACAGAATGGCTATAAAATCTGCTAATTTGTGGTAACTCCTAAGACAATAGAGAGTATAAAAGACATTACCTTGGGAGAAAATCTAGTGAGGAAGATCATGTTATAAAGATGGAAACTGTAGATATGTCGGGGTTTGTGAGGGTCAAGAGTAGGGTGCCATACATGCTAATTTCTTTTATCCCTTTTGACCTTCATAGGGAATATGAATTGCATAACAGAATCTCAATTTCACAGTCACAAAATTCTGGAATCATGCTGGTAGTATATAAAAATGCCACCATCTTTGAGTCACAAAATCCTGTTATCATGTTAGTAATGAAGAAAAAGGGCAATTATGTAGTAATGATGTGGTTACTTCCTAAATTGGCCTCAGTTCCACAATCTATACACCATTGCTATGTGATTTTACCTTGCAAGTGATTTGAGACTGCTTGAAATTCACTAGTAAGTGGCAAGTAGAATACTCCTATTGAATTAGTGGGAATTTGGAAAATCAATTTTTCTCCATTGGTTCCATAAGCTCATTTGGGGATTCCCTGAGTGGAGTTTCTCCCGCAAAAATCCTTTCAATCCAAAATAATTTCTGACATGAAATTATTATAGGCCTTCTCCAGTTTTGATTTACTAATGGATTTCAGTTGTATTTCTTTAAAATAAGTTTTTATTGGAAAACAGTCAAA
This sequence comes from Furcifer pardalis, assembly GCA_030440675.1. Lineage (NCBI taxonomy): Eukaryota > Metazoa > Chordata > Lepidosauria > Squamata > Chamaeleonidae > Furcifer > Furcifer pardalis. The sequence goes on along the minus strand of CP126890.1, from coordinate 184,503,288 downwards.
TATACATTAATTATTTCTAACTACACAGGTAATGACACATCAGAGCATTTGGTGCTGGTCTTGGGGTCTTTTTGTGTATTACTGTTTCATTATTCTGTGTAAACTGGCCAGAGTAACTTGTATGTTATATACCTTTCAACATTCTGAATTTGTAAGTCAGTTTCTCTGAGGAAGCCATTCACCAAGTCATATCAAGACAATTTGATACTAAACTTATCCAGATTTTTCCAATGCCAAGTAAACTGTAATCTGACCACAGCTAGCAGTGATAAGATCAGGTCCTTATAAACAGCTGAGGAGCTGACACATGGAAATAGTGATAAGAAGATCTCTCTCTCCCCCCCCCCCGTCTTTTCTGGCATATTTCCCTGCAGTATTATTGTTTCTAGAACATGAGTCCAAAATTTTAGATGGGATTGATTTGGGTGAGATTTCAGGATCTAATATGCTGAGCAGGACCTTGTGGTATCACACAGTGTGGGCCTTTGAGATCTTCAGAGGGGTGAATCTATTAACAAATAATTGCAAAATGGTATGTGCATGACTGACAGACATGGTAGAATTCAAATAGCAGCATCAATCCTGGACCATGTAAAGGGATGAAGATAACATGGGTGCTTCTGAGAATGTTAAAACAATATAATCTAAAGATGTAAAAATAATTAAACCCCAAAGTCAAGAATTGAGAGTTCCCTGAGCCTTTGGGTCAGAAAGAAAAAAATAAATAATGAACCTCAAAATCTCTGTGTGTCAAGGCCAAAACTCAAACCCAACAAATCCTGGTACAAGCCTTTAGATGAACTGGAAGATTAGATGTGTTACATTTAGAAGCAATAATGTGAATTTGGCTGAAAGTGTCCAGCAGACAGGTCAGCAGAATCTGATCCTTTGACATTAAGGTAACAGACCACGTGTTCCTGAATCATTTGCATATAACTGGCTATTATGGACTTTAGAGGCCAAGCAAATATTAAAGAATATCTTATGTCTTAGTTCTACCCATTTGTGGTCCACCTCATCTACTTTCATCAAATGCAGTTCTCCAGGGTTTCAAGCAGGCTTCTTCTCTGAGTCCTACCTTGAAATGTTCTGTCAGTGGCCTTTCCCTTCATTTAGTTACTCCATGTAAGAACAAGGCTTCTGTTTGCAGACACTCCAAAGTTTGGAAAAAAAATGTTTATGGAAAGGCATTTACTCTATTAATTAAATGTGTTTCAATTATAGTTGATTTCTTAACCTCAGCAATTACATCATTTGCAATATGGATGCTTCTTTTATGGCTTTGAAAAACTTCTATTTTTGCTGTATTTTTGCTACTTCTGTGAAGAAGCATAGGCCAATTTTAAAGTCCAGGCACCAAGTAATTTGAGATCTACCAGCTTTATGCAGTAGCATAATTATTCCATCTGAGGCTCTTAATTGTATTCATCATGCCATAATTTCTTCACAAGTTAAGCATCCATTTACTGCTATATATAACTTGCTTTGCAGTTAACATCCTGGAAACAAATTTCAAGGAGATAGGATTCTGTACTTAGTCATCCCCTGAAATCAACAATTTCAGTCTGTAGAAGTCACTTTGACAATAAAGTCATTATAGTTCTACATAATATAGTTTTCCAAAATGAGGAGGTAGTATACCAAAAAATCAGGAGAAACAAAAATGAAATGTTAGGAAACCACTTTAGTGGATGTTTGAATAAGCCACTTTGAATTTATGACTGATTTCATGAAGATAAGTTACAGCATCAGATGAAATCTGACAATGCTTGAGTGGGAGACAGTTTTTGAGAGTCTGAGGAACAAAAAAAGCCCAGTCAGGGGAACCCAGAATCAAGGCAAAACAGAGGTTTAACAAAGAAAATCCTTCTGGAGATCCAAAGCCAAGGTCCAGAGCAATCCAGAATCAAACCAGATTAGTTCTATCACAAAGCAAACGAGGAGAGTCCAAGAAGTCCAAATCCATATGCTGCAAGGAGCATGTGATCTCTTACAATATAACTAGACAGTTTTCAGCTCTAATACAAGGCTGAGTAATATTTGATTAGTTAAAAAATTGGTTATGTAAAATTAGCACTATCAGGAATACCAGTAAATAAAATTAGTTTTGTTCAATATGATATATTTAGTTGTTTGTTGGTATTTAATAAATATAAATAGGCCAAAGTATAAAATAAAATAAAATAAAATAAAATAATGGAGAACACTTTCTCCCTTTATTATTTTGAATGGGGCATAATAAGGATGCTTTATGAAACAGATCTTTGGCCCATCTACCATAGGACTGTCTGTCCCTCAACATTTCAGGGAAGGGTCTGCTGCAGTACTGCTGCCAGATATATTTTTCACTAAAGGTATTTATTTATATGTGTATTATAGCCCATCTTCATGCAAAATAAGAATTCTGTCAGGTGTCAGGTCATATATATGACACAAATCAAGTTCTTACAAGAGCACATTCAGTTTATCACATTACAGCTTAATAAATTGAGTTATGAGTGAATATCATTTATTTGAGTGAATCCATTTTGCTCTGCTCTTTAGGAAAAGAAGATCAGAAAATTAGCCATTGGTTAAAATTTACCCAGAGAAAACTTCTGATTACATACACACTGGGGATAATAGTTTACAGCTTCTAAACAAGGGTTGGCCAACCTTTTGGCAGCACATTCCTGACCACACTATGGAACAGCTGAGCAGGCCAGGCCACACCCCCGGAAGTGGAAGCGGGCACATTTACAGCTGTCATAAATGCACCCACTTCTGCATTTACATCAGCCACATGTGTGTTTGCGCATGCACGGATGTGTTTTATTGCTGATGTAAACATGCCCACTTCCACTTCCAGGTGTGGGGGAGACAGCGACAGGCCAGATTGAATGGCACATAGGGCCGGTCCCGGTCCATGGGCCATAGGTTGGAAACCCCTTTTTTAAGCAAACCATGATAGGGAAGCCAATATTCAACCTTGGTTTGGTGCCCTGCTTTTTGTAGAAACTACCAGCCAGAAAGTATGGATCATAATGCCCAAAATCTTATTGTTCAGGTTAGTAAATTTTATTATTATTATTATTTAGACTTATATCCCACCACATTCGCATACAGCGACTCTGGGTGGCTTACAGGAATACAAAATATACAGTTACACAATCATAATAATATCATACAAAGATCACAGGTAAACACCCCAAATACAATAAATGCATAGTAATACAATAGATATAATTTAGTACAATATATCTAAATCAAATTACAAGAACAACAAATTTTGGTAGAGTAAGCCCACTGAATCAAGGGGGATTTAGTGAATCAAATCCTCTGTAAGTACCATGCATTCAAAGGCCCTAATTTAACTGCAATTTACTCTGTGAAAGTAAGTCACAGCTAGAATAGGTCCATTTGAATCAATTGAACTTATGAAGAATTTGACTCTCCAGATTCCCCTTTGAGTCAATGGGTCTATTCTAGTGTAATTTACTATGCTAAGCAACAGGATTGTAGACAATGGGAAGACATAATTTATAAAGGATTCATAGCTTGTTTCCTTGTTCATGCAAATATTATTGCAAAGCACCTATGTGTGAGTGCACAAAGCCTGTTCATAGCTAGTTTATTCAGATTTGATTATCTGAACACAGCACATGACTGTGCCCCTGATGTCACAGTTTGATGTAGAGCTGTGGCTGTTGTTTGTGTTTTCAATTTCCTGCTTTAGTGTCTGGTGTCCATGCTTTTGACATTAAAATGAGAGTGTTATAAAGAATATACAGCTCCACATTTATATCAGTTGAAGTTTCCTGTTATATACTGTTTGACAAATAAACATTCAGTAATGCAAATGGGGGCTAAGAAGCACTTACAGACAATAGACAAGATTCCGTGAGAAGATATAGCAACTATAGACATAGCAACTATATAAATAGTTTTCTACACTGTAGCCTAATATTTCTTCCACAGATTACCTTCTGTTAAAGCAGAGGGGGGGAAAACTCTTCAGCTATTCTTGTCATGGCAAATAATTTTGAACCCAGCAAATCTAAATCTTTTCATTTCTTTTAGCAAAAGGTCAGCTAGCATTAATATCTCAAATTCCCAAAGATCATTGGTTACCACTAAACATTTGAGCAAGTATTTGAAACAGTGAACTATTAAAATAGAACAATACTTTTCAAGTTCCCAAGTAGCATCTTCATTATGAATATTCAATTTATTTCTACAGAGGCCCACAATATCTGTCAGCAAAGTGTTTCCCCCCCTAGACTTCAGAACAATAAACTGAACAATCCAAGTGACAACCTGAAGAAAATAAGCACTTTACACAAGTAAATCAAAGGGGAATGGTATGAAAGAATGTCCAATTGTTTGTAGGTAATATGAGTTACTGAAACATGAATCCAATTCGCTGTTACACAGGCAGGCTTAGTTTATTATTTTATAATTGGCTGAAGATGATCAACTAGGAAAGTTCTTCCTCTCCTCAGTGAGGAAGCTAATGAAAAACTTTCATTTGTGTATTTATTATATCCTCCCTCTCCTATAAATTGCTGACAGTAGTTTATTGGGCCTCCTTTCTTGGCCCTGGCCAGGGATCATAAAGTCCTGGCTAAACAGATATAGGAATACAGATCATGTGATGTTGACAGATCCAAGACACTTTTCTGTGTGAAATAAAGAACAAGATGAGTCAAAACACCTGATTGGGGAGACTGGAGCTGGGAGTTCAATTTCCCACTCTGCTTCTTGGAAGTAAACCTAGTCTGTGGGGCCTTGGACAAGGTGTAACAACTCCAAGGAAAAGGTAAACCACTTCTGAATTCTCTACATCTAGAAAACAGTGAGAACAGTAAACTTAAGTTAGAATCATCTTGGTAACACACAATTATCATTTATTTATCCACTTTTAAAAATTAAAAATAATATACTTTTCTGTGAACAAGATATTTGCCAATAGTAGGACAGTTATTTTCCTCCTTGACTTTCTGGCAACTGTACATGACAATCTCGTCTCAGTTGCCACATCCAATACTTGTCAACACTTGCTATTTAACATGCATAGCTGGGTTTGTTACTACATAGATATTCTAGTTAGCCTCAATATAGTGAAAACTGGTATGTTGTATAAGATCTAGATGTCTAGCTAAAGAAAATTTTGAAATGGTAGCCAAGTTAATTTGTGTGAGCAGTAAACAAAAAGCCCCACAAGTATTTAAGGTCTCACAACATTTTTTTGTCTTTTTTGTTTTGTTTACTCTTTGATATAGCTAAATAAAAACTCTGTTATCTATCTTCAACAGCAAAAGGAAAACAAGAGAAAACTCTTGACTCTACAGAGATACAGTTAAGTCCAGAAGCATCTACTGATTAAACCACACAATACCACTACCCACAGAAAATAATACTTTGTCGAGATTGTTGTAATTGAAGAGGGTTATTTTATATTGGGAGAAAATGTATTCTGAAGAATAAATTGCAGTGTGACAAAGAGGTTAACATAAGTTGCAGTAAGGAAAACAAATATTTGGGCAGTTAACTCTGCTCTTACAACATAGGGCAGTACTGACCAGCATAAAGAAACACTTGATACAAAGCATATTCATTACCACCTTATGTTGCCAGTGCCAAGGATGAACACTTAAAACAAAACATAAACAAAGTTAGTCACTATGTAAGTGAAATGTATGAGGAAGGCTGCTAGAGTGACTAGATGGGATAAGATCGGGAATTGAGATTATAAGGGGGAAATTGGACTAGAACCAATTTTAACAATTAAAGTGGTTGGCCCATTTGGAGCTAATGTCTCAGAATTCGAAACCATGGAAGCCATATGTGAAAAGAGGAGAAGGACAAAGTCACCCAGAGGAAGGTGGAGAGATAGCTTCAAAGAAATATTACGAGAACACCAAATAACAATGATGAAGGGTGCTAGGAGTTCCAAAGAAAGAACCTTGTATCTTCCTCGACACCTAAAAAAATAAAAGTAAAAGTAAAAGTAAAAAAGTGAATATTAGATATTTTATTATTATTATTAGATATATTCAGAACTATCAGGTTCAAATTTGGAAATGTCCATAACTGTTAAAATATCACATTATTAGATGAATTCTGAATATTTGTGAATCCAGATCACATGCCTATCTTTTAATGTTGCATATTTTTGTATTGTATTTTTAAATTATTTAAATAGAGTGATTGTTTTCAACATAATAACTTACTTTTTTCATAATTTTTAAAATATAATATAACTGCATTTTTTTTAAAAAAAAGTTGCATCTCTTTCAAATCACATTATAAACCACTTTGAGTGCTGCATTGGAAATAAGATAGAGTATTGAATGGATAAATGGATGAGTGAATTCAGGAATAAATAAATTATAAAGTAAATGGTTAAAGAATGTCAAGAATCTTAAGATTTGTGGGGTAAATGCAGGGTATAAATGTAATCACTAACAAGAAAATAATATGATGCCATATTGATTTTCAAAAATGTGAATTTATATACATCACTGCATCTACTACAATATATCAACTGAAACCTCATCATGTTTTTTTGTTTTTCCAAGAATTAGGCTTGAAGTGTGGATCACTTCTGTTCTTGAGTAAATGCTATACAAATCTATGGACTTTACCCAGATTAAATGGCTTGATTTCTTAAGCAATCAATAAAGACATATTTAAATAATAGACATCAGCCATCATAGCTATCTTTGAAATACATCCTTTGGCTCCTTCATAAATAAGTCACAATGAAAAGGGGGGAAAAGTGGGGAGAATTTGTATTTGAGTGTGCATGTGTGTGTGGTGCTGATACAGAATATTTTCAGGGACTGATGTTCACACACATTTATTTGAAATGAGAGGTCTGCCTTTATTCTAAAGGCTTCCCCTGTATTTATGATCTGTGGCTTAGTTGTGCACTGCAATTGAAGCCTAGACTTGCATATATGAAAGAACCATAACGATGATCTCCTATTTGCCTCATTAGGCTCAACACTCAACACAGATCAATGACTGTGCACTGAATTGACAAAACACACATTTTATCTTCTTCTTCTCTTCTTCCTCCTCCTCTCTCTCTGTCTTTGTTAGTGCTCTGCCTCAAGATACAGAGAGAAATGCTTAGCTTACTTATGTTTTCTGAGGCATTTCAGCTTTCCCTTTTCTGAAACGTTATCACCTTCAACTGCTTGAGCACACTCTGTTTTGCTAGCAATCTGTTACTGATCTCCCACTTTCATCCTTCCAGAGAGATATCCTAATGGAATCATTATGGCAGTACTGTTCAGTTTCATCCTTTTTTATTCCTTCAGTATATGGCGATAATGATCTCATTTTATTTTGTGATACACTGACACTGCAGCTGTCTCTTTTCTTTAAAAAACACAACCACCCTTATTTTATGTTTATTTAAACAAATATATTTAATTATTCAAATCACACTGCTTGTATAATCCTGTTCAATGTGAAAACATTTTATTATCAGATAGAGTTTACTGACATGGGTGCTAACATTTGTTTTGTTGTGCAAATTACAACATGTTCAAAATAAAGTCTTATATCTCTGAAAGATAAAATATTGGTTTGATGATGAGATGGGGGAAAGAAAAGGATTTGCCTTTAACCACAGAACCTTTGTTTTCCATTGTATATGTTACAATTCAATTGAAATGCTCAGGGTCCTTGCCCATTAATTTATCCCACGGCAGGAAATAAGACTAGGAGAGCAGTATTTGGTGCACTGGTTTATTCTAGAAATAGAACAACCTATATCAGTGGCTCCCTGTATGCTTTCCTGTTGGGAATATTATTATGAGGGAAAGTATTCACCTCAAATTTCAAGGGGAAAATCCTGCCAGGTAGGGTAAAACAATTCACATTGTTTAAGACCCTGTACCAAAAAGTTTGTATAGTTTTAATGTTTTGCTGCCGCTGCTGCTGCTCTTGTTTATTTAAAGGTTCCTTGGTCTCTGAGTTTCGCAACTGTAACTTACTTGGATTGAGCATGAATCTATTAGTTCAAGAAAATGAGCATCAAATTTCAAACTGCCAATGGTTAAAACCACTCTTTTGCCTTTCTGTAGTAGGGCCTGCAGGACTGCAATGGTTCAAGTGGTTAAGACATTGAACTTGATGACTAGAAGTTTGGGATTTGATTCCTGAGTACTGCACGGCAGAGAGAGCTTCTGTCCCTGTCCCAGCCAACCTAGCAGCTCGAAAGCAAGAAATTGCAAGTAGATAAATAGGTACCACCTTGGTGGTAAGGTAAACTGTGTTCCATGCACTCCGGTGTTCAGTCATTCCTGTCACATGATCATGGAAATGTCTGCAGACACAGACAGCAATGGTTCTTTGACTATAAACAGAGATGAGCACTGAACCCTAGAGTTGGATATGACTGGTTTTCGAGCGAGGGGGACCTTTACCTTTACCTAGTGGGGGTCTGCATGAGCCCGTATAAACAGCGTTTCTATGGGGAAAACTCGCATAACGAATTTTTTCGCTATGCGAGTTTTCCCCCTTGAAATGCTCATTATGCGAGTTTTTCCATAGGAATTTTGTTTGTTTCGCATAGCGAGCAACCTTGCATAGCGAGCAACCTTGGATAATGAATTAAATTCATTATGCGAGGTATTACTGTACAGTATCTTAATTTCTGTCCATTTGAGGTGTTTACTGCTGAATTTAGGGGACATTTGAATGAATAGCAAACTAGTGCTATGCATAGATTTTTTAAAATAAATACAATTGATACTATTGAATATTTGAAAATGTAGGCATTGTACAAATAAATAAAAAGAAACAGATGTAGGGAAAGAGTATGAATGTCTCCTTGAAAATCTTTCTATACCAATAGCAACTATATAATAAATGGGATCTTTGTATCGAATGGGCAGTACATTGCAGTCTTGTTGAACTTGTTAAGTCAATTTGGCAGGAAGGGACACAAAGAGCAAAGAGGTATTCTTAATGACTCCTGGAGAGGTGGGCAGAGCTTCTGAACTGAAGGTCAGACACAGAGATGCCTTTGCAAACAAGGCATTCTTTCCATAGAAGTAATGAACCTCTGGGGAAAGAGGATTCATTAATATGCTCTGCCGTCTTCTAGAAGCTTAAATGCTGATTTGTTGTTCTGTATTTTCCCCCCTCTTCCTTTTGGGGAATTTTTTTTATCAGTTCCAAACATGAAACATTTGACTGATGTGGGGTGCCATGTGCTTCCACAAAAGGGTGAATGAGATGCAGAGACAGATTGAGAAGATGTACCAGGGACAATGGAGTTTCTTTTCTGCATTATTTGAGACCTGGTGAGAAAAATATTAGAGGTGCCAGATGTGTGGGCACACACACGCACACATGCACATGTGCACACACACACGCATACACACCAGTTTGAAGTGCTTGATCCAAACAATCTACTTTTTTTGTTGAAATTTGTTCATCCTAAATAATTTCATTCTTCTTTGAAATGTTTGTTCATACAGCCAATTCCACTGGTCCTCATCCAGTACAAATTGTTTATTGCTAATTAAATAGCTCCAGTTTTGCTATAAATAACATTTCAAATAACAGAACTACAGTTTACCTACTACGTGGCAAAAGAAAGATTGAGTAAGAGAGGGGAGGGTTCCTTTCCTGGCTTAATATTTGTTACTTTAGTAGCAGTTACAAGAACTGAATCGGACAAAGACAAAAACACAACACTTGCATTACTACCTATACCTGTGATAGCAAACATATGGCACGTGTGTCCAATGTAGAGCCAATTCAGTTGGCAGGCACTGATGTTAGGGCAAACCCTGCCCCCACACACCACTCTCTGTGCTGCCAATAGCAGTGTAGCTTCCCCAGACACTCGGCTTCTTCTGCCAATGGGGAGGGGAGGCTGAAATCCCACCTAGGAGGCATGGCCAGACATTTCCTCCTACCTAGGAGACAGGGAGACAGTGTACAAACATGTTGCTCCTCTCCCTTGGAGGGGTGATTCATCACCTCACTTCACCTCTAGGTAAGGATTTCAGCCTCACCAGTGGCAGAGGAAAGCAGGTGGGTGGGCTTTCTGGGGGTAGATGGGTGGTGTGTGGCTTTGTCCAAAGACCAATGTGGTAGCACCACCCTGTCCAAAGGCACTGCTACCACACTGGTCTTTGGAGAAGACCACACGGGCTGGGGGGGGTGACGGCACATCCATGGCCACCTCTTTTGTCTTCCTCCCCAACTTTTGCAGCACAGTAAAGGAACCGAGGGGGAAGACAAAAGAGGTGGTGATGGCTGATGCACAAGGAGAACTCACCCCACTTAAAAAGCCATTCTGTCTGAAAGCCCCATAGCTGCCTCTTTTGTTTTCCCCTCCATTCCTTTACTATGCTACAACCATTAGGGAGGAACATGAGAGAGGCAGCCATGGAGAGGTTTTTTCAGTGGAGTGAGTTCTCCTTGTGCGCCAGTCATCACTGCCTGCTTTGTTCCCCACCTCTGTTCCTTTCCTCCCCTGCCTTCCCCCATTTGTTTATTTTGCTGTAAAAGGTGGTCGTGGAAGGTGGAAGGCTAGGAAGTGGCCTGAGGGACTGGTAACAGGCCCTCCTCATGCTAAGACTACAGATCAGAGCTGACAGCAGGCAGCAGGGCTGACTGACTGTCCTCATCCTCCTTGCACCCAGGACCCCAGGCCACAACAGTTCCAGCGTATGGCCTGCAGTAAAAAATGATATCATACATTTATCTTTTGCAAAAGACCCATGATCATTCATGAAGTACATGAGGTTTTGAGTTTTGAGCCACAGCTAATATGCAGCCTCAATGTGAGACTGATGTCGCCCTGCACAACAAACCAAGGTCTTCGTAGCTCTACATGGGGCTGCCCTTGGCAACCATTCGGAGACTTTAGCTAGTCCAGAATGCAGCTGCTCGAGTTGTGATGAGGTGTGAACATTATGCTCATGCCTCACCACTTATTCAGGAGCTGCACTGGCTCCCAGTGTGCCTCTGGGTGTAATTCAAGGTGCTGGTTATTACCTTTAAAGCCCTACATGGTAGTGGGCCAGGATACTTAAGAGATCGCATCACTCTGAGAACATCTGTCTGACCCACTAGAGTGGACTGGAGAGGCTCTATGGTTGTACCTCCAGCTAGAGAAGCTCATCTCTCTAGCATGAGAAGGAGGGCCTTTTCTCTGTCTGCTCCGGCCCTGTGGAACCTCCTGCCAGCGGAGTTACATCTCCAGGCGGAGTTGCTGCCCTTTGGGAAAGGAGTAAAGACCTGGCTGGCGGGACATGTGTGGGGAGTGGGCCAGCCAGCCAACTCATTCGCCTGGCTCTTTTAAATATTCCACCTCTCTCCTTGGTGTTTTTAACTTGAATTTTAATGTTTATGTATGTGTTTTAATTGTTTTTAGTTGTAAAGCTGCCCTGAGTCTTTGGAGGAGGGAGGGGTACAAATGAAATGAAATGAAATAAATAAATAAATAAATAAATAAATAAAAATATTTTCAGGGTGCAAGCTACCTTTAGCAAATTAGGGCCTTTAAATGGGCTCTGGTGGATTAGTATTCGATGAATCTGCATCTATGAAACTAGTTTTTCTCTGTAAAAGCCTACGTCACAACAAACTAATAATTCTTACTAGCTTCAAAATACTCATACTGTACCTCTTTTTGAACATTTCAGTTTCTCGCTCATTTCACTTTTTGGGGGGCGAATTGATGATGATTTAAAATACATAATAGGTTGCTACTACACCCATGTGATTAGAATGAAGCCTGCAGTTTAACTACCCAGCTGCTGAGAGACATAGTAATACACTTTTTTTTTCCTTTTGGCTCTGCCTGTCACATTGTCTTGAAATAATAGTTGAGATAAAGAACAAAGCTATCTGGAATTGCCAACCTTGGAAGCTCACCACAACATAATAGAATCACAGTATTCCCTGATAATAGAGCAATTACTGCATGTCTCCATTTTAAATTAAAAGAATGGACAATAAGTAATTTGTTCATGTAGCATAAAACATCTTCACCCTCATTAGTTCTTCTTGGACAAATTGCATATGTAAATGTCAGTCTCAACTGGACTGGGAATACAAACCTGGAAATCATGAAGATCTAAACCTGCAGATGATAAACATAAAAGCTATGAGCAAACACTTCACTCCCTTAGAGAAAGTAGTATGCAGACAGATCTTTATATCACTAGTCAACTATTAAGTACTCTAACCTGGTGTCCATGGTTCAGGCAAAAATCCTCCCCATTTTTGCTATCTTTAACATGGGGCACTTAGCATTGAACTTGCCATATCACTGAAATTTTCTAGCTTTGAGTTGCATCTCTTCCTCTATGACTTGCATAGATTTGGTCATGAGACACTGAGGCATACCTGCATGCATTCTTTATGTTGGTTTGATCAGGATTAATTGCTGTGGAACATTCAATCTACTCTATGACATTAATTTGGTCTTTAGTACGGGGGAGATCTGGTACTGTTAGAAATAAGAATTGGGATGGAGTCAGTGATGGGATGCAACAGGTTCACACCAGTTCGCCAGAACTGGTAGTAACTTTCCCCAGTGTCCTGGAGAACCAGTAGCAGCTTTTGGGGGGAACTACCTTCAGGGCTGACCTTTTCACTGGTACCCCCACTGCACATGTGCACCAAGCACTTGATGTGCATGCATTCCTACAGTGCTTGGTGCATATGCACAACGTCCTTGCTGTCCTCCCAAGCGGGGAGAAGGAAGAGTGGTGTGTCCGTGTGTATTTTAATGTGTATTTAATACATTTACCTATAGTGACATACTACCACAGTTCCTAAAAAGGCCTGGTGCCGACAGGCCTGGCAGCCTGGCTTGAGGTTTTTAAGCAAAGTCTTGGAGTTACCTCATCAATAAGCTACATCTGTGCTGTTCCAATTGCTGTTCAAATTGGAGAACCCTTAAGGAGGTACATATGTTTTTCATTTACATTAAGGCATATTATCCTAGAGAACTGGTATGATGACTATATCCATTTTGCAACATGGTGCTGCCCAGGCACTTATACTAACAGGTAAATGACGGGTTTGTGTTTGGGGTGGGTGAGTGGGTGGGTTGATTTGTGTTTGGGGTGAGTGAGTGGGTGTATTTTAATGTAATATTTATTTAATGTATTTACGGGTTTGTGTTGTGGATGGGTGGGTGGGTTGAGGGGTGTGTGTGTGCTTATTTTTATTTTATGTATTATTTTTATTTGGCCCAGCCTACAACATCATGATGTTATGACATTAGCTCCACCCACACTGTGACAAAATCACTGTGGGGTAGTAAAATTTTTGACAACCCACCACTGTATGGAGTGTAGGCTAAGCAAATGTAGAAATGTATGCTGAGTTTCTAGTAGTCATACTACTTGTGAAGAAAATTATGATATAAATGATTGTGGTAGAAGCAATAGTACTACCTAACTTAAAAGAAGTCTGCAGAACAAAGCTTGCCACTTAAAAAAACACACCAAGTTTTGTATGTTTTCAGCTCTCTGAAAATTTCTGAAACTCTTCCTTGTTGGTCTCACTGCAAAGACAGCCACACTTCCAGCTAAATGGAGGCAGGTCATCCCCAGGTAATAGGTACATTACCAAATATACATGCCTGTTTATTTTAATAATTTCTAATAAAGTAGTGGGGAAATTAGGTTAGTGGTATTGTCCTATTTGAGGCTTCACTTCCAAAAGATGACTGCTTTTAAAAATAAAGATTAAGCATTGGTGTTCCACTGGTGTCATTCAGATCTCAAGAGTGTGTAATTCCTGTTCTATTTGAAAAATATTAAAAATTCTAGATAGTTTCTCCTCTCTAAGATGTTGATTTACGAGACCCAGGAATAAAATAACATATGCAGATTGTTTCCAGCTGGTACCTCTAGTGCATTTGCACAGTTGGTAGCACCTTTACATAGAGGAATAACTCTGGAGAGAAGTATACTACATTAGTAGCCATGTCAAACTGACATTTCAGGGTCAGTGAATAAATTTCCTAAATCCCAAGTGTTTGTTTTTGAGCAATGTGGCACACATTGACCTTGGCTCTGAATTGCTTTCTTTGTAATGAAATAATAATAATAATAATAATAATAATAATAATAATAATAATAATAATAATAATAATAATAATAATAATAATAATAATAATAATAATAATAATAATAATAATAAATCATTTGAATCACAGTTCACAACTGGAATAAAATTAACAGTTCAAGCCCTAACCAAGGACCTAATAATTGTTAAGGCAATGTCTGATTATATACAGTAATACTTCACATAACGAATTTAATTCTCGCTATGCAAGGTTGCTTGCTATGCGAAACAAACAAAATTCCTATGGAAAAACTCCCATAACGAACATTTCAAGGGGAAAACTTGCTTAGCGAAAAAATTCGTTATGCGAGTTTTCCCCATAGAAACGCTCGTTATGCGAGTTTTTCCATAGGGAAAGTCTGACTCACATTACGAAAATTTTAGTTATGTGAGTCAGACCACTTAGCAAAAAACTTGCTCGTTATGCGAGTTTTTCGCTAAGCAAAACACTCGTTATGCAAGGTTTGACTGCATATGCAAGTCCTAGTAGAGTTGGGTTTTTTTTTTGAGAGTTAGGATGTTCAAGTCCAATAAGGGAGTCCTTTAAGTATTGCTCCAAGGAGTTCTAATCACTATAGGAGCAACAACAGATTTCTTCCTCCATAGATGTTTGACTTACTCTTACTCTTAGTCTTGGATAAAAATCAACTATTTGATTCACAGTTGAGGACTAAAATAAAATTAACAGTTCAAGCCCTAAACAAGGACCTAAGAACTGTTAAGGTAATGTCTGAGTATATATGCAGTTCCTAGTAGAGTTGTTTTTTGGAGAGTTAGGATATTCAAGTCCAATAAGTCCTAAATATCTAGGGAGTTCATTAGGTACTGCTCCAAGGGCTCCAATCTCTATGAATACAACAGCAGATTTCTTCCTCCATAGATGCTTGACTTCAATTTTTTTGCTACTTCCATTTTAATGTGACTGGTTGAAGATAGCAAAATAATTCAGGACAAGCCAGGAATGTTTTCCCACCTTACTTCGCTTTGACCACATACTTGAAGAAATACAGGAGGATACAAATAATGCGTTTAACACAGAGGGAATAAATTGTGTCATGCTTCTGTTTAATACTTCTCCTTTTTGAATATTTTTTCCAACATTATATTTGTAGTTTGTTGAACCATCTTATTTTCAGTAAGGAGTATAAAGTTTCTCTGTTTTCTCTAGTTTAATTTTATTTATCCAATCAGTTACTGTTCTTTGTCTCTCTTTTTCAAGTTCTCTTATCTCTTTTCTGATCGAGAACTCTCTCCATTCTCTCCATTCTAACAATGGGGAATTTCCTGGGCTTAATCTGTCCTTAACTTGTCTCCACACATCTATTAAATTCTTTAAAAAGGGGTTTGGGATTTCCTTTAATCTTCTTTTATAAAAATCCTGTAAAAACAAGTTTTTATTTCTATGTGGTATTTTTTGAAGTTCAATTTCTTTCCATAACAATCCTTTCTCTACCATTATTTTAATAACACCTTTAAGTTGTATAGCTAAATAATAATTTTTCAAATGAGGAATTCCTAAGCCACCCTTTTTTGTGGTAAATAGCACAATTGTTTATTTATTATTATTATTATTTAATTTCCAGTGCAGAAATAATTAATCATATTATGACAACTTTTAAAATATTTCTCCATTATCTTAATAGGAAGCATTTCATATGGAAAGTTAATAATAGGTAAAATCTTCAGCTAGCATACTGCAAGTCTTCCAAACCATGGCAAGTTTTTTTAAAAAAATTCTCAATTATTTCTTCAATTTCTTCTCTTTTCTTGTCATAGTTCACAGGGTTTTTTTTATTTTGTAAATTATATGTAATATTTATACCCAGATATTTCAAAGTCTCTCTAATTTTGCCAAAATAGCTTTGTTAGTATTAAACAAGTCATGAAGATCTATGTGGTGAGAATTCCCATCCTTCCTGTACTATTTTGTCATTCTGACAGCTGCTACTGTCATCTTTGCAAGTTCTTTCAATACTGTCTTCCCACTTTGTCTTCGCTATATCAGGTCAAAGTAGCCAAGCATGCCTTAAGGTAGCATCAAGCTGCAGACAGCATTAAGAAGTCTCTCTGCAGATCACTGATAGATACTACTGTGATCTCCAGTGACTACCTGGAGATCTCTCCATTTAGGGCTTTATTCAGGCACTCATCTATAAATTGGTCATACAGTACTTTGTAAGCAAACAAATATCTGGACACCATATATAAGTGATGTTTGTAAGATTAACTGTAAACCCTTAAAGCCTTCCTGAAACTCTTGTTTAATATTAGGGAAACTGGCCTCATAGAAACCTTGCCCCTTTATTTAATTAATTAATTTATTTTATTGTATCACATTTATACCCCGCCCTCATCCAAAGACTAATCCAAAGTTAAAAGGGATAGAGGTGGAGATTATTCAAAAGAGCCAGCCAGCCAAACTGATTGTCCAGCCTGCACCCCATACATGCCCCGCCAGCCAGGTCCCCCCCCCAAAGTGGAGCAGCTTTGTCTGGAGGTCCAGTTCACTTGGCAGGAGGTTTCATAGGGCCGGGCCAGAGACAGAAAAGGCCCTCTTTCTAGTGCTAGAGAGGTGAGCCTCTCTAGCTGATAGCACGACCAGAGAGCATCTCCAGTCAACTCTGGTTGGATGGACAGATGTACTCGGGATGATGTGGTCTCTTAACTATCCTGGCCCACTACCATGTAGGGCTTTAAAGGTAATAACCAGCACCTTGAATTGCACTCTGAGGCATATTGGAAGCAAGTGCAGCTCTCGAAGCAAGATGTGAGGCATGAGCATAACGCCCACACCCCATCACCACCCAAACAGCCACATTCTGGATGAGCCGTAGAGCGCATTACAGTAATCAAGTCTGGAGGTGACCAAAGCGTGTGTGATAATGAGCAAGGAGTCCCAGTCTAGGAGCGGGCGTAACTAGCCAGGACGGACAGATATCCACCATCCTGCTCTCTCTAGAGATCATTGACCAGGATGACCAATGCAGTTTCTGTACCATATCCGGGCCTGAATCCTGACTGGAAGGGGTCCAGATAATCCATTTCATCCAGGATCTCCTGTAACCACTGTACCACTGCCTTCTCCAAACCCTTACCCAGAAAGGGCAGGTTAGACACAGTCTGATAATTTGCCATTACTGTAAGGTCGAGGGATGGCTTCTTCAGGAGGGAACACACCAGGGCATGTTTTAAAGGTGCTGGAAAAATCCCCTCCCGCAGTGAAGAATTGATAATTCCTTCGACCCAACCACCCATTTGCAGATGGGAAGGTGCTTTTCACTGAATTGATGACGACATATTTTTCAGCTTCACTAAATAGAAGACTACTGTATATCTCTTTTCATTTCTGTGAAATGCTGACACATTCTGTCACAACATAACATTAGTAAATCGGAAAGTGACAGCATCCTGGCAAAATTTTAAAGAGATAAACATCTATTTTTGTTTAAACAGGTACTAAAAAATCAGATCTAAGCTCTCTGTGCTGAAAGCATCTGGAATGTTTGAGTAGTTTAAAAGGATAATTGCAAGCACATGGGTATTTCTCACTGCTTAAATATAGTTGTCCATATGTTGGTGTTGAAAGTAGCAAGACATAAAGTGGGACACAACCTTCAAGAGGAAGTTTACAAAATACTAGAAAACAGAAGTGAAAATTTGTTGCAAGACCATATTGATTAATGAACTTTCATATGAAACAGAATCTTCTGTTCATCTTGAAAGGTTATTGTTCTCAGGATCAATTTTTTAAAAAGATAATAGCTCAGTTTTTTTTTAAGTTATCCTTTTCTAGAGCCAGAGATTGGGAGTTAAATTCCACACTATGCCTTTGTGACAGTGGCTCAACTTGATAATCCATAGAGTCCCTTCCAGCTCAGCAGTTTTAAGATGACGACGACGACGACGATGATTGTTACAAATGGGTATAATTGGGGTATAATACAGCTATAAGGTAGGCACCAGTGCCACACAAAGCAAGAATACATGCAGTGGATGGAGACCTTTTGACTCTCTTCTGGAAGACATGAAAACATTGTAGAGCATGTTTTTGTTGGGATGGGGATGAGGAAATAGAGGTTAGCTTCAGGCATCCAGAAGTGGTTCTACAGCTTTCATTGAGTGCAACATCCACCTGTTTTGCATGGGTAGAACTATATCACATTGGCCTGGTATAGTTGCCTGCAGAGTATCATAAGGCTAAGAATATATTTTTCAATATTTAGTTGTTTATCTTAACCAACTCCTGATAGCTTTAGCAGAATATTGTTCTTTCCAGAGACATATTTCTTTCTATTCTGGCAGTGTTTTTATACGCCGCCAAGCATAATAAATAAATAAATAATGAATAAATAAATAAGCACCGAGGCGCGGTGTTCGTGGTGTTCGTGCAAGTTTGCACCTGCGGCAGGGGGAAGAGGCTACCGCCGCGCCCAGCCGGGACTCCCTCCACCTGTCCCGGAGACTTTTGTTTAAAAGCCGCAGCGGCGGCAGGACTTCCCTGGCAGAGCATTTCTCGCCCCGCCGCCACGGAACACACCTGCGGCTGGGGGAAGAGGCTACTGCCGCGCCCAACCGGGACTCCCTCCACCTGTCCCGGAGACTTTTGTTTAAAAGCCGCAGCGGTGGTAGGACTTCCCCGGCAGAGCATTTCTCGCCCCGCCGCCACGGAACACACCTGCGGCCGGGGGAAGAGGCTACCGCTGCGCCCAGCCGGGACTCCTTCCACCTGTCCCGGAGACTTTTGTTTAAAAGTCACAGTGGCGGCAGGACTTCCCCGGCAGAGCATTTCTCGCCCTGCTGCCACGGAACACACCTGCGGCCGGGGGAAGAGGCTACCGCTGCGCCCAGCCAGGACTCCCTCCACCTGTCCCGGAGACTTTTGTTTAAAAGCTGCAGCGGCGGCAGGACTTCCCTGGCAGAACATTTCTCGCCCTGCCGCCACGGAACACACCTGTGGCTGGGGGAAGAGGTTACCGCCGCGCCCAGCCGGGACTCCCTCCACCTGTCCCAGAGACTTTTGTTTAAAAGCCGCAGCGGTGGCTGGACTTTTTGATAATGTTAAAATCTTTGTGCAAATTTGATGAATTTTGTAATTTTTGATTGTTGTTTGAAATTGATACTTACTGAACTTTTTATGATATAACGATGTTGAGTTTGTTTTATGGTGTTGATACTGATTTTTTTTCTCTCTTTTTATATTTACATGATGTGTCTATAAACTTGCTGTTTACTCTGTGCTTGTGAACCGCCCTGAGTCGGCCCAACCGAGTAGGGCGGTATAAAAATTGGAGTAAATAAAATAAATAAATGCCAGCATATGATCTAAAGCAGTAGTGCCCAAACATTTTTCCACAGGCCGGTACCACCCCTGACACACAGGTGCGGGGACTGGAGACGGGCTGCTCCTTTTGCTGATGGTTGCGACGTCATCCGTGTCGGTGGTAGCAGTGATCGCACTTTGTCCCTGCTGCTCCAAGAAGCCTCTGGCTCGGTCCCCTCTCTTCAGCAGTCTTTGGGGACATGGATTGCTGCATTGGGGAAAATTTCGGAGTCTTCCTCCTTTCAAAATCCGCAGCGCTAGGGAAGCCCCATGGCACACCAGAGGCTGCTTGGAGCAGCAGGCAAAAACATGATCGCCACCGCCACCACGGTTGACATTGTAAGTGATGTCAGGCGGTGGGGGCAGTCCTAGGAAAACCTGGGTACTCAGCCCAGGCTGGATTAATTATATGCACAGGTGTAATTGGGCCCATGGGCCATTGTTTGGTTACAGCTGATCTAAAGCAATACCTCAGTTTTTTGAAGCAAAATAAATATTTTTGGATGGTCTTCCAGATAACCTGAAGTGTTTGAGATGCATGCTAGTTTTTTTCAGATGGAAGGCACATCTTTAAGTCTTAGTGTTTTCGTGATATTGGATTTAAGTTCATTTCTATCATAATGTGCACCAAGTACTTCTCATACATTTTAAAAGATATTTTCTACCATTTGAAAACTGTCTTATTGAAGAAGAATGAAAGATTGTCAGAAGAAATGTGAGAAAGATTAGCCATCAACAGAAGGTTGCCATTAACAGGGTCTGCCTGATTGTGGTTCAATTATACCACAATCGTCAAGGAGGGTCTTTCTGTGCATCCCTGGGTAATGCAGCATCTGTCAGCAAAATACATGACAATATATGAGAAAGTTACTTTTGAGTGTATCTATGTTGTACTTCCTAAAGCCATAAGATTGAACTCTGAAAAATGGGTTGCAAGATTGGTGGCCACTAATGAAATGCAATGTGACAATCTCATAATAACCAGTTGATTAACTGATGATGGGGTTCAAGGGCTTTATGCACCTTAACTAGATACTCAAAATAGAACTGAACTCATACTAGATCAAATCAAAAGAACTAAGGAGTGAATTCAAAAAATGATAAGGCTTAAACATGAGGGGCTGAGACTACAGTAACCAACCATCCTCTGCTCTGTTTATCAATCTTGCTTGCAAGTGTAGCAGTATCCTTATGGGTCCTACTATGTTTGCAGACCTGAAATGTTTGTTGACTGAAATATTTCTCTGAAAGGGGGTCCTGCCTTCAAGCCATAACAATGTGGATTCCATTCCCTCCCACTCCCACTACTGTAACTTAACACTTCTTTTGCATGATTGGCATCAATGGGACAAAAAGTAATAATACAATAAATAGAATGGAGGAAGTGGAAGTGGATGTCTTATGGGACGTATTTCAAACAAGACTCTTATGAGTCCCCTATTAATTTCTTAACCATCGTGTTTCCAGCCAATGATGCTGGGACCCAAACAGCCTGTAAAAAGCTACACTTGAATTTAAATGCTCCATATCTTTGGTTCCCATCAATGCTTCCAACTTAACAATAGACAGCTCTCCTGTAAGCATCTGCACTGTCAGTAATTCCATTAACAAAGAAGCCACTTTATTATCAACATACTGTAGATTCATTTTAATGTGTCATTTGCACTTCAAAGTCACATAACTTTTATTATGGTAAATCAATTAAAACTATTTCTCATGATAATTTATCTTCTACCGAGTTTATCATCTCCGAGAACGCAATATTTCCCAATTTAACTTCTAAGACAAAAGTGATGTAATTTGAATGCCTTTTACTGAGCTTATTAAGCATAAAGATCACAGAAATTTCAAACCCTGAAAGATAACTGTTTCATCTACATGATAAAGTGGAAGTCACTTTGGTTTTTGCTTTGGTGTTTTTAATTTTTTTTTAAAAAATATATAAAGCAGGAGAGGTAGTAGAAGGGGTATGGTAATTGCCAATATAACCTCATTTACTGATTCACTGTGTGTCTTGTTTTAAATCCTTGTAAGTTTAGAAATGATACCTAGGTTCATAAAAGCATAGAGAGGCAGCCAACGGTACCTAGTCTGTACCAAGTATCAATATTTTATTAAACAGAAACCTGCATGGTAAAATCCAAATATCCATTAAGTTGGGCGTTCCACTACCAATGGTAGCTAGCAAGTTGTCTCTGAGAAGCACACTCACAAAATGTGAAGAAAACAAGGTACCTTATCCACTATTGTCTGTTGTTTCCCACTTTGTCAACATCCCTTTACCTCTTTGTATAAACAGAAGGGAACTGCATTCACAATTAAGTTTTATTTCAGTGCTGGGAATGGGAAAGTTTCCTCCATTGCATCTGAGCAGCAGGCATGTGGAAAGAATAGAGCAGTCCATGTGACACATACATTACACCATCTCCCAACAGAGGGTCTGCATAGAAGAATGATGAGAAAAGTTGCCACACCTATCCCACCAGTATCTGCCAAAGGAGGCATTTCATTTCTGTTGCTTCATTTACTATTGGCAGTTAGGCAAGTAGGGACATCAACTACCATTAGGTTGAATGAGGTAACCTCATCAGGCAATGGAACCTGAATGTCATAGAAAGCAAGCAGATTATTAATTACTTATTTTATAGATTTGCATTTTTATGAAGGAGTTTAGGAAGAGAGATAATTGTCAATGTTATTACTTTAGGTGTAAAAAAGTTGTATCTGACTTATCTGTGCCACTGACTTCTTGCTCTCTGTTTAACTCTCTGGTTGTGAAAGCACTGGACACTGGTGCACCTAGGAGGGGTTCAAAATATTGGTCTTGCCCTTCAGCTTTATCTAACACAGCCCTTTTATCATATCACTTTTGTTCATTTATATGAACCACGTGGACTTACACTGACTTTATCTGTTTTTAAGTTCATTGCTTTATTGTCATTGCTGCCAGAGGCATACCCAATCAAAACATTGTCTTCTGTTCTAAAGTCCAGTATGCATCTTCTCTGTTTTGATATGTAGGCATAGGCCAGGCTTCCAAAGACTTTAATGTGTTCTAGTTCCTTCTCTATGCATAGAGACACCATTGACATTTGAATATTTCCACTAGCATTCTCATCTGGAATGATAATTCTCCCATGTTTGTGAAGTAAATCAATGATTCAGTTACTTGATTTTTGTTCAGAATTATAAGTCTGTTTTTAAAACCTTACTCTTCCCTTATTTCTCTCATAGAATCAGTTTTTCACATTTTTCCTTTGATATTTTGTCTCAGGACTAGCTTTGCTATGTTTGCTGTAAAGTTTATTGAGGATGGACTTTGTTTGGCTAGTTTTCAGCAGGAATATGGTTGGTTCTGATGGGTGCTTTTTCCATTGTCCTTCTCATTCACTAAGTAATTCCAGACATTTTGGTCTGAGATTATCCAGGGAAATGCCTTTATTTATGCTCCCATCTCTGTCCCAGCTTCTGCCAACCTAGCAGTTCAAAAGCAAGAAATTGCAAGCAGATAAATAGGTAACACTTTGGTGAGAAGGTAAGCAGCATTTTGTGCACTCCGATGTTGAGGCATGCCAGCCACGTGTCCACGAGAATGTCTGCAGATGCAAACAGCACTGGCTCTTTGGTTATAAACAGAACCCTAGAGTCAGACATAACTGACTTTTGAACAAGGGTGACCTTTGCCTTTACT
The DNA here is from genome assembly GCA_030440675.1 of Furcifer pardalis. Classification (NCBI taxonomy): domain Eukaryota; kingdom Metazoa; phylum Chordata; class Lepidosauria; order Squamata; family Chamaeleonidae; genus Furcifer; species Furcifer pardalis. The sequence continues at coordinate 184,480,177 of CP126890.1, read as the reverse complement.
ATATGTAGCAATTCAGGGTGTCTTCCAAATTTAATTCCCATTTGTCATCAAAAACATTTAAGCATAATTTTTTACCCCATGTATCTATAAGGAAGCCCTGTTATTTAAGACTAGTGAGGTCACTGGATTTCTCAATTTAATATGTTTTTGGCAGATTCACACTCCTTTATGTACACAATCTACTGATCAGATAAGCTTTCATAGCCATTACTAAGAAATCTTTCTTTTGGCAGATTATTTGATTTTTTTTCTCTGGTTGATCATTGTCAATGTGTTCATGAATTTAGAATGCCCTTAATTTGATGTTTAATCTTGACTTTCATTGGGAAGCATTAACAAAAGTAAGCTTTGTAAATTTTCCAGAAAAACCTCTCTTCTGATCAAAAACCATCCTTGTATTTCTGGATAAATTTGGTTACTGATCTTTAAAAAAGCAGATCAAAATGAAGAAACAATAATTCTCTTTAGCTCATGTGTTATTTTGTTGGGAGGACATATGTCACAATCCAGCCGGCCCCCACACATCTGGAAAACCCCTGGAAACCAAAACAAACCTACACAGGGCGAGCTGGACGGCTAATTAGAACAGAGATCCAACTCTCAGCTGCTTATCAGCTCTTAAGGGGTTTTTATTTGGTAGCGTGTTCAAAGATTTGTGTGTGTGAAAGGCAGCTCTTACCCTTTTTAAGTCCAATGAAGACACGTTGTTCAGAAAAATGATGAAGATTTATTGATCAGGTTCATAAAGCATAAAAGTCAGTAGCACAGGTCAGTCCAATAAAGTCCACAGGCAAAGCTAGGTAACCATTTTTAAGGAGCAAAAATGCATAGCTCCTAGGCTAAAGATTTCTAGCCCATAGGGATGCAGAAACAAAAGCTCTCTAATCAAAAACAGGTCTTAATCCATGAAGAATCAGAGACGAACTCTTTCTTCTCTCCAAAATGGAGAATCTGCAGTCAGATGGGACTGCTTCAGCCAATCAAGTAGCAAGAGAGAAAACTTTCTCACAACAATGGTTGTTTACCTTTATGCAAAGACACAACACGGCTAGGCTCTCAGCTAGCTTACAAAAGATAAGAAATACTGAAAAACATGGTTGAAAAACATGCAGTTACACAGCCTTGAGGCTCAGAGAGAAAAAAATGGATTTTTCTGAGGCCTATTTGAAAATTGGCAATTTCAAGCCTTAGGAAATAGGTTCATTTCCTGACACGCCCTCCTTTCTGGAAAGGCAAACCGGGGGTTTGACTTTACCAAAAGGCATTATTTACTAATGTGAGCAAAGCAATTGAGCAAACAAGCTATCCCTTATATATGTAGGATATCAAGCGTTAAAGCTTCTTCCAGTTTTAGTTACTGGAGGTACACGTTACATAAGTTACATTCTGCATTGCAAGCAAACTCAGGTATAAAACCTTGCTGGAACAAAAGACTTGGGCATTTTCAGGTACCAAAGGTTTTCCCTTTCCAAAACACATTTTGCCCAAACAGAACAACCTTTAAATCAGAAAACAGGTCAGTAACACCACACATGTCACAGAAGCCGCTTGTACGAGCCTCTGGAAAAATAAACAGATGATTAGCAAGAAACAATGACATTTTCCCCCCCTTCTTCTTCTTTGATGTTGCACCTGCAAACAGTTAAACAGCCAGATGAACAAAGTTCACTCAGAGTTGCGTTATCAGCTCTTCTTTCAGACGTCAGGAACATGTGCATCTCCTAGGAAAAAAACTCAAGAAACAACCTTTAAGGCATTAATCAGAACACAGTCCAAAGGAATCAATCAAACAACCCATCACCCTCATCCCTGTGAGGTTTGGGAACTAAACAGGCAACAGAATTGATGGCTTGACTAGCTTCTCAACTCAAGAGCGCGCAGAATTCCATTCACTCTCCTCAGTACGTCGGGAATCTGGATCTGGATCTGGCCTCTGCTATTGCTGAAACCGCTAGGTGGGCTCTCCACAGCCATCTTTACGGACTACTCCCCTCTTCAGCTCTTAGCTTTCTCGAAGGGTAGTAAAACTCAGGGAAACACTGCATCCGGCAATTATTTCCCACTTCCCACTAGCTGACCAAAACAGCGTAGTGTAACAGCCTGTAGATAACACGTTTCAGAGTGGTGGCTCTGGCCCACACACTCTAGCAAACTTCTTCCTTGGACACGTGGAGGAGTCCGTTGGAGCTCTTCCACCTTTACACTGGTATCTCAAACACAATGAGGCAATTTGCAACCTCTCCAGGTCTTCAAAGACCAAACAGCACATGTAATCAGCAACTAGGAACTTCAATGCAGGAAAATAAATCTTATCTGAAGGGTTCCACTCCTTCTTGGCTTTGGGGGAAAATTACTTCAGGGAACTGCTTCTGAGTGAAAATAGGCACTCTGTGGAGTTTTGACTCCAATTCAACACAAAAGAGTCTTACTTAGGGCTTGGGGCTTGCTGGGCGTCTGGGGAAGTCTCAGAAGTCATCTGGACAAGCTTCACCCACCCTGGGCCCTTCCTTTTGGCTAAACATCATCTGGGCACCTTCTCCAAGATCCCATCTGGAATGGAGTCTGTCTTGGGGTGCTAACTGTGGTGAGGGGGTACATTCATCAGCCACTGGCTTACCTTCCATCTTGTAGGCTTGGAAGACGTCTCAGTCCCTCTGGAACTGCCAGCAATGGATCGGCCCTCGGCCCACGGCCCTCAGATCTGGGAGTTTGAGAATCCGACTCAAAACACAAAACGAAGAAGCAAACAGCTGCGATCCTGCTTTCCTTTCAGCACCCTTATCTCAGGAAAATACATTCCAAGGATGCAGTTTCTCAGCTTCTGCTGCAGGCTTTCAGCCAAAAACAAACAAAGGCTGCTGCTTCTTGCCGGGCAGAAACTTAGAGCATGCACACACACACAAAAAAAACTTCTTCAGGAGGCGCGATATCCCACCGCTGCCACCATGTCACAATCCAGCCGGCCCCCACACATCTGGAAAACCCCTGGAAACCAAAACAAACCTACACAGGGCGAGCTGGACGGCTAATTAGAACAGAGATCCAACTCTCAGCTGCTTATCAGCTCTTAAGGGGTTTTTATTTGGTAGCGTGTTCAAAGATTTGTGTGTGTGAAAGGCAGCTCTTACCCTTTTTAGTCCAATGAAGACACATTGTTCAGAAAAATGATGAAGATTTATTGATCAGGTTCATAAAGCATAAAAGTCAGTAGCACAGGTCAGTCCAATAAAGTCCACAGGCAAAGCTAGGTAACCATTTTTAAGGAGCAAAAATGCATAGCTCCTAGGCTAAAGATTTCTAGCCCATAGGGATGCAGAAACAAAAGCTCTCTAATCAAAAACAGGTCTTAATCCATGAAGAATCAGAGACGAACTCTTTCTTCTCTCCAAAATGGAGAATCTGCAGTCAGATGGGACTGCTTCAGCCAATCAAGTAGCAAGAGAGAAAACTTTCTCACAACAATGGTTGTTTACCTTTATGCAAAGACACAACACGGCTAGGCTCTCAGCTAGCTTACAAAAGATAAGAAATACTGAAAAACATGGTTGAAAAACATGCAGTTACACAGCCTTGAGGCTCAGAGAGAAAAAAATGGATTTTTCTGAGGCCTATTTGAAAATTGGCAATTTCAAGCCTTAGGAAATAGGTTCATTTCCTGACAACATAAATATCACAATAATTAGAAAACAACAAATCCCACAAAAATACTTGCTATCTATTTATCTGAGCCAAACTACTCAACCTGGGCTCATAATCTAGAGGATATTTTTTATTATTCCTTTTAGCTGAATTTGAGGAAGAAAAAACAACAGCAACAGCACAGAGACATGGAAATATCTGTTGTCTTTGAAACTTTCCCTAGAAATACATAAAGTAGGAAAAGATATATCTATGTATAGTTGCTATTTTTAGTTAGTCAGAATATTTTTTTTAAATGAGTCTCCAGCACATGGAGAGAAGTACTGTATTTGTTGCTTAGTCACAGGTTAGAGAACAGATAATGAAAACAAGCTAACAAAAAGGAAGAGGGAATAGAGGTTTTCCTAAATGCTAGTTAGTAGTAAAAGACAATTATATTAGGCTGATGCTCTATGTTACTTCACACAAGGTAGCTGTTATCCCCGCACTACTCAGCCAATCACAAAGTGAGTTTTGATTCTATATCACAAAATCTTTTAACTCATTGAAACGTTTTTCATCCCAAGATGTTTTTTTGATTTTTTTTGTCTTCCTCCACTGCTACTCACAACATAGCTGTTATGTTGCTGTATCTGTTTAAATACAATGTGAAAAGAAGGCAATAAGGCAAAATTTTGCTCTTTTTTGTCTCTTTTTTTCATTTTTTTCTTTTTTTACAACAGGAAATAGGTAAGGTACAACCAGTTCAAGTCTAATGTTCAGCTTTGTTCCACAAGATCGTGCATTTCAGAGAGAAAAGACACCAGGGAGATATACTTGCAGTATATTTAGAAGCTTAAAAAACATGACGTCTGTACGCAGACTAAGTATCTGTGATACCACTGCCTGAACTGATTAATTAAATGTTATGGAAATGCATCTCTTTGATCGTTATCCGTAGCTGGAGTACACTAAAATAACACTAAAAAAAATCTTGTTTTGTATTATTATTTTTTCAGAATATTTATTTCCACCCTCTCCAGCATCCTTCACTATAATGCTTTGGAACTATGTGCTAGATTCCATGGCCATTTCTTTACATTTTATTTGCCACATTTCCTTGTGCCTGTCACACAGTCCTGGAGAGCTTTTGTGTTAGATTATGTTATGCTGCAGCCTATGTAAATAAGGGGATGTTTATTGGGTTTCAATATATGGTAGTCTTAAATCAGTGGAAGCTCATAATAAATATGAAACTGGAACATTCCTTTTTGTAAACACATCTGCAAGCCTGACTGCCTCTCACTAAGCATTTTATAGGTTCATTACATGACTTGGCTCACATTGGAGTCACCTCAAATTTTATTTTCTCTCTCTTCAGCCCTCCCCCCCCCCCCAAAAAAAAAAAATCTATCACACAAATAACCTGAGCTTCTGTTTAGAAGATTTTACTGGAGAATCTTCTATGTCTACATGCAATTTACATAATCAGGGGTCATATTGTGTTTATCCTAAACTCTCCTACAAAAAACCCACAACTCAGTATTTATGCTGATTTTTTTTTTGTAGGACTGTAGGAGTGGACCACTATAGATGCTGCTAAAATAAAGGGTTTACATAGAGGCAGAAAATTAAAAATTAAATGCTTATTTAATTTAATAGAAAAATGGCTTTTAATTATTGTGACCTGAGATTCAGCTTGACCTGCTTTAATAAGTAGCCCATCATTTTGGAATATTCCTCTCTGAGAGTCATAAATTCTGTCACCCAAATTCCACAAGGAAGATCAATGTTTAAGTAATGGTTGCTGTATATACCATTGACGTGTGTGTTTCCACTTTCACTCTGCAATATTCACGCAAGCTCCTTATAAAAGATACATGTATGAAATGGTTCGGCAAGATGCAAGTACCAGATGTGTCTATGGCAGGAGTTCTCAACCTTTTTAAGCCGAGGGCCAGGTCATGCTCTCTCAGACAGCTTCGGGGACTGGACAGCCAATTTACCCCTCCTCCACCACATGGCACTTCCTGGTGTGGTGGAGGCAGGTGGGGCATGAAATGGTGCTGCAGGTTGAGAATCCCTGGTCATTTCAATGAGAATTAAGGAGCCCTGGTGGTGCAGTGGTTAAACTGCTGTACTGCTTTTGTTTTTGATTGCTTTAAACTGGGGCCCAAATGAAACCTGGAGTAGTCAGGAAGTGATGGAAAGAGGGAAGGTGAAAAGATACTCCAATATAATTCTGTGTAGAAAGTGCTGTCAATGTAATAGAGCTAGGCTGAACATTTTTGACGCTGTTTCTCAATGAGTATCTACTGTCATATATTTCAACATATCTCAACTGTATAGCAGAAACCCTACTTATTTTTCCTATATTTCAAAAGGATTGTCTTCATTAGGTAAAATCTACGCTTTCTTTATTGTAGCAACTAAGCTTCAGAATTTCCTTTCTAGGGTGTTTGGCTGTCTCTCTTGATTAAAAAAATTGTGAAGGCTATATTTTAAAAGCTTTTGGAATTAAAAACATAGTACTGTAGTGGTACTTTTAATGTTTCTGGATTATGTAAATTTCTATTCTTTTCTGTTTATCATAGTTATTTTAATCTACTAGCTGTTTCACAGCCTCTGTTTCAGGCTAAGCTGGCATGTGGGTACCAGGAGTCTACTTCTAAGGCAACTGTTTTACTAGTAGGCTATAGTAAAATTTCCTCAATAGAAGCAAGTTTGAGAAATCTTTATATTATAACCAGGAAAATTTTTTCCACTCTCACTTTTCACTGAGAATGAAGAAATTTGCAACTATGACTCATTATCTTACAATGTGCCAAGAAGATGTGATGGCCTAGCAGTGGCTGGGGACCTTGCCCACTCCTCTGGCCCCACAACAACGGCCTGATGGGAGTTAGTTTGTGTTCTGGTTTCGTTGTTTTATGTGGTCGCATTTTATAATGTTTATTGTACTGTTGTTGTTTTGACTGCAAGCCGCCCTGAGTCACCTTGGCAAGTGGGCGGCAATATAAATCTAAATAAATAAATAAATAACCAGTTTGTTGCCTCAGTTTGTTGGTTCATCTAACCCCTCCTTCTCTCTGTGTGACTTGTTTAATCTCTTTTATTTTTTGTAATTTTTAAATCCTGTTTAATACTGTGTTTTACTGTGTTTTAAGTGTTTTAAAAGTTTGTTAGCCACCCTGGGTCTTTGTGAGGAGGGTGGCATAGAAGTTTGATTAAATGAATGAATGAATGAATGAATAAACCAAAGCAGCCATTGTAGCAGTACCATTTGCAATGAAAATTGGGGGCGGAGGGTGGGAAGCTACTACCATTAAGTATCCCATGTTGCTTGGACCCACAAATACCCAAAAATCATGCCCCTTTTTGAGGGGGATAAAATACTCTCTTCTGGGTGGAAGACTATGTAATTCACCTATGGTGAAAAAATATAGAAAAAAGAAATTGAGCAATGTGATTTAGTGGTTGGCTGGAACATTCGTTTAACTGCAGCATGGCTAAAGAGGGTCACCTCTAAAATCAAAATGTAACAAAATTATTAGCCCACCAATTTAGCTCAGAAATAAACTTTAAGAGGTTAATGAAGAAATGCTTGCAGGTTCCTGAACTCTGCTAGCTACCAGTGAACCCAGAATGGCCAAAAGGCTAGTATGGAGGATATTTATTTATTTATTTATTTATTTATTGGATTTAGATAAGGCCAAGAGGTGGTTGAGAGAATGAAGCAAGGCAACCAGAAGAAACTATATGGACTTTCTGGGGTTTTTTTTTGTAATAAATAGACAAGAAAAATAGCAGTAGATTGCAGGAATAACAGCAGTGATGGGATGTTACCGGTTTGGACCGGTTCACCTGAACCGGTATCACCCATCAGGAGGGGGTCTCCGGGGGGTGGTAAACCCCTGGCGACTGGTTCGATTGCCTCTCTGGCCCCCCTCCAGAAATGTATTTCTGGGCAGCCAAAATGGCTGCTCAGAACTGTGCATGCGTCAAACCTCCGTTTGACGCATGCACAGTTCTATTTTTAGTGTGCATGCATCAAATAGAGGTTTGACACATGCACACTAAAAAAAAGAACTGTGCATGCGTCAAACGGAGGTTTGATGCATGCACAATCATTTTTTAATTATTATTTTTGCTCCGCCTACGATATCATGGCATTGGCCATGCCCACAAAGTAATGACATCATGGTGGGGTAGCAAAGAATTTGACAACCCACCACTGAGTAACAGTATGGGTCTGAGGGGAAATGTCTTTATGGTAGCAGTAAAAATACAAGTTAGAGGGCCTCACAAAGAGAGCTCAGGAGGTGAATGTAATCCATTGGCCACAGGTGACCCATGGTATAATTCACTTAATGCGATAAGACTGTAATTGCAAATTATTTCTAGTAAATAGTGTTAGTAGCATCAATTTGAAGCCACCATTGGAAATATTTTAAATTTTAAATAAATAATTTCTGGGACAGCACTACAGAGTATTTTTTTAATTCATCAACAAAAATGGAAGTGTAAGAAGTCAATAACCTTATTATCAATCATGCTGCATTTATTGCTTAGGCAGCTGCAGAACCATCACTCTGTTTGGGCAGGGGGTGCAGAACGAATAGAAGAGGCAGATAATTTACTCAGCTCTGTGAACCCTACAGTAATAATTATTTATCAAATCTTTATTTGAGGTGAAAATTGGAGGTTAGCAATTAAACCAGAAGAGCCAAAGATGCATACCCTTAAGGACTTTGTCTTTAAATTTAAACTTTGCATATCAGTCTATTGAAATGCATATTGTTTCTGAAGGCCCTGGGGAATGGCAGGAAAATCATACATATTTAATATTAGTCAAATCATCCTATGCAGTAACCTTGCTAAAACAATAGTTATGCAGACTATTTATGTAAATATAAAAGAAGACTTAAATGTTGTTATTTACAACATCATGTAAATTACTTAATCTTGGAAGATAAATTGTGGAGTGATTTGATTAACTGCTTAAAATTGCCAAAGAGGATAGAGTTATGTTGTTCTAGTAACTAAGGTAAATTATATACTGCAAGCCCAAAGCTGTGTTTTGCAGAAACTGGGTTAGCATTAAAAGGAAAATGTTTATAGTATGCCAGTATTCTGTATACAGTGGTATCTCGCTTAAAGAGCATAATGCGTTCCACAGGATTGCTCTTTAAGCAAGTTTGCTCTTTAAGCGAAACACCATTGTAAGTGACCAATTGGGGGGGGGGGATTGCGAACCCCGATTTATTTGTTAAGCGAGTTTTTGGTTGGTTTTATTTGTCAAGCGAAGCGAACATTCAGAGAAAATTCTGCTCTTTAAGCGAGTTACTCTTTAAGCGAGGCACTCTTTATGCGAGGTTTGACTGTATACAGAAACTATCAGGACCTGTGTGTGGACTGGATAGGGCACCCATGAAGAATGAAAGTGCACAGGATTAAAAATCTGGTATTTTTTGGAGCACCCTGTAGCTGCCGCCACCAGGGACACACTGATCTTTGAGAACATAGAATTAGGACGTGTTCCTGAGATCCACACATTCCCAATTGACTCACAGAAACTAAAAAGCAGTGAGAAGCTCATTTTAAAACCTGGTCCCTACTCTCTTTGAAATATGAACTCAAGAATGAAGTCATGGGTGAACACTTCCTGTTAGCAATACTGGAACTATTTCATGTACTTACCCATAGTTGGGAGGGTAAAATTTTATGTTAAAAGTATAAAAGATGAGAGAGAAAAAGTAGACTGAGAACTTTATGAACTTAACATCAAATTGGTGGGGAGAGGGGGGATAATCAGATAACAACTAATACAGTAAAACTTGTATAACAAGGCATCTTACAACAACAAAAATCGCACAGCAAAAGGAAATCAGGGGAAAATTGAGCCCCATACAATTGATTCCCCCCCTTAGCAAAAACTTTTTTCCCAGACTGGCCATACTTTTGGCTGCCTGGTCAGCCACCACTGCTTCCCACAGTGGTGGTGGGGTGGGTGGGGGTGGGAGGACATTCTTGCTGTTTTTCTGAGGTCTGGTTGCAGTAAATTCCTGCAAAGAAAATCGGGGTTCATGAGGGAAACTTCCCTCAGAAGAACTGACCAGTGCTGGCCTTGTGCCTGCTACCTGTCTGCCTTCTTGCTCTTCCCCTCACCATGTTCCACTGATTTTAGCGGACATACACTGGGTTACGTTGTGAGTTAGGGAATGAACAGACAGGAATTTGTCTTACTGTTTGTGCTGAGTTTCTCAACTTTCCTTTTTACATTTCTTTCTTCAATTATACTATGTTATCACTAAAAATGGCTAGAGCTGATATTTTGGTGTGAGTTTGTGGTATATTTTGTTTTGGCAACAGGACTTGATTTGGTTTGCTTTTGGCTTGCATGATTGTCTATATTGGTTCTTCAGGGCAGTTTTGAGTATTTCCAGATGAAATCCCTGCTGATGCACAGACCGCGCCAAAGTGTGGGAATGAACCCTATCCCCCTCCCCCCCCCACACACTGTCTGCTTGTGTTGGTAAGAATTATAACTGCAATTTAATTTGTACTGTAAATTGTATTTTTACAATTCCCCCCCCCCTCCTCGTTTAGATTTTTAGTATTAAATTGATGGAGCACTAATTCATATGCTTATCATGTCACATCAATTTAGCATTATTTCACCTGCTAAACATTTAAAAAAGGAAAAAGAGACTGATTGCCAGCAAAAGAGTGAGTAAAAGGTTGGTAATAATGGCAGAAGAAGGGTGAAGGAGCATGTAAGGGGTGTGATGTGTGGGCACTTGAAACACACCTTCGCTGAATAATTGAACTTTACTGTATGAACTGTAGGAGCAATTTAAATAACAGGGTGAGGTACAGAGAACTTTGCATCAACCCAACACAAACTTCTTTTACTTTATTTCTCATATCTGCTTAATCATTCCTCTGTGTGTCTAGTAATTTTTCATGTCTTTTTCTGATTATAACCAGAATTATACACTGGAGAGAGAAAAACTTATGTGCGGCTCTGGTTGCAAGTGCATTTAATAAAGGAGCATACAAACTATGAGAAAATATACACGTAAAAGACATGTGCATATTTTCTATTATATTACTCCTGACAGTGCTATTTAGGAATTGTAAAGCTAAGGGATAGGTGTAGGCTAGTACATCACAGAAGAGGGAATGTAATTTAATAGAGTCTTGTTACTGGAGGATCAGAAGGAGAAACTTGACAGTGTAAAGTGGCTCAGCAATGACAGGTTTGGGAGCAAAGAAAAGGGCAGAAGACAAGAATAACAATAACAATTGTTTCATCTGTTACATTATTGATATATCTGTACCATTCTGCAAGCCCATGCAATTAGTTACCTATTATTTGATTCCACTTAGAATTCTAGAAGACTTTTATATTATGGGAGGAACTAGAAACACTTTTGTTGTAGGTCTGTATGGAGGTGTGTGGTGATTTTAGACATCTCTCATGCTAGCCTTTATAATTCTGATGTCTAGTTGTTACAAATATCCATTCAACCGTATCAGCCATGACTCCTTGTGATACATATGCCATTACAGTCCTTGTTATTTTCTTGGATGTGATAGTTGCTGTCTCAGAAACACTTTGGTTTTTTTAAAAAAAAACACAACATCAACAGACAGACAAACTATTGTGGACAATTTCTGATTAAATATGGAAAATTACATATAATCTGTTGGACTTCTATATTTATTATAGCAGGAAAATATTATAGCATGTGTGGGAATTAAAGATATTAGTCTTTAAATCCCCCTTCATAGTTACTGGTGGAAGATAGTGATATCAGTGGCAATCTCTGTAAAGTTAAAGTTAAGGGTGATATCCTATTATATAGATACATAGTAGAAGGAACCTATGGCAAGTTATCTGTTGCACAACAAGTTGTATTAGGAAGCATGGCAGATGCAAACAGGGAGTGCTTCCATAGTTTCCCTTCTCTCCATATTTAGGCAACTGTATACTAGCCTAAGGATAATTATTCAATTTTTCAAAAAGCCCATTGGTTTATGATTGTGGAATATCATGCTTTGCTTATACAGTATTATGACATGTTAGCTAAGGTCATAATGAAATAATAATTGCATTCTATCAAATTGCTTCTGACTTATGGTAAAGAATATACACAGAAGTGATTTTCCATTCCCCTCTTCTGGGATGGGTTGGTGTGTGTGTGTTCCATTCCCCTCTTCCAAGATATGTGTGTGTGTGTGTGTGTGTGTGTGTGTGTGTGTGTGTGTGTGTGTGTGTGTGTGTGCGTGCGTGCGTGCGTGCGTGCTTGTGTGCATGCACCCTAGCATTTTGCAGCTTGCCCATGACTACACAGACTGGTTTTTGTTGCGGGAAGCAAAGTAAAGGATTCAAATGGCCAACCTATGGCTCCAAAGGGAAATACTTAAACCACAAAGCTATCCAGCCAGTTGGCAAAGATGAAGTCTATTCTAGGAATTTTGGAAGTCACTAAAAGCTTAAATTCACACTGGAAAAGTTGCAATTTTATCCCTTATTAAGGTAAGCTTTTAATGTATAGTGATCCTTGAGTGTTTGAAAAATTAATTAATAACAATGACTTTAATTAATAACAATGACTTATGGGGGGGGGGGAATGCTTTCAATTTCTGCTGAAATCATATAGCAATTTCATACATGAGCAAAAGTCCCTGGATTTGCAAACCCATGCAATATTGTTGCATTTGTAATAGTGACTCTGGAAGGAAAGCTTCACCTTTGCTTAGCCTTGACCTGGTGTGTTGGACTAGAAACCTCATTGTTCCCAACCATTATTGTATGGTGGGCGTACTGACTGGGTCAGAGGCATAACCTAGCACATTCGGAGAATGCTAGCCTATATAGCAGTGAGGGCTAGTAAGTACATGTGTATGTGCTTATGGAGGGGGACAGTTTCCAATTGCCCAGCAAAGTCTTCCAGATTTGCAAAAGTTCTGCTACCTTTAATCTGATCAGTAAGGTCTGTGTTGGAAATGAGTATCTGGAACACACACAGTGGTGACAACAAGCTCTTCTATACAATAAGGTAAGGTAAAAGAACTTTCAGAAGATGTTTCTTATGTATTTACCTATATATCTCCACTAAAACTTCACGTGTTTTTGCCCATTGCCAGTAGAATGAGCAGTTGATGAAAGCAATCATGAAGAGAGAAAGCACCACCTATTGGTTAAAGTGTGCAATATGTCTTATTACTCTGGTTGAATCAGACCCCAGGTGAAGACTGAAGTTATTATTTCCATCTGAAAATCTGCTTCTGTGATAATAATAAAATGTATAAATGAGCTCACGATTTAAAACATGGTTTTAAATCAAGGACTAGATTACAACATTTTGTGGAACTTAACTATCAATTCAGGGTCCAGCAAACTAATTCCCAACTCAGTTAAACCAGAGAAGTTGGATTTAAGATAATAGTGTCACAGTGACATAAACATTGGTGCCAATAGGACTAAATCATCATAACACAAGCATTAACTGGATTGTGGATTAGCCTGTGAAAAATGATATGTCACAAATCACCAACATTTCATCATGTTATAATAATACTTCTCAAATGGCACATTAATGTAGTTGGGAGAAAAATTGGACTATGAAGTGTCTCAAATTGCAGTTGCAAAACTGGAATAGTAAATTTTCGGGTCATAAAATGTGTGATATCAACCAGTCAACTAAGATATGCTTCCTCAGCTTGCTTCTATCAGTCTTCCAATTAAACTCTCTTTTATGGATGTAACAGATTTTATTCATACTTTCCAAAGACTAACTATCGTCAACTTTACTGTAAGCAGATGCTTGTATCTTACCTTCTCTTTGAATTAGTTAGGATATAATAGGAGCATTCAGGGATATGTCAGTTTGGTCTCCAGTATTTCCTTGGGCTCTGGTCCCATGCCAATTTGACGTTAGCAACACTGGTGTATATGAAGAAAAGCTGCTGAAAATGTAGTGGTGGAAGTGCAGGTACATTTTTATCTTAAATGGTGTAATGGAACAAGGGCTTGAAAGCTGAAGAGCCCTCTTAATTAGCAAGAAAGCAATAGTGATGTAAAATCTCACATACCTTATTTTCACGAGTAAGAACAAGAACTAAAACAAAACTTCTTCTTGACTATTAGGCAGCAAGATATTTTCTGGAGATTACTTGTGTTCATAAGAACAGTGATTCTACAAATTGTATACATCGGGGTGGCCAACCTTTTTTGTGCTGTGGGCCAGACCATGCCCCCTCAAACAGCAGCACAGGCCAGATGCATGGTTCATCCTGCTGCTTCTGGTGGTGGCAGCAGTGGCAGTGGCGTCAGGTGCAGTCATGTGCATTTTCTGCTGTGTTCAACACTTCCTGTGGTGGTGGATGTAAATACGGCAAATTGTCAGATTTTTTCATGTTTTTTTTGGGAGTTTTCACCTGTTTTTGGCTGTTTCGGGCATGTTTTCTGTGTGCTTTCAGTGCTTCTGGTGGTGACAGAGTCCTCACCATGGGACAAATTAATTGACACCATGGCCAGATCCAGTCTGCCGGACATAGGTTAGGCGCCCTTGGTATACATCTTCCAAATTGCAGAAATGTGCAGATTGTATAAAATGACATTTTGTTTAATGTATGATCTTTTTAAAATAATGTTTTGGCTAACCAAGTGTTAATTCAGTGCTGCTCTGTGTGTATATTTGTTTCATAAATAGAAAAGGCAGTTATTTGGATAGAAAAGTTATGCCAATTGTAAAAATATCATCCAGCTTTACCTCTTTTCATTTTCACTTTGGAGGTGAAAACCCTTGCAATGATGATTGCTGGCAAGGGATGGGTTGCACCTCACAAGAACTGGGAAGAATGTATTTGGGCACAGCATGAAGAAATGTATCAAGAGGTCTTTAAAATGAAATGGAAGGGGGAGGGAGATGTAAAATCAGAGGTAAAGAAAGATGAAAGCTTACATAAAACAAGGGGAACAGGCCGAGTAGCTCTAATGGAGAGCAATAATGATAATCTTCATAAAAAGGAAGAAAGGAAAGCAGCCCACAAATCACATAATCTTCAATGTCTATATATGAATGCAATGAGTATGGGAAACAAGCAAGAAGAATTGGAACTTTTATTTCAGGAGGGAACATATAATTTGATAGGGATAACAGAAAGCTAGTGGGATGACTCCCATAAGCAGAACACAGCAATGAAGGTTATAAACTGTTCAAAAAGTACCAACAGGGCAGCAAGGGAGGTGGAGTGATGGTATATGTTAAAAGCTATATCCATGCATAGACATATAGAAGGATCAGCTTGAATGTGCCTTAGAAAGCATCTGGATTAATATGGAAAAAAAGTAGTTGGAGTCTACTATTGACCACTCAATCAAGGAGAAAATGTAGAGAAAATCATTGAAAAACAAATTGCAAAAATGTCAAAGATACACAATATAGTAGTAATGTGAGATTTCAATTATCCTGATACAGTATATTGACATGAATTCTATGAACATCTTATGTTTCAGTTGGGTGGTCTGGCTGCTTTTGCGATGTAACGAAAATCATGTACTTTTTTTTTTTTAGGAGGGGGAGAGGGTTTTATTCCAAGCTGTAACTGACCCATTTTGGTACTTGGAACAAGGACCGCCATCCCCTATCCTCTCTGCAATGAGAAAGAGGCTTTTTAAAATTATTTAAAGAGTTTTACAAGGAGTATACATTTTCTATTTTCCCCCCCACAGCCCCTCCCTCCCCCACCCTCCCCGTTATCTCTCCCCCTTCCCCCGACTTCCCAGAACTGGACACAAGGTATCATCAATACCAAATCCCGTTAACATCTAAGAAACATCAAAATAAACAAACATTATACCAATCACATCATTCAAATATTCTTAATACTCATAAGCTAACTGGATCTTATCTGTTTTATATCTATCCTGTATAAAATCAATCCAGCATCTCCAATCTAACAAATATTTATCAATTGTCTGATCTTTCAAATATGCAGAGACTTTTGCCATCTCTGGTAGATTTGATACTTTAAGTACCCATTCCTCCACTGTACACAATTCTTCCTTTTTCCAATACTGGGCGATCAGTAGTCTCGCTGCAGTTATTAAGTTCAATAACAATTTTGTTTCCACAACTGTACATTCAGAAGTAATCCCCAATAGAAATAACTGTGGTATAAATTTAATTCGCCTCTTAAAAATCTTTTTCTGCATTATCCACCATATTTTTACCCAAAATACTTTAACCTTCTTACACATCCACCAAATATGATAATACGTAGCATCTTCACAGTCACACCTCCAACATTTAGGTTTTAAATTCGGATACATTATTGATAACTTTTTCGGATCTAAATGCCATCTATAAAACATTTTGTAAAAATTTTCCCTCAAATTTTGAGCTTGTGTAAATTTTACATTTCTAACCCATATCTTTTCCCACATCTCTAACATTATTGGTTCTTGTATATTTTGTGCCCATTTTATCATACAATCGTTAACTAATTCAGGGGCCGAGTCCATTGCTATTATATACCTTATATACCCTTTTGATATGGGCTTGCCCCTGGTTCTTAATTTGTTCAATCAATTCCTCATCAATTGTTGATATACCTGTTTTCAAGTCTTCCTTCAATCTGGATTGTAACTGCCCATATTGAAACCAAGTCTGTAATATTCCAGCTCTTTTCAAATCTTCAAGTGGTTTAAGTCGCCATGTATCACCATCCCAATCTAACAATCCTTTATATGTAACTGAATCATTCTTCTGCAAAACACTAATATTACCTATCGTATGTCTAGGTACTGTCCATATAGGTACCTTTTGATTCAGTTTGTATTGGTACTTCTACCACACTCTTAACAGAGCACTTCTCAATATATGAACTTTAAAAATAGTATCAACCTTTTTCTCATATACCAGATATGCATACCATCCAAATAACAAATCATGCCCTTCAATATTAAGATTACCCTTCTCTGTCATATTAACCCAATCACTAACCAAGGTTAATGCTGTTGCATCATAATATAATTTCAAATTAGGTATTGTTAAACCACCTCTTTCCCTTGCATCTTGCACAATTTTCATTTTAACCCTCGGTTTTTTACCAGTCCATATGAACTTGTTAAGACCCTTCTGCCATTCATTTAAGTTGACCTGGTTTTTCAATATTGGTATCATTTGAAACAGAAATAAAAATCTTGGTAAAATGTTCATTTTCACAGCAGCTGTTCTACCAAGAAGTGATAACCTTAATTTTTCCCAGTTTACCAACTCTCTCTGTACCCTTTGCCGTAATGGAACATAATTATTTTTGTATAACTTTGTATTCGAAGTCGCTATATGAACCCCTAAATATTTAACTTTTTTAACCACCTCAAAACCTGTTATCTCCTGCATATTTTCTTTCTGCTGCCCTGAAACATTTTGAATAAGCACTTTAGTCTTTTGGTTATTGACTTTAAATCCAGAAATCTTCCCATAAACTGAAATTATATTTACAAGTTCCTTAATTGATTGATCCGGTTGTGAAATTGTAATAACCAAGTCATCAGCAAACGCTTTTAGTTTATACTCATAATTCCTTATACTTATATCTTTTATCTCCTTACATGCACGTATTTTAACAAGCAGCACTTCCAGTGTTAGGATAAACAGTAAAGGAGATAAAGGGCACCCCTGTCTGGTACCTTTCTCTAGCTCACTTTTCCATGAAAGACTACCATTAATTATCAATTGTGCCGTTTGTTCTTGATATATAGCCTTAATTGCCTGTAAAAAATATGTTCCAAAACCCATCTTTACCAACACTTTTAACAAAAAATTACAATTAACTTGATCAAAAGCTTTTTCAGCGTCCAAAAATATAAAAACTGCTGAGACTTGGGTATTCCTTTCTAAATATTCTATTAAATTTATAACATGCCGTACGTTGTATTTCATGTATCGACCCGTTATAAAACCTGTTTGATCTTCATGAATAAGTTGCTGGATCACCGGCACCAGTCTATTTGACATAACTTTTGCAAAAATCTTATAATTTGTGTTTAACAAAGAGATTGGTCTGTAATTTTTTGGCTGGCTAACATCCTGCTCTTCCTTAGGAATCAAAGTTATAAAAGCAGTTTTCCATGACAGTGGAATCTTCCCTTCAGTTTGTACTGTTCTAATTAATTCTTTTAAAGGTTCCACCATTTCTGACTGCAGTGTTTTATAATATATGGCTGTCAAGCCATCTGTTCCTGGCGCTTTCCCTACTTTTAACTGTCTTATAGCCAGCATTATTTCTTCCGTAGTTATCAATTGATTCAATCCCTCTCTTTGCTCTTGATTTACTAAAGGGATGCTCAGCCCTTGCAGATATTTATCAATATCACCTAATTGAATATCATCCTTGGCATACAAGTTATTATAAAATTCTGTAAACACCTTATGAATAATCTTCTGTATAGATACCTCCCTACCATTATATTGAACTTTTTCTATAATACTCTGTTTCCTCCTTTTTCTTAAAATATAAGCTAACCATCTGCCAGGTTTATTAGCATTGCAGAATGTATTATGTTTAAGATATCTCAATTTCATAGCTACTTGTTCTGACATGAGCTTTGTAAATTGCCCTTTCAGTAACTTTATAGCTGCCTGTATCACCTTATCCCCAGGATTAGAGATAAGTAATTTTTCTTTCTCTTTTATCTCTTGCTCTAGAGCCTGCCTCTTCTGGTCCCGTTGACATTTAATCTTATTGTTTAAGTAAATTAATGTCCCCCTCATATATGCTTTACTAGCATCCCAAACCATATCTATTGATGTACCCTTGTTCATATTCATAACAAAAAACTCCCTCAGTTGTTTTTTGCATTCTTCCACATTTTCTTCATATCTAAATAAATTCTCATTGATTCTCCACGATCTACGTTCTTGGGTACGATGCTCCATTTCCATCCAAATGGGACTGTGATCTGATAAGGTCCTGGGACAAATCTTTACTCTAGAAAACAAATAATTAGTAATTAAAATTAAGTCAATCAGGGAGAAAGACTGGTGTCTGTTCGAAAAGAAAGTAAAATCTTTTTCTCCCACATTCTGAACCCGCCATATGTCAACTAGTTCCAATTCATCCTTCAACTCAAAAAAAGACAAAGGAAGTTGAGCACGACTTGATGAAGTAATTGTCAGTCCCTGTTTGTCATTTCGTTCATCTATAACCCCATTCCAGTCCCCCAGAAAAATATATGATTTATAATCCAATTGCACAATCCTTCTGTGTAGATTGCTGTAGAAAATCGATTGCTGTTGATTTGGTGCATATAACCGAACTAGAAGAATTTTTTCATCTTGTAGATTTAATTCCAAAAAAAGATATCGACCCTGTGTGTCTTTCCGAACATAAATCGCCAGACCATTTTCCTTCTCCATCGCTGAGGCCACAAAACAAGATCCCAATTTAGAGTTAACCAGATACTTCTGATCAGTCACTTTTATATGTATTTCTTGCAAACATATAATGTCATTTTTATATTGTTTCAAATAATGAAAAACATTCCGTCTCTTTTGAGGTATATTGAGTCCATTTACATTCCATGTCAAAAATTTAATTACCATCAGTTTTGCCCTGAAGCTTCTGGAGCACTTCCTGGAAACCTAAAAATTTTATCTTAGGTCTGGCTCCTCCCACAGCTTCTGTACATTGGGGCATCTGGGAGTGCTGCTGTATCTGTTGCACTTGCTGCTCTTGTTGTTGGCTTGTCTGGGGTTGTTGGTCAACCTGCTGTGGTTGCTGCTCTTGCTGTTCTCTCTTTTTTGCCCCTGCACATGTAACTCTTTGATCCTCCATCGATTCCTCCATCGCCGAGGTTGTCCCCTCCGTCTCCGATGATTGTACACCATGACTATCCATCCCCAGGTCACCTGCTTGTAGAACATTGACATAAAATTATTTTGCCTTAACAACTGTGTTCAAGCGGTACCTTCTTCCAGAAAACATCACCACCAGACCGGTTGGCACATCCCATCTATATTGGCATTCACGTTTTTTAAGCTCATCCGTTAAAAAAACATATTCCTTTCTCTGCCTCAGCATTTTAGGTGGGATTTCTTTCATCACTATTACCTCTTGACCCAATATTTGAAGCTTTTGATTAAAACAGGCTTGTATCAATTCATTCCTAGTAGTTCTTCTGGCAAAATAAATCACAACATCCCTTGGCAGATTCTTTTGTCTGGCAACCCTGGAATTAAGTCTATAATTTTTTTCAATATCATAAAAAAAATGTTCTGGTTGCACACCCATATGCTCTGCCAATGCCTGAGCACAAATCTTCACCTTTAGTCTCTTTCCATCCATGAATTCTAATAGCAAATTCCATTTCGTGATATTGGGCAACCAAATTCTGTTGTTCAACATTATCCACACATTGAGCCAATTGCTGGTTTATCTGTTTCATCTCTTCCACTTCAACCTGGTTGGTTTGCACTTGAAGAACCATAGCACTAAAAGCATGTATTATATCCTCTCGAATCGCCTTATTTCTAAATACAATTTCTTGTCTTATATCAACTAACTCCGCAGTCACAGTCTCAAATCTTTGGTCAACATGCTTCTCCATAACCTGGAATTTGTTTTGAGTATCTCCAATTGCTTCTTTTAGATCTTTAACTATTGATTCTTTTAACTCTTTATTTAACTCCTGCAGGTATTTTAAAGTAAGAGGTTGTGGCTGTTGAAAAAAACTTGTGTTTGAGGAGAAGATTGAAGTGGTGACTTGGCTGGTGGGGCAGCTGCTCCCTTAGAGACACCACCTTTCCCCCCCTCTAGATGAAATGATTTCCAATGAGTATATAGCTGAAGCAAATTCCAAAGGAAAAAGGAATAAGAAGAAATACACTTTTCTCAATTGACCAGGAGGTGTCGCTGTTGGATAATTTATAATCTTAAGCTTAATTTAAAAGTTTTCCATCGCCATTTTAAAAGAGGCTTTTTGCCGAAAAATTATTTTAGTAAGGAAAAAAAATACAAGCTACTTGCAGTTCTTACTCCTGCTCCAGTTCCGCTTGGTATAATTCTTCTCTGGTTTAAAATAGTTCCAAGGGTGGGGGTTCACGTTCCTTGCCCTGCACAAAACAACAGGGGATATCCCAGCAGCTGGAGCTTCCTCCGAGCCGATCTGGGGAGCCGGCCTCCAGACCCCCAGTGTTCAACACCCAGGGGCTTTGGGGGGGCTCTACCCTGGCCCGGAATGCTCACCCCCCTTCTTTGCCCAATACATGCATCCAACAACGCTAAAAATAAAGCCCTGACTTCAGGGACAAACCGCTTTAAAGGCAGGTAGGGAAAGAAAGAGACCTCCCTGCCTTTAAAGCCACCCCCACACGCAGCAGTCTCTGCGACTGCAGTAGGGTCGGGGAAAGTGCCATTCCGACGCTACTGCAGGGTTCCCTCTGCTTACCTTCCTTTCTTTCTCTGACTCCCAGCTGATTGCAAAAGGCTTGGTTTTTTTAAACTGCAGGGAAGGGGGGGAAAGCTGTTCTTGCTTTACTTCCTGAATTGAAAAAATACAGAGATGTGATTGGTTCTCTAGATCAGCTGATCTAGAGAACCAATCACATCTCTGTATTTTCCCCCTTTCCTGTTTGATTGGTTCTCTAGATCAGCTGATCTAGAGAACCAATCACATCTCTGTATTTTTTCAATTGAGGAAGTAAAGGAAGAAGCGTGAAAGAAACTCCTTTCTCTTTCCCCCCTTCCCTGCAGTTTTAAAAAACCAAGCCTTTTGCAATCAGCTGGGAGTCAGAGAAGGAGAAGGAAAGGAAGGCAAGCAGAGGGAACCCTGCAGTAGCATCGGAATGGCACTTTCCCCGACCCTACTGCAGTCGCACAGACTGCTGCGTGTGGGGGTGGCTTTAAAGGCAGGGAGGTCTCTTTCTTTCCCTGCCTGCCTTTAAAGCAGTTTGTCCCTGAAGTCAGGGCTTTATTTTTAGCGTTGTTGGATGCATGTATTGGACAATGCTAAAAACCGGATAACGTCATGACTTGTGGAACCATGTCATAACATTATCCGGGGTATTACTGTACAGTCAAATCTCGCATAAAGAGCACCTCACTTAAAGAGTAACTCGCTTAAAGAGCAGAATTTTCTCTGAATATTCACTTCGCTTAACAAATAAAACCAACCAAAAACTCACTTAACAAATAAATCGGGGTTCACAATCCCCCCCACAATTGGTCATTTACAATGGTGTTTCGCTTAATGAGCAAACTCGCTTAAAGAGCAATCCTGTGGAACACATTACACTCTTTAAGCAAGGTACAACTGTACTGTACAGTAAAACCTCAGATAACACTAAAACCTGGTTCCACAAGTCTTGGTGTTATACGATTTTTAGTGTTATCCGATGCATGTTAGAATCCTATGGGATCCATAGAGATACATTGTAACCACACAGGCTTTAGCGGTTGTTATCTGATGCATCCCATAGGATCTTAATGTTATCCGATGCAATTCTTCCCCCCAGATTGCTTAATGTTATGCGATTTTAGTGTTATTCGATACTAATGTTATCTGAGGTATTACTGTATATGGAAGTTAAATCTGTTACTTTCCTGGTAATGTGCAAAAGAGTGCATTAGAAGTGGCTTTGTTTGAAACAAATTCCAAATGATGACTATGAGTTTGCTTTTAGGCATGTCAGTCAGCTAAAGTTAGTTGCTGAAGATTGGTTCATTGTAGGTAACTGCTAATATCATTGTGAAGGTTATTATGTGCATACTGTAAAATGTTCTTACTATGCTTTAGACCTCTCTCTTCCTTCACCCCCCTCACTCCACCAATAGGCATTAATGACATACATATTGTGACTTTGATATTGTAGGGTTCAGTAATGAATACTTCATTGCCTGCTGGTTCAGTGACTTCTGAGGAAATTCATGGAGCATGCAAGCAAAGGGAAAAGGTAACTGTTATTATTTCAAATGAAGATTTTATGTCTTAGTGGCATTGTGAAAGATTGACCTTCACATGAGATATTGCTGTTCTTGCATTACCACCCCAGTGTCAATAGAAAACTGCTTTTAATCTACACAAAGGGGGCTGTTATCCTCTCAAATGCATGGGGGATTACTGTGCTTAACTCTCCGGCACATCCAAAAGCTGGAGGGAGAGAAAGAGAGAGAGGGATTGCGTAGGCTTCACAGTGAAGTTGCTGTGGCAAAGCAATTTCATGAACATATATCACATGCTCTAAAATGCTTTTAAAAACAAACAACAGAATGTGGTGACATTTAATGTTCAGCAAGACTGCTGAAGTTATTTATTATATTAGGTATGTGAAAGGTTAGGTATTAGCTTACTTTCATTATTGTGATTTGATCAAAATATTATTTTAGGGCATGCTATTCTATATAGCCAATCAGTCCTTTAACTACATATAAGGGCAAGAGAAGCTCAGGAAAGAGGAGTTTTAAGGTGAAATATCTCTGCAGATCACCATTTACTCCCTTATGCTGAAGCAGCTGATGCTTCCTTCCTAGTACAGTAGTGAAGCCACATTTTAAGCATGATATTTAGGAAACACCTAAGTCCCATGTATTTTTCCTCATATATTGAAAAAATGTGTCCCAAGAGCTGGCCCAGAACAAGTCCACATTGACAGAGCGTTCAGCAATTAGTTTTCCCCTTGGTAACCTCCAGACTTGATTACTGTAATGCGATCTACATGGGTCTGCCCTTGGTGACCATTCGGAAGCTGCAGCTGGTCCAGAATGCAGCTGCTCGGGTAGTGATGGGTTGCGGGCGTTATGCTCATGCCTCACCACTGCTTCGGGAGCTGTACTGGTTGCCAGTATGTCTCTGGGTGCAATTCAAGGTGCTGGTCATTACCTTTAAAGCCCTACATGGTAGTGGGCCAGGATACTTAAGAGACCTCATCACCCCAAGAACATCTGTCCATCCCACCAGGGTGGATCGGAGAGGCTCTCTTATCATTCCATCAGCTAGAGAGGTCCATCTCTCTAGCACCAGAAGGAGGGCCTTCTCCGTGTCCGCCCAGGCCCTTTGAAAACTCCTGCCAACTGAGTTATGCCTACAGGCAGAGCTACTGACCTTTCGAAATGGCCTAAAAACCTGGCTGGCATGGCAGGTGTGGGGCTCCAGTAATACGGGGTCCCATGTTGGGTGGCTGATCTGATGGGATAGCCACCCTCTCTCACTCTTTTAACCTTTTTAAAACCTTTTAAACCTTTTAAATCTTTAAGGGCTTTTAAAAAAAAATTATAGTTTAATTATTATTTTTTGAAGTTGATTTGATTTCTAGGTTTGTGGGGGTGTAGTGGGATTGTTTGGAATTTTTGATTTTGATTTGTAATTGTTATTAGGGATTTCTGATATGTTTTTGATCGAATTATTTGAAGTGTTGCTGAAATGTTTTAATAATGTCTTGATTTTGTAATTGTGATGGGGATTTTTTTGATATATATGTGTTATGTGACACTTTGATATGCGATACCTTAATATTTTTTGTCATGTGATACTGTGTTGTATTATTTATGTTGTTAGCCGCTCTGAGTCGCCTCAGTGAATAGAGCGGCATACAAATCCAAAATACAAATATAAATACCACAAACATCTGGAGGGAGGTACATTTTGAAAGTATAGCTGTACATGTGAGGGTTCTGCTCAAGCTGGAACCCAAGTCACACCATGTTCCGGTTCAGGCAAAAATATTTGATCATTAAGCTGTAATTCTGAAGATTCACTCTCTGGGTGCATTTAATTCTGCTTTAGGTATAGAGAGCAGAGGGCAAAACTCATCATATGTTGCTGTGTGGGGTTGGGTCAGAATAGTTGTTAGTGGTGTTGCTTCTCTCTGATCCACTTCAAAATGAGACACTTGACATGATGACGTTGTCAAGATGTCAGGTAGGGGCTCATTTAAAACTTGTAACTATTCTTCGCACAAGTGTATACTTTGTGTATACCTCTTTCTCTATGCACATTTTTTTTTAAAAAATGTCAACTTGATTTTCAGTGGGGAGGCTTTCAATTATGTAACCTTCACCTCCATTTTCACCTGTGAAACATCTCACACTCAGGTTTATTTTCTCATCTGTGTGTGTGTGTGTGTGTTTTTTTTTTTTTTGGTGAGAACTAGTTCTGAGAGGATGAGGGGAGAAGAGACAGGAAAGGAAAGAAGGAAGCCAGAAAAAAAGAAATTGAGAGAAGTGAGAACAGCAAAAGATTAACATGAGACTGCGGTGGAAATTTTTATATTTTTATTTTGTTTGGCTGTTAGGAAGAAAAGGGAGACAATGTCACACTTTCAAGGAAAAAGTAATTTCTCCTCCTGAGGTGTAGAAGAAAATAGAGGTGATAGCATGTAGGAGTTTTAAGAAGGGGTAGAAAATAAGAGGGAAATTGAGAAGTTGTATTAATGTATTAAGAAGCTGCAGGGCTTCTTTGAAGTGGACTAAAAGCTGTCAGCTTTTCTTAGCTTTATCTCCACACTTTGAGGCATACTTGTAGAGATATAACAATATTGTACCTGTACAATACTTAGAATTGGTGTGTTGGAACCGGTGTCATTTTCACGCTGAAGAAAATTTGCATGCAATACTTAACAGAAATCTGCCATTAGAGCAGATCCAAAGAGAATAAATTATTGCAGCTGCAATTTTCATGTCATTATACATTTGAAAAACCTGTAATGTTCCAATTTTTATTTTACTAATCCTGCTGTAGAGGGGTTCCCCCTTTTCCTTTATTTATTGTCTTTGCTTTGCATTTCCAGATCAATAAAACAGCTGTAGCTCTCTATTAATATCTATATGTTTGCATCTGCTGAGTGAAAAAGTTTTAAATATTAAAAAGCTGTATTGCAGGCCATATATCATCTGTTCTTACAAGACAGGCATGACAGTATTAAGATGCACATTCAGGATAGCACTCTTTCTACTTTGAACGCTGTCAAGAACAAAGTGCTTTACAGACTTAAAATAAATCTAGGTACTAATCCATTGAATTTCTGACAACGGGAGCCCAAGGTTTCCATGCACTTAGCTGAGTACCGCATAAGAGCTTGTGCATTATTTATGTCCACTAATGGTGTTGCAATGCTCTTTGCGTGAAGCAGTGACAGTGCAATCTGCTAAGATAGCTGCTGCTACGGACAAAGCAATCCATTTTCCTGAACTTGAATTTTTGACAGAATACTCTATTAATGCCAATTCTGCTTAAGTAAATGCGGAGCAGGGGTCAGTTGTTCCTTCTCTCCCCTCCCCCACTGCCCCCAAATTCTAGGCTATTTAAGAAACCAGTGTGATGAAATAAAAAATTAAAAAATGCTGTTTGTAGGCTTTCCACTTTATGTGCTTGCAGTACCTAAGAAAGGCCAGTAAAGGATTTATTTTCCTTTTCCAAAAACTACTTTTCCATTTTATCTGGCTGTCCAAAAAAATGAGGAGAAAAAATAATTCTCCTTGGGATCTGTGTGTGTGTGTGTGTGTGTGTGTGTGTGTGTGTGTGCTAATCATACTGATGCAACTGTCATTATGTACTTCAGTGAATCACAGGCTTTTACTGTACGACCAGTAGTGGGATGTCAAAAATTTTACTACCCCACCATGACTTCATCACAGTGTGGGCGGAGCTAATGTCATGATATCATGGGTGGGGCCAAATAAAATAAAATAAAATAAAATAAAAATAAGTACACACACACACCACCCACACACACACCCAAAACACAAAACCATAAATAAATTAAATAAATAAATAAAATAAAAATTACATTAAAATCCACCCACCCAAACATCCCCCCACCCCAAACATAAATCAACCCACCCACCCCAAACACAAACCTGTCACTTACCTGTTAGTGCCTGGGCAGCACCATGTTGCAAGATGGATATGGTCATCATACCAGTTCTCTAGGATAATATGCCTTAATGTAAATGTAAAACAGCTGTACCTCCTTAAGGGTTCTCCAATTGGAACAGCAATTGGAACAGCACAGGTGTAGCTTATTGATGAGGTAACTCCAAGACTTTGTTTAAAAAACCCAAGCCAGGCCTGCCGGCCACCAGGCCTTTTTAGGAACTATGGTAGTACATCAATGTAGGTAAAAGTATTAAATACACATTAAAATACATACACACACACACACCACATCCTGGGGTGCAGGCTATAGGGAGCTTCAGGCTAGCAGCTTCTCTTCCTCCTCCCCGCTTGGGAGGACAGCAAGGAGGCTGTGCATATGTGCCAAGCACTGTGGTGCTTGGTGCGCATGAGCAGTGGGGGAAACCAGTGAAAAGGTAAGCCCCGAAGGTGGTTCCCCCCAAAAGCTGCTACCGGTTCTCTGGTGTGAACCTGTTACATCCCATCACTGCGTATGGCTTAATGTGTGTCTGCTTGAGTCTAGTGCAGCTTGTCTCCAGCCTGCAAGAGTTAAGCCTGCAGTTCTCCACATTTCTATCAGAAGCCTATTAGGGATTCACCAGCCTCAATGACAGTAAAGGTAAAGATAAAGGTTTCCCTTGTTCGAAAGCCAGTCATATCTGACTCTAGAGTTCAGTGCTCATCTCTGTTTCAAAGCCAAAGAGCCAGTGCTGCCTGCTTCTGCAGACGTTTCCATGGTCATGTGGCAGGCATGACTAGACACCGGAGCACGTGGAACACTGTTACCTTCCCACCGAAGTGGTCCCTGTTTATCTTCTTGCAATTTCTTGCTTTCAAACTGCTTGGTTGTTAGGAGCTGGGACAAAGATGGAAGCTCATGCTTAACTTTTCCTTGAATTCTTGAATACATCTACACTAAATGTAGCACTGGCCATACCATTAGGCAGAGTGAGGCAGCCACTCGGCTGAGTTTGGATTTCATGAAATGACAACACCTGGTTAGATATTTCTTCCATTATTGTTGGACTTTAGTCCAGCGGGGTGAGAGGCAAGAAGAGACCTTCAGCCAGGAGCGCTAGGACTCCTCCACCTGTTGGTGCTCCTCCACACCGGCTCCAAAGGCCGTTGGCTGGACCCATCCCTGCTGCCTTGGACTGTAGCCCGGTGGGGCGACAGGTGAGAGGAGACCTTCGGCCAGGAGTGCCAGGACTCTTCTACCTGTTGGTGATCCCAGGCCCCACCTCCATACCTGGCTCAAAAGGCCACAGCCGGACCTGGACCCGCTGCTTTGGACTGAAGCCCAGCGGGACAAGAAGCAAGAGGACACCTTTGGCCGTGAGTGTCAGGACTCTTCCACGTGTTGGTGCTCCCAGGCCCCGCCTCCATGCCAGGCTCAAAAGGCCACCAGCCAGACCCATCCCCACCACCTTGGACTTTAGCCTGGTGGGGCAAGAGAAGATTTAGACATATTGTATTGAATTGTATGGATTGTATTACTGTGTTTTTGTTGTATTTGGTTGCTGATGTTATTATGATTGTGTAACTGTATTTTGAATTTCTGTAAGCCACTCAGAGTCCCTGTTGTGAGTGGGGCGGGGTATAAGTCTAAAAAATTAAATTAAATTAAATTAAAATTTGTTGCCCTGAATTAGGAATTAAAGCCTCTGACATTTTCTCCACAGCTACCAAAGATTTTGGATATTGCCTTTAATCCTGTACACTTTGATTTCAGCATGGGCACCATTTACATGGGCACAATTTACGTGAGCACCCAAATTTCCACTACCCATTGTTGAACAGTCTCATTATTATTATTATTATTATTATTATTATTATTATTATTATTATTATTATTATTATTATTATTATTATTATTATTATTATTATTATTATTATTATTATTATTATTATTATTATTATTATTATTATTATTATTATTATTACTATTATTATCTGAAATTGATCAAAGATAGCCAAAATGGTGGGACCATTTTGCATAGTTTTTATATATAGTGTGAACCTACACTGGAGGCCCAGGTGGTGATCAGGATGTCTAACCCATGGGTTTTGGTCCAGAGCCCACATTGTATATACAAATCCTTCCTATCCAGAAGTGTTGTATTGTAAACTTCCTTAGAGGCAAAATGACCCCAGTACTTTTCTTAGGGCCACAAATGACAATAATTTCTATGAATGTAGAGGGTATTTTTTTTTTATCTAAAGAGAAACTCTTAGCTTCACTTTGCCACAAATGGAAATGTAATGTCTTTTGTGTTCAAAAGACATGTAGAGGAACTGATCAGCATTGATAAAACAATTCAAGTTGTTGAGAGAGGCCACAAACAACATACAATTGTCATTGTAAGATGAGGTATTATAGACTTCTCAAAGGACTACATTAAACCAGACAATATAGAATCTTGACAGTTGAACGAGCTATGTGCATGGTAAAATGGGTTTATAAACCACCCAATGTATTATTTTGCTTTCAAAACTTTCTAATATGGAGAAGAAGCCATAGGAATGGCAAAGTGACAGCACACAGTGATATCCAGATTGAGCAAATTAAATATTTTAGGCAAAACATAAAGGAAAAGCTCCTTCAATTGTTTAATTACTGTTGGAGAAGCAAACAAATTTCAAAAAATTATTTGAAAATGAAAATACTTGCTATACTGAAGCCGTGCAAAAATAATCAGATCCTTTTGTCGTCATGCTTGCTTTGCAGAATGCAGATTAGAAAGCAATGTTTCAACCCCTTTCCTTGGTTTAGGCAAAAGCTATTTTGGACCAAAAGCTCTTTGGAACTGTGATATGCATGTTTTTGAAAAAAATGCCCCATACCTTTTGAAATTTTTAAAAAAGTACAGCTGGGAGATAGCAAAAATTGTCACTGGAGACAAAGGTTGAAATCATCCATACTAAATAAAAGGGAAACAGAGAAGAAAGAAGGGGGAGGGGGCCTGGGAGAGAAATCAAATCATTTGAAATGTATTGTTGGAAGAGATCCTTACAGATACCACAGACAACCAGAAAGGCAGAAAAGTAGGTGCTTAATGGAGTCAAGCCTGAACTCTCACTAGAGCAAAGCTGAATAAATTGGGGCAATCTAACCATTCACATTTAATGAAAATATAGAACTTGAAAAGCTAAGATTGCTGTGAAAAGCAGGAGGGCAGTTGGAAAATAGGAAAACCTGAGATAATAATTTATTTTGTGTCAGAGATTACTCTGGGTTGAAAGGATTTTTGCTGGAGAAACTCCATTCAGGGGATGCCTGAATGGGGCTCCTTTCATGTCCCCAAGTGCAGACCTTGTGTATCAAAACCTGACCTTCTAGTATCTAGCTCAGGTCCTTAACCACTAAGCCATTGGGGGAGCAAGACCTGAGATAAGATACTCAATAAAGGAAACTATAGGTGATAGCAAGTTACTGGGAAATACAATATTGCTAGGAGGAGGCAAAGAAAGAGAGAACAACCTGTCTTCCTCTCTTCCCATTCCTAGCAATATTGTTTGTGGTAGGACTGGCCCTATTGTTATCACTGCTTGGGATGCCACAATTTTTTTAAATTGCAATGTAGAACATTGTTTTGCTGTGCTGCACAACAAGATTGTTGCACTTCTATGAGTCGATCCATATCCTGTCTTTTTAAAAAGTGTTATCCCTTTTATACTACAGAGCCTTAAGCATAAATGACATAAAATCAGAAAACACTGCAACAAAAATTTGAAAGTTTGAGAATGTTTAGCAAGTACAGCAAGCAAGGAAGGGAAGAGAGAATGAAGTACTTGTGAGGAGAGGGTAGAGAAAATTGGCAAATGGGGATGACAGTCTGGGTTAGGAGTGGGATGCCAGAGAGCAATTGTGGATGTTGGTTGACATAGTGCATCCCAGTGCATCTAGTGATAAATACTCTCCCATGCATTGAAGCCAATACTGAGACAAACTTTTCAAATTGGCAACAAAATATACCCGAATGACCCAGAGTGATCCTAGAATGAATGGATATGACACCAAACTCTGGACAAAGTGAAGGCCCTCTTGGTGGCTTCTCACAAGCTGGGGAAAGTAGACCATCCCCCTTCCTGTTATCCTTCTATTGCAAACAGACATTTTTATTCGAGCTAGATTTCAGTAACTGATAAGCTCTTGAGAGACAGATATGTCTAAGATAAATGCTTTTTTTAAAAAAAAGATATACCGTATTTGCTGGTGTATAAGATGACTTTTTCACCCTAAAAAACATGCCTCCAAGTGGGGGGGTCATCTTATACGCCGGGTGCACTTCAGTTGGGATAGACATAGCTGCCCATAGTGGCCTCCTGATGCTTGCCCACCTCATTCTACATACTGTTACCGCAGATTTTGAGAGTCCAGCATATCCTTTTATTTAACTCTTTAATACATCAGAAAAACCACTGTACACACATGGAAAATAAGGGAGAAGCCAAAAGTTTAAAATCATACAATTGGAACCCTCTCCAGAGGGAGGGGGAGATTAAAACCCACTAGTCATGTAGACTCTGGCAAGGATGATGTCACTGATTGTCTCCATTGTCCTCAGTTTGCTTTGCCTAAAGGTGTAAAAACTGGTTTGTTGTATTTGATTTCTGCTGTCTCTCTTTCAATCCTAGTTTTGTAATTTCTCTGTTCCAGAATTGCAACTTTCAGGTCTTGGATAGAGTGTCCAGTTAGATTGAAGTGGTTTGAGACAGGTTTCTCCGTGTTGCCATTCCGGATATTTGATTTGTGTCCATTAATCCTTTTGCGTAAAGATTGTCCTGTTTGTCCTACATAAAGCACGGATGGACATTTCTGGCAAGAGATGGCATAAATCACATTGGCAGAAGCACAAATAAAACTGCCTTTAATGTTGTGTGTGGTGCCATTGGGTCCAGTAATACTGTTTCCAGAGCGAATGTGGGGGCATAGTTGACATCTGGATTTGCAGCAGGGTCTAGTACCCATATCTGCTCCACTTCTGTGTAGTCTGTTGTGTGTCAATAGTTGTTTGAGATTGGGGGGTTGTCTATAAGCGAGTAGGGGTCTGTCACCAGGGGCTTTGGAAAGTGAAGCACTCTTGTCTAAAATGGGTTGGAGATCCCTCATTATGCGTGTGAGGGGTTTAAGTTGAGGGCTGAAGGTGACAACCAGTGGTGTGCGATTGCTTTCCCTTCTGGGCCTGTCTTGTTGTACATCACTCCTGGGTATTCGTCTAGCCCGGTTGATTTTTTCTTTAACCATATTGGATGGGTATTGTAGTTTGAGAAATGCATTTTGTAAGTCTGTGAGCTTGGCATCTCTATCGTGTGGGTCTGAGCAGATGCGATTGTACCTAAGGGCTTGGCTGAAGACAATGGATTTTGTTGTGTGTTCTGGGTGGAAGCTGGAGGCATGCAGGTAGGTACATCTGTCTGTGGGTTTGCGATATAGTGTGGTACTAAGATGTCCATTTTGTAATTTCACAGTGGTGTACAGGAAATTTACTTGTTGTGTAGACTGGTCCAAACTGAGTTTGATATTTGGGTGAAAATTATTAAAGTCTTGGTGGAATTTCTCCAGGGTTTTATTTATATCAGTTTAAATTACATTCATAGACTGACTTGACTCTCAGTTCTGGTAGAAAGTTAAGATGAATTAAATAAAAAAAAAACACATGGGAGGGAGTCCCCTGTGAAGTCATTGTGGGTCTCTACAATACTACAATAATCACAATAATTACTTCAACAGTCACTTTCTTTCTCTGTATTGTATGGCTCCAAACAGACCTGGCATCCAAATGACACAAGACATTAAATGCATTATTGTATTTCACACAATGAGGGCCTTTCTAAGACACTGGAAAGCCCAAGGCAGAATGTTCATTTACGGCAGTTCCTTGTTGCCTCCTTCTTATACCACCCTATATCTGTGTCATTTTCTGTCAGCTAGTTTTGTATATAATACTTTTAGTATTGAATATAAATGTGAGTCTTTCAGAAAGCAGCTATATTTCTGATCAGAATGTCTTTTCTTCCTTTTTCTTTCTACTTTTCTTGCCAACAGATTCAGAGATGAGATCACCATAACATATTTATCTGAGAACATCTCATTGTTGGCTATACCATAGTGAAATGTAAGGTATTTTTTAACAATGGCTAATTCTAAGAATTTGATTCTTAAAAAACAACAACCCCCCTTTCTGGTTCATGAATATGAGATACTCCCCTTTCTGGTTCATGAATATGAGATACTGTACTTCTCTACACATGAATCAAAAACACCAGGAATAGGCAATATCGTGCCTGCACTGCCAGAAAGAAAAAGGATATAAAACTTTGCAGAGCAAAGGCAGCCAAAATATTGACATAAATGTCAGCAGCCAAGATCACAACTTGTGTTCAAATAGGCCTGAAGAGCAAACTCATTAGCTAATGTGTAATGCCATAATGTTTGTCTTGCATTCATCTACTAACCATTTGTATGCTTATCTGTTATGCTAACCATTTTGTACCTCTGTACAGCAATGGTTTATATTGATTTCTTCTGCACAATGCTAACTAAAGTTAGCTGGATTGTCACTGCCATTGTCAGTGAAAGTTCCTCCACTAGTGTCATCTTGCACTGTTGCTGCTTTCCAGTAGCTGCTCTCTAGGAGTTTCTTCATCCACATCACCATTCTCTTCTGCTGATGAGACCATTACTCCCGAAGGGAGTAGATGCATCTCATTCTGGTATTTCAGCAAGGACACTGCTAGGACTCCAGACTCATAATGATTATAGATGACAGGAATGTAAAAGTAGGAAACAAAGAGGAACCATATATTGTTGGACCAGTGACATGAATCTCTGAAGAAGCAAGCCAGGCATGGGGGCACGCTGCCCGCTGCCTTTCTGACATCAGGAACAGAGATGCTGTTAGGTGAGAAACACTATTCTCTCACTTTATTGTTTTATTAGTTTGTTATGTAGTGTAGAGTAGATTAGTTTATTTCTTTAATATGTATCCTGCATATAAATTGATTTATATTGTCTTTTAATAAATGAGAAAAAGACAATCCAAGGTTTGGTTATTGTGTTGCTACACCTAGCCACAGGGCAGAAATCTCTACAGAGCAGGGAGGCCTTGAACGAAGGTCTTGCTAAGGACTTTAAATTGACAAGTGTCAGCCCAGAGATATCTTCCCAAGGGGCGGCTCTGCAGGTCTGCTCTGTGCATGTGCAGGAAACTGTAGTAGTGTGGGGAGGTAGCAGAAGCATAAACGGACTGTTATCTCAGCTACCAACTTTCCCTGCCTTAAGGCAGAAGGCTGCCTTTGCCCACACAAGACCTTATAAGGGATCGGGGGCAGGTTGGTTTCTAGGAGGTCCCGTTTCCATGCAGTGAAGTTAGGGACTGAGACCCATCATCCCCAGGTCCCTGACATGAACAAACAACTGTACACACATTATCATATGGTCAATACAGAAATAGAAAGAATTACATAATTGGAAGCAGGAGGCAGAGGTGTTTTATTCTCTCTGCCAAAATAAGACCAAAAGCAGACTGGTATACACAAACTGTTAATCTCAAATATTAGAGCAAAGTTTAAAAAGAAAACTGAAAAAATCATGGTGCAAAGTATAATTGAAACAACATTTCTGAATAATTTAAAGTCTACATAAATAATATATTTTTATTACTAACTCGATTGACCATGAATCAAAGGAACTGTGGATTGAAACCAATGATATTATTAAGAATGCAATGAGCATTTCAAGGGGGAAAACTCGCATAGCGAAAAATTTTCGCTGTGTGAGTTTTCCCCATAGAAATGCTCGTTATACGAGTTTTTCCATAGGGAAAAGTCCGACTTGCATAGCGAAAAATTTGTTATTCGAGTCGGACCGCTTAGCAAAAACTTGCTCATTAGGCGAGTTTTTCACTAAGCAAAATGCTCGTTAGGCGAGGTTTGACTGTACTGGGTTCTTGTTTTACCAACCTCAGATAGATGGAAAGCTGAGTCAACTATGAGCCCTGGTCAGCATTAAATTCACAACCTTTAAGCTGCAATACAGCAGTTTAACCACTGGCCATCAGAAACTATAGGACCATTGCATTAATGTCTATGATGGGTACAATCCTGGCTACTCCTTGGATAAGTCACTTTTTCTTTCCACTACCACCACCATTTAAAATACTTATGCCCTTATCAGAGACCCTTTTCTAATTTGTCTTGCTTCAGCCATCACTCCCTGTTGTGGATTTTAAAAACAAATCCCAAGAGAGTGCTGCTATGTTTGGGACCCAGTGTTTTCCTTTTCTAAGAAACAGAAAAAATGTTTTATTCTGAAAGACAGATAAATTTATAAACCATTTAGCTAATCTGTCAGTAAAGCTCCTTCATCCTTTTATAGGAAACCATGAATTTGTAAATAATGGTTAAGTCTTGAATTTAGCTAATCATATTTTAGATGAAATCAGATTTTACTATTATAATTGTGAGTGGTTGCACCATTTTACTCATGCTGCCATGATAAAAGGACATCACTTCTACCACCAGTAGATAATGTTTTGTGCCCCCCCCCCCGATTAACACAGCTCAAGTTAGTGAGGTTTTGGAAGAAAATAGTTATGAATAAGGCAGCAATTCTAGTGTTGATGAGGAAACCTGTCTGTGTAAAAGCCCCTTCCATGTATGTAAGCAAGAACAACTGACCCCTTCTGACCAAGTGAATTTTAAAAAGCCCTGTACATGTTTTTTTTAAGCAAAGGGTTTCACAACCTATGGTTCATGAGCCAGACCCAGCCTGCAACACCATTTCATGTGACCTACTGTCCTTGCCCCTGCTGCTGACAGAAGCAGCAGAAGTGGCAAAAATAGCTGAAAAGGTGCCATAAATGCACCTGTAGCTGTTGTAAGTGTGCTTGGGAATTTGGCCTTCAGGGTCACTTGGATCTGAATCACTATAACTTCCTTGGATGATATTCTAGAGATGTCAGAAGGCTCTTCTTGAAGGCTTCCTGGGATACTTTGTGCTACATAAATAGTCTGTCTTCATTTTGTGTCTTTCATTTCATCCCATTTTGTTTTGTTTGGCATCACCTACAAGTATAAGAGTATTAGACAGATTTGGCAGGTGCATGTGAAGAAAAAACTCCCTCTCAATCGGAATCTACTTGGATAGTTCAGATGTGTCCGCATATTACCCAAACTTTTTAAAATGAGAAGCAACCAAATAATTGGAACAGAGAGTAAATGGAAGGTGCTTGAGTAAATGTGGCATATTGCAAATGCACAGTACCTTCTGTTTGAAAGTATCTCATCCAGAATGTATTGTATGCTTTAATACATGTACAGTACAGTCAAACCTCGCATAATAAGTGTTTCACTTAAAGAGTAACTCGCTTAAAGAGCAGAATTTTCTCTGAATGGTCGCTTCGCTTAACAAAAAAAAAAACCCAATGAAAAACTTGCTTAACAAATAAATCGGGGTTCACAATCCCCCCCACAACTGGTCACTTACAATGGCGTTTCGCTTAAAGAGCAAACTCACTTAAAGAGCAATCCTGTGGAACACATTATGCTCTTTAAGCAAGGTACAACTGCACTAGTATTTGCAAAACAGCATACAAGCAATTGCACTTTGGGAAAATAAACAGAAGCTTCAGAGAGATGGAGAGGTGACGGGAGGAGAGAGCAGGAAAGAGTTTAGATTTAAGATGACATGTATAAGTGAAGGTAAAATGGCTTGGCAGCACCACACCGGTCAGCAAATATGAAGAAATATGCATATATCTTAAGCTATACCATTGATGGAAGAGTGTTAAAACATTACAGGGAATCCAGATGCACAGCTTGTAAGATTATATGGCAAGTGTCCCATTTTTCTGGCCAAATGGACCATTAGAAGTACCAAATGGCAAAAGGAGATGTCACAACACCCTGACCTGCTCACCCAAGTATTCTGGCTAGGATGCTGACATCAGTGCACAAACAGATGGCAGGGAGGTCAAAAAACCAAAGCAGCATCTGTGCCATATCCAAGTTGTTTTGAGAGTCCTCACACAGGTCAGGAGATGTGAGGTCACCCAAGGATGACAGAAAATGGTGATCATACTGGAAGAAGGGGGTTGGTACAAGGAATTGTAGGGCCTAAAACGGTATATCAATCATTCTCTTTTTTAGGAACTATTGCTGTTTTCTTACACAGACTCAGATATCACCCATCTCCTATTTTCTTTCAGTGGCTACTTAGGCAGTGTTGGGCATGGGCTGGTTCGCCTCGGTTCTGTAGAACCAATGGTAACAATCCCAGGTGGTCTCCTGGGGGAGGGGGTAGTAACCTTCCTGGGAGACCACCTGGGGTGGTTACCTTTTTTTTAAGGCGACCGGTTCAGTCGCTTCACTGGCTGCCTGACTCTCTAACCCAAAATGGCTGCTGGTGAGTGCTCATGCATTAAAATACCAATTGATGTATACACACCCCCTGCACTAAGCCTGACACCCCCAGGCACTCTCCCCATCTTAAAGAAGGCAGCCTGCCCGGGCTCCCTGCTTTAAGATTGGGCTGGCTGGGGGTGTCAGGCAATACGTGAAATGAATTTATTTATATTTATATCTATATCTTATTTTGTATTTCCCTTCCCCATCCACCTTGAATTTGTGTGGACTGAACTTCTCAATGCTGAAGTGTAAACTGTATGCTTCCATAGACAGGAACTGGGCTGTGCCATTTTCTTAGACAGCATGTACATTGATGATACTGTATAATGCTTTTGTTATTAGTACCATGAGTATTTGTGGCAATAATTCCTAGCCATCGTTTTGTTGAAATTGACATTAACAAAGCTTTTGAACCTCTGCTGTCTTTTTTTGACACTTCAGCCAGTGATGGGATGACAAAAATTCTACTACCACACCATGACGTCACGGACGTCATGGGCGTGGCCAATGTCATGACGTCATGACGTCATGGCCGAAGCCGACGTCATGACGTCATGACGTTGTGGGCGGGGCCAAAAATAAAAATAAATAAAAAATAAAAATAAACATACGCACACACACCCCTCCCTCTCAGCCCACCCACCCAGACACAAATAAATAAATAAATAAATAAAATAAAAACAACCACCCACCCAAAACACAAATAAATTACCCCTCGCTTACCTTTCTTGGGACCTGGCACCCCGACTGCGTCCACAGCCGCCGCCGCCGCAGCCGCCTGCACCCCTGTGGCCTCCTCCTCGGGCCGGTACATTTTTAGCCCGGCTCCAGTCATGGCCAGGGGTGGCGGGCAGCAGTGGCTCCAGCCGCGGCTCCAGCCGCGGCTCCAGCCGTGGCTGCCGAGCCTCCCTGGGCCGTCCCCATGCTGCACCGCCGCCGTCTGCATTCCTCCTCCGCCAGGCGCCGCAGCCGGGCTAAAAAGGGACCGGCCCAAGGAGGAGGCCACAGGAATGCAGCCAACGACAGCTCCGGTGGCGGCGGGTGGCGGTTGCAGGCACCCAGCTCACAGGCCGGAGCCCGGCGGAGGAGGAGGCGTCAGCGGTGCGCCGCGCTGGGCGTCCCCAGGGCATGGGGCTTGTCGGCAGCGGACGGCCCAGGCAGCCCTCAACGTGCCGCGGGGGAGGTGCCCTTCTCAGAGGGCTGGTGCCGCCTCCGCCGCCGCCGGCCTGAAAGCTTTAAACATTTTTTTTAATTGGAGCAAAAATGGCTCCAATTGACTGCGCATGTGCAGAATCTCAATCTGACGCATGCGCAATGTGTCAGATTGAGTTTCTGCGCATGCGCAGTCAATTGGAGCCATTTTAGCTCTGATTTTTTTAAAAAAAAATTCTTTCGGTGAGGCGTCCGGAACCGGACGCCTCAAAAGTGGACTCCCCTCCTGGAGAACCCTCCGGAATTGGTCCTACCGGTTCCAGGGAACCGTCTGGAACTGGGGACATCCCATCACTGACTTCAGCAAATTTGCTAAAAAAGGAAAAGGTAAAAATGTCATCATCATTTGAGAGAAATGCATATGCATGATAACTGATCAGAATCACGTGTATGTTGAAAAGAGAGGATGATCCACCTCCCAATGATCTATGTCCACACTGTATCATTCCCCTGATAGATCTCACCCTGGTAACTGCAGAAACAATGGGACTTAAAATCTACAGAAAAGAGGGGATCTCTGTAAGATTTTCTGATCACTCTGAGCAGAGCCTAGGTTAATACCTCTGGCATCTCTCCTGATCTCTATGGTTTAAGCTTTTTGCTAACTAATTAAACAGAACCATTGATCTATCAGGATGCATATGCCTAGGATATAAATAAAAACAAACAAACAGAAGAAACTGGCATATGGTGGATAGCACATTCATCATGTAATTTTTGTTGTTTTCGCTTATTTTAACATCTCATGGTCATTAAGCAAACTTAAAAACAGAAATTGATTTGTCTTATTGGACTGTAAAACATTATATTGCTAGGAAAGTGTGCCCTCTCCCCCCAGAATTTCTTATCTTGTAGGCAAGATTTTAATAACAACGGGGAAAATAGAAAAAGAATGCATAACATAGAGCAGAAATTATCAACCTTTTAAAGCCGGGGCCCAGGTCACGCTCCCTCAAACAGCTTCGGGGGCTGGATGGCCATTTTGCCCTTACTCCACCAAATGGCACTTCCTGGTGTGGTGAAGGCAGTGGGGGAGGCAAATGAAATGGTGCCTCAGGTTGCATCCGGCCCACGGGCCACAGATTGAGAATCCCTGAGATCGAGCTTAATTGTTGTATGCACAATCTGCTGTGTTCAAATGGGCCCTGTGGATTTTGGTCCAAACCCAAGCCAATCAGTTATGAGCTTCCCTCCCCACTTCTGTTAGATGTGCTACTGGGCTATTTGCATAAATGTAACCATGCTGTCCGTCTTTTAACTTTCATTCAATTAATTATGCTTCCAGCCCCCTGCTGATGGACAAAAATGAGACTTCGTCTGCAAATAGCTTCTGCAGTTTACAGCTTATTAAATGCCAAAAACCAGTTAAGACTATTTGAAACTTCTCATGTCAAGTACTGTATTTCAATGTGCCAGTTTGTGTGCAAAACTCATATTCTGAAAAAAGGAAAGACCACTCCAACAAGTTGAAGATAAGAATTCTGCCTGCACATGTAGAATGCTGTTGTTAATTGGTTCATCTAGCAATGCAGATCAAGTGTGGGGAATCTGCAGTTGACACACAAATGGTCTCTGCAAGTTGAACATACTTTAGCTCACTGTTATCACCTTGCAATTTATATTGTCTGTCATGCACCCTCATATAAGAAAATTAGCTGGAGGAACATAGTCCGATATTTGTTAAAACTTTTATTTACTCTTTCTGAAAGTTTTTTTTTATGATTTGCATCAAATATTTGCTTTCTTCATTTGTCCTTTATAAAGGATACAGTGCCTTATTTTGTGCCATGCTTCATTTTAAAAATTAACAAATTATTAAATTAAAATGATATATTAAACAAAGAAAAGCACTCTTTGGAAAGGGAAAAATAATGTCCTTGATTTTAATACAATTGGAAAGATTTGCTTTGTGAATCCATCCAGATTACATCCCATCTACCAATCTGGATATAGTTATAGTTTAGAGGTCTGGAAAAAGCAGATGTTATACTTGAGTTTCAGCCACCTCTAATGAATATTTTTTTAAAGAAAAAAAGAAAAAAGAGGGCTTATGATGTAGGGAGTTCAGTTCACCAGCCAGCTATGGTAAAATATTCAGCTCTAAGTTGGTTTAGTTTCATTGACCTCAGTGGATTTAAATTGGCATAAACTCAAGTTGTTGGACCCTAGCTGTTCATTAGGCTGTTTCAATCAGTCAAATCCTGTTTTCTCTGATAGAGCCTTTCCAGATGACTAAAAAGCACACAAACAGATTCTGATTTTATAGTTAACCTGTCTCTGCCATTAGTAATGCAAGAACTGCCTCACCTAATGGTTTGGAAAAGCACTTGGAGCTAGGGCCCCATTAAATAGTTGTTGTGCCTGGTACCATTATGCAGCTTAATTCTCATCAAGGAAGAGTGCAATATAAATATGGCAGATATTTGGGAGATAGGTGGCCTAACTGCACAGGGCATGACTGTGCTGCAGAGCAGAGAAAAAACAGTTAAGATACTTTGCTTTACAGAATGCTTCACAGAATGCATGATCAACTTATATGTGTTTCCCTAACATGGGTGACTTTAAAAATGGACAAATCAGAACAGCATGTCAACAGTTTTTCCATTTGTAAATGCAGCATATCTCAGAATACTAATTACTTTAGTGACAATAAATTGCCATTAGTTGACCACTGCTTTGTTGTTGTTCAATCGCACAGTCGATTCTGACCCTTTGCGACCCTATGGACCACTGTCCTCCAGGCACTTCTGTCCTCCACCATCCTCCTCAACTCACTCAGCTCTGTGCCCATTGTATCTACAATACCATCTAGCCATCTCATTTTGGGCCACCCCCTTCTTCTTTTGCCCTCCACCCTTCCCAGCATCAAGGCTTTCTCAAGCGAATCCTCTCTTCTCATTTGATGTCCAAAGTACTTTAGCTTCATTTTCACTATTTGACCTTCTATGGAGCAGTCAGGTTTGATTTCTTCTAAGATTGACCTATTTGTTCTCCTTGCTGTCCAGGGGACTCTCAAAAATCTCCTCCAACACCACATTTCAAAGGCATCTATTCTTCTGCGCTCAGCTTTCCTAATGGTCCAGCTCTCACAACCATACATTGCCACTGGGAATACCATTGCTTTGACTATACGGACTTTTGTTTGCAATGACCACAGCTAGATTGGCTGAAATATTGTCATTAAAAAATAATATTGTAGCCAAAGCCAGCCCTACCATTAGGTAGAGTAGGACACTTGCTTCAATTGCTGGTTTCACATAGTTATAGAGAAATTTATGAGCCATATGGCCCCCTCTGAACCCTCAAGGTACCCTGCTAGCTTCTAGTAGCATCAATTATATCCTAATAGTGCTAAAGTAAGTTTCAACTTACTCTTTTGGGATGTAATGGCAGGACATTTTTTTTGTCTCAGGTCACAAACATTATTTGCCTTATCCTGCCAGTAGCAAAGTTGGCATATCATTATTTAAGTTAAACGAGGGTAGCAATCCACTTCAGTCTTTGACAGGGTGGTGGTAAGGCTTCTATTTTTAAAGGAAATGGGCAAAATTGGGTCAAACAGCTCTTCTGATAATGAATGCCTTAATGTAAAAGAGAAGAAATTTCATTATAGCCCAAGCTTGCTGACAGATCATTTTGGTTACTCTGACACTCTGTGTCATGTTTGCTGTCTCACGTTCTAAGCCAAAGTGACAGTACAAAACATGACATAATGATTTGAGACAGAAATGTCAAGGACTGAAGACATAGAAATGCAACCCCTAAGAAATGAAGCTCTTCTTGTTGTAATTATCAATTCTTATTATAGTTGTTCCCAAATTTATCATCTGTAATAATATGTAATGAATTATGTTTTGGTTTGGATGGGGATAAAATTACTGATGTCCTACAAATAGAACTATGCACTGCAGCATGTGCAACAGTAACAATACTGTGGTGACACTGACCTCATTAGGCCAAAACCTAACTTCTCCTGCTCCGTTTCTTATAGCCCTGGCCACAAAAAACAACAACACAAAAAACTAAACATATTTCACAACATGTACAGGCCTGATGTAGCACAATGGGTGATCACTGCTGACTAGTCTAGATTGTGTCACTTTATTCACCCATACCCTAGCCATTACCAGCACAAGACACTTATCTAGAACCAAAGCAGCTTCCTCTGATGTAAATGGAAAGGACAGAGTTGCATGCTAGGTTAGGATAGGGTGAGTAAAGTGGCATTTGATCCAGACAAGATAGAGGTGATTCTAGTCAGCCAAAAGGCAGATCAGGGAAATATGGATCCAGCCAGTACTGGATGGGGGTTACACTCCCTCTGAATGCACAGCTGCACAGCTTGGATGTGTTCCTAGATTTGTCTATGTACCTGGATGCTCAGGTTTTGGCAGTGGCAAGGAGTGCATTTGAAAAGTTACCAGTAGTGCACCAGGTGTCCCAGTTCCTGGAAATGTCTGGTGTGGCCATGGTGACATAGACCTTAGTTACATTCTGATTGGATTATTGAAACACACTCTACACAGGTTTGTCTTTGGAAAGTGCTCAGTAACTAGTTTGCTAACTGGGTCTGTGTCTATAGAGATCACATAACCCTCCCTGTAGGAGCTGCTCAATGTAGGAATTTAATTTAAATTAAGGCATATCCAATAGATGGCTGTCTAACTTTTTTTGAATACTTTTTTGGCACACTCACCACCTCCCAAGGTAATTGGTTCCTTTTTTGTACAGGTGTAACATTTAGATAGTTTCTCCTGATATTCAACTGAAATCTTACTTCCTTTCTATAATAGTATAGAGCCTATTATTACATATCCTGCATTTGGGAAGATTGAGGTCAGATTCTGCCCTTCCTCTCTGTATTACAATTTTCCAAGTATTTGAAGAGTGTCATCATGTGATTCCTAAGTCTTCTTTTCTTCTTCAAGTGGCATATCTGATTCCGAATAGTGGCTATCATCATGGCAATCAGCCATGAATATTGTCCTGGGAACAACATAATATAGGGCCCTTCCCTTTGCCTTCTGCTTTGTATACTACTATACTATACTACTGATCCAGTGCCACAAATCACTATCTGGTCCTCAACCCTTTTGACATGCAATGTCCTCATTGGCCCCAGGCCAGCATTGATTAAGCTGCTGCCCTCTACCAAGATGGATTTAAACCCGGCAAGGCTGCTTGCTTTTAGACAAGAAATACAGACTAAGAGTTGTTTTGTTTGTTTGTTTTTGTATGAAGGTATTTGCATTAAAAAATACATAGCAAGCACAGAATGATCATATAATTGTTAAGAAAGACAAAAATCACAATTCCAAGTTGTTAAAACTGGCAAGTGCCCATTAAAAATGACATTCACCTTGCATTGCTTTACTTTGTTGCATTATTCATTGCATGAAAAATGGTGTTCCAAATGCATGGAATGCTTTCAGAAGCTGATGAAATCTATGATAGTCCTTGTATGCTATAAGAAGAATGTTAAGGTTCCTCATTCCTGCTTATTACTGCAGGGCAAATGAAGATTTACATCCCTACCCAAGGCCGCTTTGGCATCTGCACTTAGAACTTCATCTTCCATGTCAGAAGAACTAACTACCCACTCCTTTACCATCTTGTCAGAAGCTTCTGTTTATGGACCGTTATTATATTCATCTTAGGTGTGGGCTTATGACCTGCCTCCCCCCCCCCCGGAAAATTATAACGTCTTTCCTTTGACATAATCTATACATGTAAATTTTAATAGTTAAAGTTTGGCATTTTTATTTTCATTCTCTCTCTTTTTGTATCAGTACATTCCTAAGTTTTACAATTTGGCAGTAATATCTAAGTTTTTTGTTGTTGGTTGATTTAAGAGCATTTTAAAGTAACGTTAAATATTTTAATTAGTCAAAAGTAATAGCTTTATGCAGAAAATGTGGGCTGCCCTCATTCAACTCATTTTCATCAAAAATTGTAGTTATTCAAAAACACATAATTAGCTTTTTTAATCTTATCATTTTCAGAGGCACACTACAGTAATTGGCTTTCTATCCTATCCTTTTTAGTTAGAAGTTTGCAAAAGGATCAATGGAAAATACATTTTTTTTCTTCTGTGGCATCAATTACTGTGACCCTGGGTGCAAATTTATTGATTTTTTTCTTATGAGAACATTATCACTAGTTATTCACAGCATGATGTTTATTAATTAGTAAGAAAAATAAAGATTCAGTTCTGACATATCTCCTTTTAAGTTTTCTACCAAGCACATGCATTGCTGTAAGCTATCTGTTAGAGTCATTCCAC
Source organism: Furcifer pardalis (assembly GCA_030440675.1). NCBI lineage: Eukaryota > Metazoa > Chordata > Lepidosauria > Squamata > Chamaeleonidae > Furcifer > Furcifer pardalis. Next base: position 184,435,745 of record CP126890.1, on the reverse strand, counting down.
CTCTTTATGAAGTTGTGCACAACCATTTCATGCTCTTTCTGTTGGGTTTATCAGCTCAAAATAAATTTAGCCAAGTCTCTTACTGATAGTATACAATCAAGTTTAGATTTATGCCACTGAAAATCTTCATTTTGACAGGTTGATGGTGGAAAGTCTATCAACAGCTACTAAAACACTACCAAATAAAATATGCAGAATGAGTCTCATTGCAGCCATCAGTCAGTATTTATGAAGATGGCCATCATGTGAAAATGATAGAAGAAATATGGGTAATTTTACTTGTGGATGAAATCCATTTGAGGGTTGGAGATAGAAATTTATAACCCCCCTTCTTCTGAAATGTTGCTCCTCTAAGAGCTCCAACATGTTGCTAATCTAAGAGCTTCGTCTGACTTTCAAAAACAAACAACTTTACTCGTTCCATCTCAAGTACAAACTCGTTTAATTTATTTTGATCTTTAATCTGGCTAAAATTGAATTATACCCTGGAGATATGTTATTCTCATCCAAACCGTGGAATAAAGAGGCAAGACAAAAATATTTTGGAGAAATGCATGGGCCACATTTATTTAAAATTCACCCTAATGTGCTGGGGGGATGGGGGGGAGGGAGGCTGGTAGTGCTACACCTGGATCCAGAGCACGGGAAGCTATTCTACCTGTCAGGTCCTATTGGACAAATCCTGGCCTCTGGGGCAGTGCTGTTCCTTTTCAGTTACAACCCAGGCTGGCTGCCAATCAGGGAGACAGCCAAGAGGCCTTTACCAACTCAGTTCACAGGAAACAATGTTGGACGTACTCCAAAGATGTCTCATGGTGAGCCATTTATGCCCAACTGATTTGCACGAATCATGCCAGGCAAACAGAGCCACTTCTTCAAAAGGCACCCTAAATAATTCACCATTAACCCCACCCACTAGAGAGGGCTAGTGGAAGCTTGGCTCATCCTGCCCCCTTCTATCCTTCAAGAACAAAGGGAAGATTCTTCCACAATTCATTTAGAAACATATCTGCTCGAGTGGCAGAAAGGTAGACCCATCACCTCTAAAAAGCTCAGTTTGGCCAAATTGCATGTCAGGGTGGTCCTGGGAGAATCCTCTATGCAAGGATACCAATGCTTTCAAATCACAGTTAATTCCCCTATCCAAGCTCCTAGGGTCCCCAGGTCCTTGCCATTCTCTCCATGCTAGATGTGCAGAGCAGACGGCGATCACTCCGGGGCATCACTGTCATAACATGTCCAGGTCCCTGATCATCCATAAGACCAGGCCTTTACTTTTATCTCTCTGATATCATAACCTCCCAGCTGGAGCAGCAATACATCAGGAGGGAGCACTGTTTCCATCAGCCATCCTAACACATATTGTGTCTGACTTCTTTAAAGCTGGCCTGGCCACCAAATCAGCTGGCTGCCGAGAACACCCTTCTCAGCCCTCTTGGCTGACCACAACCAAATGCTGTCACCTGCTGCTGCTAGAAAAAGCGGCAGCAGCATGTCTGGGCATTGTGAGAGTTGTGCTGCTGCTACTGCTAGAAGGACCGGTGATGTGCAAGCTGGTCTGGGTGACGTGGAGTGAGCTCCCCCTCCCCTTCCCCAGATGCTCATGCCACCACCTCCACCACCGCCCAAGCATCACTTGCAGACTCTTAAGGAGGCAGCATCAACAGCCGCTGGAGGAGGAGGAGGAAGAGGAGAAAATGACAATGCCCCTGCCCCTGAGTCAGGAAGGAGGAGGAGGAAGAGGAGCCGATGACACCGACCCCACTTTCCCATAGTCCTCTATGAGTCCCTGCGCTGCCCGCCCTTCTCCACCATGGCCATGAGTCTCCGTGTGTGTGTGCAGGCATGTGTGTGTGCACATGCATGTGTCGTGTGTGCGCATGCACGTGCATGTGTATTTAAACTGCTATACTGAAGCCAGAAAGTTGTGAGTTCAATCCAGGATGACTCAGTCTTTCCCATCCCTTTGAGCTTGGTCAAATAAGTCTCCAGCATGTTGGGGGCAAAATGCTAATTAATCTGTGAGGCTCTTCTTAGTGCTATGGTGAGGGGCAGTAAGGAAAAGGTCTATAAACAAAGATGAGCACTGAACCCTAGAGTTGGAGCAAGGATGACCTTTACCTTGCCAAACAATGCAATTAATGAGTTTTTTTTAACTGCCAAAGAACTAACAAGACAAACTAGTCAAGGAAATTATGGATGCAAAACCCACCACCACCACCCTCACAAGTCATTAAAAACTCCAACAGAACAAGTAACTAAACATAGAACCAAAAGCAGTATCCAGGAAAAAAAAGAGTCATATCCTGCAGGGGAGTCACACTCCACCCCTCAGCCTCAGTGCTTGACAATAAGCAGGTTTCACACGATTCACTTAGTAAGACTAAGCATGTATACATTTATAACCATATACCTATGTGCCAATTGATCTCCTACCAACCCAGTCAGATACTACAGGCATTATAGAAGGGGCTTTCTTAGGGGAAAGTGGTTAATCCTATCCCACTAATCTCTTGATTACTTCCCACAAGACAACAAGTCTGATGAGAGTGCCCATTATATTCATTGCTTGAGAAAGCAAAAACCAAGAAATCTGTAAAATCATTTTTTGAAAATTAATTTTGAACCTTAAGGTTTTAATTTCTGAATTTGCAGGAGTATAGTGGGATTGTTTAGTTTGTTTTGCACTCATGTATAATCTTTTTCTTCTTTGTAAGCCGCCTAGAGTCAGGTTCGCCTGATTGGGGCGGGATAATAAATCTAAATAAAAAAAATAAAATAAAAAAATAAATAAAAAAAATCATAGTCTTGGTAATAGTTGTAACACTATTAATCTTAAATACTAATTTTACTACTTAACTCTGAGCAGAAATGCTCTTTTTTAAAAATATATATTTAATTGACCTCATTTTAACTTCTGTTCTTTTTGCTGTACTATGTTGCTCTTGGATTGTAATAAAGATGATTGATTGATTTCTGAAGGAGTGGCTGCATTTGTTTGTGCAAGCATGAAATATCTGTTTTCTTGCTTATGTGTAGAGTCTAAATGGAAGCAGAATTGTATCTTCTTGACTCATTATTGCCTGAATAAAGAAAGTAATGAGAATGGAACTAGCAATTTCTCTCCAAGGAAGTTGAAGAAAGTGCCTTTCATTATGTCCATATAGGATATCTTTGTGTTTAAGAATGGAGCACCAAATGCTTTTCTCTCTTGAGATATATAAAACTTAAAACAGTGGTACTTCTATATATACTTCAAGCAGCAATTGAGGTCATTTTTTAGACTTACTGCTGGTGAAAAGAATCTTAATAATTCTGTCTTGTGAGTCAGCAGACTGAAAAATGGTGTGTTTTCTTCATGGGGCAGTAAAACAAGAAATGCTGAGGTTACCAGACATGTTCCTTGCCTAACCTGTAGTAAGAACATTATTAGTAATTGTCAGATTAACCTGAAGAACAGCTAGAAAAGTCTGTATTACCTTTTCTCTATATAAAATATTTGTTTCCTTGCCTCCCAGAAACATGCTGAACTCAAATACTTATTTCACTGATAAATGTGGGTGTGGGTGTGAAACTGTAAATATATTTTGGCACACACAGTAACAGCATTTCTTGAAAGTAAATGTGATTTTTTTTAAATAGAGAGAAGTCCTTCTATGCTCATAAAGAGATAACAGATATGACTTTTTAAAAAGGCCCTGCAATTGTGATACTGCTAGTTATGATCTAGCGGCCCAGGGTGGAGATTCCCCCCCAGATAGGCAGGATATAAATGTATGTAAGTATAACAAAGGCTATTATTCCACTACCACAGGATCTGTTCCACCTGGTAGTGATGTCCACACATCTAGGAAGCCAACATAAGACCTTTTGCTCAGTGGTGGGATGTCAAAAATTTTACTACCCCACCATGATGTCATCACAGTGGGTGGAGCTAACATCATGATGTCATGATGTGGGTGGAGCCAAAGAAAATAAGTAAATAAATAAATAAAAAAGCACACGCATACACACAGACACACACATCCAAAGGTGAGTCACTTACCCTGGGGAGCAGGTTATAGGGAGCTTCAGGCTAGCAGCTTCTCTTCCTCCTCCCTGCTTGGGAGGACAGCAAGGAGGCCATGCATACACGCCAAGCACTGTAGATGTGCATGTACACCAAGTGCTTGGTGCGCAAGCGCAGTGGGGGAACCAGTGAAAAGGTAAGCCCCGAAGGTGGTTCCCCCAAAAAGCTGCTACCGGTTCTCCGGGACACTGGGAAAAGTTACTACCGGTTCTGGCGAACTGGTGAGAACCTGTTACATCCCATCACTGCTTTTGCTGCTTTTAAGTACATGAGGTTCTCCCCCAGGCTAGGAAAATCTGTGATAGATTTAAATCACTGGTTGTTTGTGCTTACAAAACACCCAGGTCAGGTAGGACTTAGCAATCTAAATTAGGTAGCAATATGTAGAATTGAATAATAATGATGATGATGATGATGATGATGATGATGATGATGATGATGATGATGATGATGATGATGATGATGATGATGATGATGATGATGATGATGTTAACAACTTAAAACAACCAAAAACTCACTTAACAGCTAAATGGGGTTCACAATCCCCACCACCACCACCACAAGTCACAATCGGTCACTAACAATGGCGGCAGCAGCACTTTTCCCAAGTATTTCACTTAAAGATCAACTCACTTAAAGAGCAATCCTGTGGAACACATTGTGCTCTTTAGGCAAGGTACCACTGTATCTATATTTCCTAGCTAGGTGAGCTAACATAATCAGGATTACATTTTCCTACTGTTCTACTCATGACAAAGCATAGGTAGACATCTCTCCTCCTGCTCTAAAGATGCTTAAAACAATAATAATGACATTTCATCTCTACCACTCTAAGATAACAAAAAAAAAAATCATCCTTTGTCCCACTTTTTCCTGTCTCTCACCCAATAAGACTTCAACATTTCAGACATCCATTAAACATTCCTTTCCCACAGTCCTAGATTGCTTTGACTATTTTCAGACAAAATGAATCTGAATCTGGGCCCTTGGCCAAATTCCAAATCCCTGATTTGGAATTTGGCCAAATTCCAAGCCTCTTCCTGTGATCTTCCTACTATCCATTTTAAACTTCACAAAATAAAGGCTCCATTTTAATTAATTACAATGTAATAAATAAATAAATAAATAAATAAATAAATAAATAAATAAATACATACATACATACATACATACATACATACATACATACATACATACATACATACCATGAGTTGCAGTTCAATGAAACTTTCACCATCTCTAACTGCCTTCACTATTACTCCCCATGGAAACTGATGGCAATTCTACACCTCCTTTCTTATGCTCTGTAACTAGCCATTATGGCAACAGAAGAGAAGGAAGGAGGCTATTTTTCCCCTTATCTTTAGCCCCTTTCTCTGAGAAGTAGAAAATGAAATTTCACGAGGCACATGATATTCATATTAAGATCAGGAGCTCTGGGAAAATGTCACGTCCTTGGCCAGCTGGCACTTTGGAAGCTGCCTTAATAGCAGCAAAAGCAATTAGGAAAACAGGTGAGACACAATGGGACAGTCTGAATTTTAACTGAACTGGTGAATTCATGAACTGTAATTTATTAAACAAAGATGGGCTTTACAAAATGTTAGTCTATATTTTAATCTAGGAATTTCAGCAATATCATTAAAATATGATTTCTGGATGTCAGAATTCTATTGTTGATCACTAGGTTTCCCAAGAATTGGTAATGTATTCAATAGCACACACCCCTCAGTGCTGCCTTTGATGGGGAAAAGAAGTAAATTAGCTCACAGATGAGAAAAATAATGGTAATTTGAACAAAACTATTTCTCCCACTCTTTAGCTCTTTCTCTCTTTTTGAAATAAACAGTATGTGTAGGGACAGTATCTGCAAAGCTGGCTGATGGACAGCACAATATCAGAGGTAAAATGTTGAATTAAATAACCAGTCCCATATGGGTTTGAGTGTGAGTGTGAGAGGGAATAATAGTGGATAAAATGGTTTTGGTTTAGTACTTTTGGTTTAGCTGTGCCTTGCAACAATTTTTAGGAGATGGCTATGAATTATATTTAAATAAACTAAACATAGAATGAGGGCAAATTAATGCAATAGCTGTAATACAGCAATAAGTAACACACTGTTATTAGAATTACTAGATTTTCTTTAGATAGAAACAAGGGCTATGCTCAAACTGTCTTGGTTAAACTGGCACATTTCCTTGTGTGGTAAAGAGTTCTTAGAAATAATTGAATGATTGATTTCTTATTTAATAGAAAAGCTATTTTCCCTTGCCATCCCCTGAACTCTCTTAATTTCCAGGTCCGATTTGCATGAATTGCATCTTCTAGCTTACCATACTTGCTTTCAGCATCTTCAGCTTAAACAGCTCCTTTGACTTGGCAACAAACTAAAGCAAATGTTTAATGTAGACTTACATACATGTCCTCAGAGAAAAATAACACAGGGAAGAACGGCAATAATGGCAGCGGAAAGGAGGGGAAAAACATTTTATGAATACATGGAAGAGGTTTCCTCTTGCTAAGTAAAATTCACAATATTTAAATGTGCCTTTCAGCATCAGCAGTAGACTAATTCCATTATCATAATTTATTAACCACCTCTTTTGTTCTATGTGGTAATACATTGTGTTTCCATGCTGTGTATTTTTCTTCCCCATGACCTAATTTGCTTAAAAGGAAACTCTTATAACTCCCTTGTTGTAATGAATGAAATGTTAATGAAGAACTACAGAGAAATCCCCTTTGCATTAGTTCCTTATTCCCAGGAACATCATCATAAATTTGTTTGCCTGATTCTGACAACAGTAGCAATGTTCAAACAGTGGTGAAGGCGCATAACACTAAGTGGTTCTGATGGGAAAGTTAAAGATATTCAAGGCAGTGTCATCAGGGATGGACTATGGGAAGTTATCATTTGGAAGGAGAACTTGATGGGTTTGGCCTCTCTCCAATGGAAAAAAATACCACCAGAAATTTTATTATCTGCATTGATAGCAGCACCATAAGATGCTTTTTCAAAAAATGCTAATTTACGCAGAAAGAGGAGGATGAGACAGAAAGAGTTCTCTCTTTCTTCATCATTGTAGCAAATGGAAAATTGCTGATTATTCCATTCACCCCTTAAATATTAGTGATACACTTTCACTGGCTATGGAACAAGATGTATAGATAAAAGTATTACATTTATTGAATTAAATGTTTGCATAAAGTATATAACTTATTAATTGGGCACTTCATTGTACAAATAAAAAAATTCATATCTGTGAATGGAAGCTGTTTTCTATACTAATATTCTTGAGTTGTACAATGTCTTAGTCTTTAAAAAAAATCTATAAAGAAACAAATCAGTCATCAATTGCAAAGTGCATCTCAAGTCCTCCAAGTATGTCTGTATATCATTTTATGTCAATTGGCTTATGTGTGCTCAGTTGTTCATATGTCAGGGGCTGGCAGGGTACCTGTATGCACATGACCTCTTAAAATCTATTAACACATATGAATATCTAAGACAAGAATTCTGGTCGAAACGTAAAGCAAAGCAATCACACTTATATACCACCCCATAGCACTTAGTGCACGCTCTGGATCGTTCATAAGTTAATTAGTATTTTGCCCCCAACATGCTGGGTATTCATTTTACCAACCTTAGAAGGAGGGAAGGATAAGTCAACCTTGGACCCTGACCAGGATCAAACTTACAACCTTTTGGTTGCAGTACAGAAGTTTAACCACTGCTCCACCAGTTGTTGGCAAAGAGATTTTCCTCTGTCCATCCTCAAATAAACAATATAGACACTGAAGAGAGTTGTTCCTGAGTAGTGTGACACAAAGGAATGGCTAAAATGCAATGCAAAAATCAGTTAATTAAAAATAGTAATGAACTGCCCTGTGAAACGACAGTGGCCATCATCAGATAGAATATCCATAGCATTTTTAGCAACCACCCTGCCTTTCATAATTATTGGTCAGTTGCTCCTTTGGCCACCTTTTTTTAATGCATAACATAATAGATTACAGATCTGAATAGAGACTGCTTCCTACTTTTCTGAAGTAATTACTGCTCTAACTTGATTAAAGCATCTGAAAAGAGAATCGAAGCTTTTGAAATGTGGATTTACAGACAGCTGCTAAGGATATAATCGGTTGACTATGTGACTAATATAGAAGTATTGCGCTGGATGGATAAAGAAAAAAGCTCTTTAAGAACATTAAGCAAAGAAAGCTCCAATACCTTGGCCATATCATGAGGAACAACATAAAGTATAGAATACTTCAACTCGCTCTGCAAGGAAAGATCTCTGGACGTAAACAGACTTCATGGCTGAAGAACCTGAGAGACTGGTGTGGCATGTCTTCGGATGAACTGTTCCAAAGAATTAAGAACAGGAATACTACTGCCATGATGATAGCCAATATCCGGAATGGATAAGGCACCTGAAGAAGAAAATTGTTTCTGATCCAATAAATGTCCCTGGGAATGGCTAATTCTTCCAGGTTTTAACTCTAGTCTGTGTTTGGATATTTAATCACTCCTGATCTCTCTCTCTCTCTCTCTCTCTCTCTCTCTCTCTCTCACACACACACACACACACACACACACACACACACACACACACACACACACACACACACAAAGGGGAACATTTTCAGAAAGGATAGTTGTGCTCTCAAGTGGAACATAGTGTTATATGGCTAGGCCCCCACTTAGAAAGATGAGCAGCAGGGCACCACAATACAGAATTACTTTATCATATTTTTAAATACTTATTACAAGCTAAAAAGAATCTCCCTGCTTTTATTTGTTTTAGACCTATATGCTTTGTAAGTAAATATGAAATGCATAATTTCTGACATCCTCACAAGTGAAATACTAACTCTGCTAATCCAAGCTTGATTAATACTTCTCTGGACATTAAAGGCTAGATTATGCTTGTAATATATTAATGATCTAATAAAGATATCACCTAGCCTTGTCTTTGGTTTGCATCTAGTTGGTGAGAGATCCCATAAACAATATTAAAATATAGTGAAAAGGACTAAATAGATATCTTAATGTTTGAACTGCCTGTATGTATGCATAGTAACATCAATTTGTAAACCAATTAATATTTCCAAAGCTACAGGCCAGTCTCCCAACTATGCCTCTTATACAAAATATTTGAATGAATTATATTAAATAGTCTATCCCTAAATCTGAATCTGTTCTAATTCCAGAACTATTGGCTTTAACCTGACAAGAACTGCATTTCTCAAAACATAAATCTGACCTAGCATATAGAAGATTATTATGAAACACATAAAATAATTTGAGCAATATTTTTGTCCGCTATCAACTGGTGCTCAAAAAAAGCTAAATTTTCCTACTAAAGAACATAAATAGTCATTGTTATACATTTATATGTATATCAGCTAATAGAAAGGCCAGTCCACTATATGGGAGGGGGGCAACCTATTGAGCTGTGTAATTTTCAACACTTCGCAGCTGTTTTTGATTTTTAGCTGAATTGGTGTTCATTTCACCAACCCTTTGCTAACCTGACTAGATAGGATTGGATGCATGCAACTCAGAGTAAGTCCGATTGAATTGGGCAGAATTTGCTTCTGAAAAAATATATGTAGCATAGGGTGTAGCATAGGAAAATCATGTGGTAGTGTAAATGCTTTATTTAACATTGTAAAACTGCCAAACATTGTTTAAATATGTTTGTGACTATTGCACTCTGTATTGGTATGCTCTACAAAAGTAGACTTATTTTCTGACTTTTTTCTCCATATAATTGTTTTTAAAAATAAATAAAGTGAATGATACTCATATTAATCTAAGTTTTGAAGATGATCTACTATTTTAAATGTAATAACTTTTAAAACGCTTTCCCTAGATATTAGTTTAACCTTGATACAGATGCTAACCTGCAGGCAAAAGGAAGAAAGTTTCCTTATTAAATGACTCATATTAATAAGCTTTAAACCTAATGAATAATATTTTACAACCTCTGTGACATATGGTAAAGGCTACAGCAAGTGTGGTGTAATGGCTTTACTTAATAAACACCTGATTAGCATGGTTTAACAGGTTGAGATTGCATAAAAACAGTAAAATGCCATGTTTCTGTCTAGTTAATTCCTCATTAGTGGACTTCGATTCTGTATGTTTCACAGGATGGATACCAGCCTTGACACAAGGTGACCTCCTATCTGAGCTGGCTCATCACCTTTACTATGTCATAAAACAAATCTGTATAAATGACAATATAAATATGCCATCCCAAGACTTATTTTTTAAAAAAATAGAATTGGGATGCTTCTCGTATCAGAAAGGTTAATCTTTAATCATTATTCAGGCATTGAAATTACTTTGCAAACTGGCCAAACTCCTTCCACAAATACACACACATACATGCAAACAATCTATAAACCAGAATCATTAAGGCTGCAGTTCTATATGAACTTCATGTAGGAAGGAAAAAGTCCCACTGAACTTAATTGGCTTTAGCTCAGAATAGACATGCATGGGATTGTCGTCGTCGTCGTCGTCTGCTACTTGTATCCGGACATACATTTTATCCTGGAAGTCATTTTCTCAGTTGATGGATGTGTCTCTGGTGACTCAATCACATATCTTCTGCTAATGTGCAGGTCTGTACTAGAGGCTTCAGTTCCACCCGAAACCTGCCTCCACCATTCTTATCCCATCGCCGTTGGACTATGAAAGAAGAATGACAAACAGGAAAAATGCCACTGGCGTGAATTTGTTAAAGGTGGATCCCATGGGATTATAATGTAGGTCTAAGATCATGTGTTAGAACAAAACCAATGCTGAATTTCCATCCTCAGAGTGGTAGTAGGACTTTCTTAGGCAGAAAACCTCCTCTTACTGAGCAGTTATTTTAAATACATTTATTTTCAACTGTTTCTCCACTGCTTCTATTATTATTTCCCTATCTTCCCAGTTGCTATACATACAGTTTAGGCTGGGGAGGCCAACATTGGTGCCCCTGCTGTCTAAGAACAGCAGGAGCACCAAGGTTGGCCACCCCTCAGCTAAGGAAATCTGATTTTATTTGTAACTATAATTTTTTAAGTATGAGATATTTTTTTTCAGAATATTGATACATTTGTTTTTAAATGATATAACCTCCATATATATATATCTCACTGAAGTTATATATAACTTCAGTGAGATATATATAACTTCAGTGATGGCACCTGCAGCTACAAAGTCTGTGGTGAAGGCAATAGGTTTGCAGGAGAGACACTCCACCAGGTAACTAGGTCCCAAACCTAGGCATAACATTTCCATTTTGATTTGGTTAATCTAGAGGCCTGCCATTTCCCAATGGTGTTTGAATTCTGTCATTATTAATTTAGCTTCCTTTACTGGTTTGGGCAGAGAAATAACTATTCCACCCTCAAAAAGGCTTAGGGTGAGGGCACCAGAAAAGGTCACTTTGTTTTGAGCAGTCTCCCTTGAAGTGACCCTTGCATTTCCAGGAGTGTTGCTCCAGCTCACAGTAGAAGTCCTATAGCTGAACCAAAAAGGTTCAGTTTGGGGATGGATTGAAGTCAGGCTGGAGTGCATTTTCTCATGTATTGTGTGATTGCTGGGGAAAATATTACAATTTATTTCTTTATATGGTCACACCCATAGACTACATCTTCCTTGGGGGTTGTTCAAATACCACGTGACCATTTTAGTGGGGGAGGGGGTCAGCCAAAAGTCATGGAAAGTCATGAGGGGGAGGGGGTTCAGTGTGAAGTCATGTGACTCCAAAATTATCATTTGCTTTTTGAATTCAGCTGTCCATAAATCTATCTTCAGACCACGTGAGGGGGGGGTCGGTCAAAGGTCATGGAAAATCACAGAGTGGGGAAGGGGGTTGAAATGTGGCCTATTTTAGGTCACATGGTATTTGAAAGAGCCCTTAAGAACTCAGATGTTGAGATAATCACAGACCACCTTTTTCTCAGACCCACCATTGTCACAGGTGAATTTGGTACAGACACAAGAAAGGACATTTTGTCACTCCTCCCAATATATGGAACTCCTTTCCCATAGGACACTAAGCAAGCTCCCACTTTTCTGTAGCATAAATATAATAAATGGAATCTGTATTATCTTGAAATCCCATTTCCCTTATTATTATTTGCTCCCCCCCCCCGTTCCCTGTTATTATTTACAAGAAACTGCCAATTCTATGCAACCTAATGCTCTTTATAAGGAATCTAGCATTGGGAATTTGCCATTTTCTGTAGAAATTCTCTGAAGACTACTGTTTCATCTGAACTCCCCCCCCTCCCAATTTAAGAAACCCAAAGAGATTGGATATCGAAATCGGTGCAAATTTTTTTTATTGGGGTGGGTGGTGGGTGGGTTCCTTTCTGTTTCTTGTTAAAAGCAACAAGTTGTAAAATTTACATCCCTACACTGAAGGTGTCTAACTTGAGAACAACCCAAATCTCTGGAGGTGGCAAGTCAGGAAAGTAGAGTGTTCCAAGATTACAGATATTGTGTGATCATAAAAAAGAAGGATTATAGAGGTCAATCATATAGCTAAAGAAATATGAATGAGTTTGTCATTCTGTATATTTTTTTTCTACTTGTTTTCCAAGCAGGTAGAAGTGAATCAGTAAAATTTATGTACCAAGTTTGTAAAACAATATATCTCTTTGGATCCAAAAGCAATTACAGTAAAACCTCAGATAACACTAAAACCTGGTTCCACAAGTCTTGGTGTTATACGATTTTTAGTGTTATCTGATGCGTGTTAAAATCCTATGGGATCCATAGAGATACATTGTAACCACACAGGCTTTAGCGGTTGTTATCTGATGCATCCCATAGGATCTTAATGTTATCCGATGCAATTCTTCCCCCCAGATTGCTTAATGTTATGCGATTTTAGTGTTATTCGATACTAATGTTATCTGAGGCATTACTGTAATGTGGTACAGTCTATATTGTACTTATATATTCAGTTGTAATTTACAGCACAATGTATTATTGCTTTCAGCATTTTATTAAAAGAGAACTCAAATACTCACTTACATTTCATATCCCCCCCCCCCCGCCAAAAAAAAGTCTGTGGTCATCCATCTTGAACCCAAAGCATGTAGGAAGACATAGGTAGAAGTATATTAAATCTGACAAATGACCTCCCATGTGCAAAGGAGGAAATAAAGATTCATTCTCCGTGTTTGTGAGATCATTTTGATGAAGGGAAGGCTAATTGGGGATGACATATATTCTAAATCTAATTCAAATCAGCATTTTTACATGAAGACTCATCACATTTCCAATGGTGGTCTCTACCATAAAACAGCTTAGTAAAGACATCCTAAATTTGATTTGGGGAATTTTTTTAAATGCTTCATCAGAAGTGACATTTTTAGCGGTAATGAGTTTCCAATCTTGATATTAGGATACCTGTAATGTGCAGTGGTGTTTTTCAAAAGATCCTTTATATGAAGAAGCATGCCTCCTTTGCATAATTAAATCTCATGTTTCAAAGAAAATTGCAACTAATATGTGATTATGTTTAGGAAACATGAGGGAAAAGTGCAAACACAGGGATTTCACAACATAAAAGCAAATCACCTTGAAATCTTCATAATGTTACACTATAAATTTTGTGTTGATATGAAAGTATATTGATATTTCAACAACAAATGCATTTATAGTTTCCTTACAAATAGGGCAAATTGATTCTCCAAATACTTCTTCCTCTTTTCTTAAATGCTATGATCTTATTATTGTCTTAATACTTCAGATAGGAAAACAGTTGTAACAGTAGGCATACAACCAAAAACAAGTAGGCATACAACCAAAAACAAGTTTATTCAGATGAATATTGTGTATGATTTTTCTGAAATTGGAAATTGGGAATACTTGGCAAACCCTGAAAAAAAGAAAACTTTTCAGACTTTTGATTTCTTTTAGACAATCGTCTCAGTCACACGTTATATATAGCAATGAAGCCCCACCTGTAGAATTGAAAATGGGGCTGAGCTGCTGGCCCAAATCCCTTCTCCCATTGCCCAGTGCCTATCCATCATGTACACACATCTGATGAGGACAAGTTGCAAAATATGTATATGTTTCATGCTTTCTGGAGTCCTGAAAAATTATTGTTCTGGAACACATAGCAACTTAGTTTTGTTGGGTTGAGCTATGGAGAAAGCTAATGTTTTCTACTACCTTAATTCCATGACCATGATGGGGTGGACTAGGAAGACACATGATATGAGAGGCAGGGTAACAATTTAACACTCCTTTACTGTGCATTCTATATGTGGACTTCTTTTCACACATATATTGTGCAATAGAACCTTATTCAGTATTTATGCCATGCCATTTTTGTGTGTGTTTGCAGACAATACTTTTCCCATAGCAGCAGAAGCAATAGTAGTGATAGTGTCAGAAACAGCAGAATTGTAACCCTGGAAATAATAAAGGAATGGACAATCAAAATGATTATGTTCCTGGAACATCTTCCCTACAGAGAGAAGTCAGAATATCTGGGCCTTTTAAGTTTATGAGAAAGTGGGCTAATTCAGTAGCAATATCTCGGCTATAAGTGTTAATTTGTAGTAAATCATTTTTTGTATACAATATTTACTTACTTGGAATATTCAGAATAAATAAAAAATTCACCCTGTCGTCTCTTTCTTAGAGTGCCATAAGATCTCTTTGTTTCTGCATTATGGGCAGAATTTTTTTTGTAATTCCTTATTCTTATATAAAAGGAGGAAGCAAATGAAGATCTAACTACTTTATTCAATTTTATTTCAGTCCAGGACCATCATAACAAGAACAGAAAAGCATAACCACCACATCCTAAGCTAGACTGGACAGAGATAATAAAAGGAAACTATACTACTAAAAACCTACTGAGAATTGACATGCAACAGCTGGCCGCCTATCTAAAAGAACAATATTACTAAAATCCCATAATAATTGCTAAAAACTAAAGTCGTAAAGATAAAATGCTAATATTTACAAGGAAAGAAGAGGGATAGCCTTGTTACAAGGATATACAGTCATACCTCGCATAACGAATTTAATTCGTTCTGCAAGGCTGCTTGCTATGCAACTTTTTCGCTATGTGAGTCAGACTCGCATAATGAATTTTTCACTATGCGAGTTGGACTTTTTCCTATGGAAAAACTCGCATAACGAGCATTTCTATGGGGAAAACTCACTTAGCGAAAATTTGCGCTATGCGAGTTTTTCCCATAGAAACGCTCGTTATGCCAGTTTTTCCACAGGGAAAAGTCCGACTCGCATAGCAAAAAAATTGTTATGCGAGTCAGACTGCTTAGCAAAAAACTTGCTCGTTATGTGAGTTTTTCACTAAGTGAAACACTGATATCAAAGTCTGTGAATAAAGTGTATTAACCTGCAGATATTCATTTTAAAAAGAAGTCTCACTAAACCAAGAATGGGCTAAGAGCAGATCATGGCCCATGTGTTGTTGTCCAGTGCAATTTCTAGTTCCTTGAAATTTTTGGCGGGGAACTAAAATGGGACTTGAAAACCAAGTACAGTAACTTGTATTTTGTAAAGAAAAAATACATTTTGTAGGTAACAACTTCTATTTTTGGTAAGGTACCCTGTATTTTGCATTAAAACATTTTGTGTGTGTGTGTGTGCATGCAACATATGAGATTTTAATGTAAAATTAAAGTTTGGGTCTAAAAACTGCAAACATTTAGGAGAAAAGTGCATGAAAACTCATGTGGTAGGGAGAAAACCATTCAAGAATGCAAGAATGAAACAAGCAAAATCTGTTGAATAGAATGTGACCTGATATAAACGGCAGTTCATCAAGGCCTTGAAGCAAGCATAAGGAACAGAATAATTATTCTCCTTGCCCCACAAGGTACTTTTCCTAGGATTTGCTAACCACTTAGCTCTTTTAAGTTTAAAAGATCCTTCTAGGCCGGCAGAATGACCAGACTAATGAAAGCATGTTGTTTTTTTGGAGTATTGTATTGATATGTCTGTAAGCCGCCCAGAGTCGCATTTCGTGATTGGGGCGGGATATAAATCGAATATAGATAGATAGATAGGGGTTGTTTGACCATGAATTTTTCTTATAGTGGAATTTGGACATTGTTAGTGGATTTTATTACGTTCTCCTTTGTAAAATATTTGGAGTGTGATATAATATTATTCAGCAACATTTCTTCTCCAGTAAGGGCAGCAAAACTGAGAAAACACTCTACAGCTAAGCAATGGTGTATTTCCAAAGGCTGGTGGAACAGCAAACCAGCAGTGTTCTCTATGAGATGTCTTGGGGGATTGGGTACTTAAATCTTAATTACAAAAAACAATCATAATCAGGTATTAAAACTCTACAGGGAAATTGAAAGACTCAGAGAAGAAAGTCCCCATTGAGGAGGTTTGCTCTGTGCAAATTTAATTGACTCATATTATACAAATAAACCTGACAAATTGGAAAACCTGTATCTATGTTTGGTATTGCTAGTGGTTCATTTGTAGAACAGATGCTAGAGAGAAGTTTGAGAGAGTAATACTGACCCAGGGAAAGGTATGATTAAATACTGAAGAGTTCTGTAGAGTGACTATAAAACAGGAAGTGTGAATTAGGGAAGGGAGAATGAGGGGGGTGAATGCTGCAGGGGGAAAACAGGCTTCAGCAGCAGCCATGGGAGGCAGGCAGGCAGGACTTACTGCATGGTATTTTAAATGTTTGTTGGGCTGTTTGGGGGAGCAACCAATTGTTATAGCTCTGCATCCTTTGGCTGCATTGGTTTGAAGGGGGGAATATTAGCTTAGAACACCATAGAGTCATTAAAAAGGCCACCCACTGATACAAATCCAAAATAAAATTAAAAATTCCATTCTGAAAAAAAGTCCACTTCCAAAAACATATTGTAAAGATTCTGTGGGTCAAAATCTGTGCCACATCTGAAGAAATATACAGAAACAAAACTATCAACAGGAAACTATGTTCTGAAGAAGTAAAAGGATTCAAAAGCCCTACTGGATAGGAATCATCTTGTTTGTCTGTAATGCAAATGCATTCCTATTTTGCCTTAATTGGCTTGCACCAGCTTTGTAATACATTTGTAGCCTGTTATGCAAAGCATACCTAATTGCTTAACTCATTTTCAGCCACAGTCTACTCTGTATTTATGGAAAATTTATATTTAATCTTGAATTGGCAGATCTTTGTAGTTTTATGTATCACTCATTTTCTAAACTAGAAGCTAAAATATATGAATAGATTGCATTGATCCAGAATTTATGTTATTCTTTGCACCTCAACAATCTCATTTGACTTAAGTTTTCCTATTTTGTGAACTTCTTAAGCAACCCAGTACTTTTGTATGAAGGCTTTACAAAGATCTGATACATCAAAGTCTTGGGGGTGGGCTGGTTTGGGGACAAAAACTGTGTTGGGCACCTGGATGGATGAACTATGCTAGGAACTGGAAAGGTTATATCTGTTGATTCTGCTCAGCAAATTGAGACATCATGGTGTCTATACTGTTTGACTCACGTGATGCTGGGGGCAATATTTGATGATACCATGGCCTTATTTGGTCAAAAGGTCCTTAAAGGTGGTGCCCTGGGATTGTTGTTTCACTTAGCTGTTAATTTTTTAGGCTCAGCACTGTATCATATACAGCATGTGATCTACATGACTCTGTTAGGAGAAACCATACAGAATTTTGAGGCTGGCTCTCAGGTTTTGAGGTTGGATTTCATAGGATGTTATCAGTAACACCCACCTTTATTTCTAATTTGCAACTCATCCCATAGAGGCCGGAAAGTCCTCAGTTACTGTCTGATTGGACATGACTATGAAAAAAAAATGAGGCTTCAGTTTAGACAAGATAGGGGACCTGCTTATCAGATCAGAAGGAAGCACCCATCTTTCTGATGTGCCAATGAGAGCTGGTAATCCTGTGATGTGTCCAGTGCAGTTTCTCTTTTAAACAGAGAGTTTGACACATCTGCCTTTTGCCAGGTAGCTAGAGGTATGTTCTACCTGTCCTGCCCTTTTGCTTCTTTTACTTTGGGGCAGAGAATTTTGAAATGCCTAAGCCGTGCTTCAGCTTTCTCAAAAGGCTTGCTAATTCAGTTTTTGTGTTCCAAGCTTTTTGTCATTTCATTTTGTGGTGTGTGTCTGCACAACTTGTCAATCCTTGTGTTTTTACTCTCCAGTTTTGTTTGTTTCAGATAAAGTTTTCATTGCAAACCTATAGCTGTCTTGCCTCAAGACGTTCATTGGATAAATCTGAGGGTACTAAATCCCCTGCCAAGACAATCATGGTAGGGCAGCACTCAGAACATAGTTACCAGTAGTTAGAGCAAGTGGAGGGTTCCTTGCCTGGAATTTTTCTATCCATTTTACCTTCTGGTCTTTCTCCTTTGTCTTGAGTGGAAGAAAGCGGGAGATGGGGAATGAATTTTCTTTTCAACTTCAAGGAAGCACCTGGCTGCCCAAAGAGCTTACCCAGAGCCAAGAAGCACAGTGTGAGGGAGCTAGAGAGTTCTCCCTGGAGTAAATGGTGAGACTGAACTCCCCTCCCCCACACCTTCACACTAGTATTAGCAATATGAAGTAAACTGCTGTGATCTCTAATCTTTTTCCAGGCTCAATTCAAGATGCTGGCTTCCACTCATAAAGCCCCCAAAGGCTTTGGGTCAGAATATTTTAAAGAGTTTCTCCATCTGCATGCACCTTCTAATAAGGGGTTCCCAACCCTTTCAAGTTGGAGACCAGGTCACACTCTCTTAGTCAGCTTCAAGGACCAGACAGTTGGCCATTTTGTTCCAACAGCTTCAAAGGTGTGGCCATTTTGTTCCAACAGCTTCAAAGGTGTGGCCATTTTGTTTTAGAGTGCTCTTGAAGGAGTGGGGGCCACATGAAATGGCGCCGTGGGCCTTAGGTTGGGAACCCCTGCTCTAATGTATGTCCCATCACCATTAGGCTGGGTTGGTGATGAAAGAAGAAGACATAGCCCCCACCCCACCCCCCAGCAGCACCTTAGACATGGAGTCCAATGGAAACTGCCTGATTTTCAAGGGCAGTGAGGATGGCTACTTGTTCGATAGTTAATAACTGCTATTTTGCCTATTTTTTTCAATTGTTTAAACCTTTCAAATGATGTTTAACTTTTGTGTCATTTTCACGTTATGTACTGTGTCCATCAGTTTGAAGGTCTTGTTGGTAGGAAAAAGAGTTATAAATGTTTTAAACAAAAAAAGGTGACAAAATGAAGATCAGATTCCTTAGTAAAAGATGACAAGTAAACAATTAATCAGATAAACAATCTCTTTCTCCCCCTTTTTTCCTTCCATAATGATAAGTAGCTGACACAAGTCCTTGCCATTTTTTCTAATTATAGTTAGTTGTACTAGACTTTAATAATAATAATAATGATAGGACTATGGATAACATCTGTAATGATATGACATCTGCTGAAGTTTGACTAACAGTCTCAACTATGACTGAAATCATAATGAGTCACAATAATCAGAGGAATGGAAACCATACCACCCTGAACATGATCAATCTCGTGTGATATCAGAAGCTAAGCAGGGTCAGGCCTGGTTAGTACTTGGATGGGATATAAGGAAAGACTGAAGGAACTGGCTATGTTTAGCCTAGAGAAAAGGAGACTCGGGGGGGATACAATAGCACTCTTCAAATATGTGAAATAAGGTCATAAAGAGGAGAGGTGGGATCTGTTCTCAACCATCCCAGAGTGCAGAACACATAATAACAGGCTCAAACTTAAGAAGCCATGATTAGGCTTAATATCAGGAAAAATGTATTGGTTGGAGAAGTACGACAGTGGAACCAACTACCTCAAGAGATGGTGAGCGTTTCAACATTGGAAGCATTCAAGAGAGAATTGGACAACTATCGGCCATATCTACTTTGATTTGGATTCCTTCACTGAGCAGGGTGTTAGATTCAATGGCCTAAAAAGCCCCTTCCAACTCAGTTATTCTATGATTCAGTGAATGCTCACATTGGATGTGAGTTGGAAGTTTAGTGTCCACAATGGTTATGTGAATGGCATTCCACTCTGCAGCCCCCTTTCTTTTCCTTCCCTTCTGTCATCCATATTTTCTTCATTCAGTCATGACTCTCTCACTTGTGTAATCAACTAGACAGGATTAGCACTATATCACCCTATCAACGTATTACTAGGTTTTGACTCTTATGATTATTTCATGTATTTATCTATCCATCTACCCCAGACAACATTTACAGATGAAATGATTGAGATGATACATTACATTTTTAAAGTGTTCCAGAAGAAGTGGAAGCATTCCAAACACATTACAGGAACATTTCTCACTAAAATGAAGAACTAGTGATAAAGTGATATGATCTAGGTCTAGTCATATATATTTAATTTTTTTTTAAAAAAGCAAGCTTATTGGACAGAGAAAATAACACTGAAGTGTGTTACCACAGTCCTGAACATCATGCCTGAACTGCTTACATCACTGAAACACCACCTAAGACACTTACAGACCACCCCTCAACTTAACATTCATCTACAAAGAAAAAAACTTTTTGAATTGCTAACATGAAAAAAGTAGAAGCCCTACAATGACAGAGAAAAAAGTCACTTGGGGGGAAGTCATGGAAGGATTCGATTCATCCTTTGCATCATGCAAGCAGCAAAAAATATCATTTGAATAGTCAGCCACTGATGAGAATGTTTTCTGTACAGTGTATTGGTATCACTCATGTGCACATTCCAGTCAATCCCAAAAGTGGTTACTACATTGAATGAAGCACTCTATGGAACAAAAACAGACAAGATGTGGGATTTGGATCACGGCAACAACAAGTACAAAAGAAAAGGGGGAAATAAAAGGTCAGACACATTCTAACATCTAATGTTGTGACCTGTAAGCCTCTACAACAAATATTCTTTCATGAACACACACATAACCCAAACAGTGTAATACTCATAAGTAATGCAAGAAAACTTAGCTTAGCTGAGAACAAACAACAGAAGATAGGGGGTTAGTCCACATCACAGATGTGCACAACAATGTAACTTCCTCACACTGTGCTGCAACTCTACCAGATGGCTGGCTGAGATGCTGCAAGGAAATCTATGCTGCATGATGGACAGTCCAAGTCTTCCCAAGTGCCTCAGTGGTTGGATTAGACAGGGAACATCATGGATTTTACTAGATGATTCAGCTGTTGCTCACCTTTGGTGTAAACAGCTCAGTTTGTTGGAAATGTGCACACTCCCAGTTTCCCCTTTTCTCAGTTTGAATTCCTGTACTTCTTTTAAGACTGTTTATCCCCATGAACACAAGGTGCACTGCACATGATTTAAAAATGTATTGTCTCACCCTGGAAGTCATCAGAAGCTCTGACCCAGTCACAAATAGTTTGATTTGGTCCATTTTTGCACATTTCTCCAAAGACAGTACACATCCCTACTTGAAATCAGCAATGTATCAAGTGGTTAAGATGCTGAACTCAACAACTGGAAGGTTGGAGTTAAATTCCTGAGTACTGCATGATGGAGCGAACTCCTGTCACTGTCCCAGCTCCTGCCAACCTACCAGTTTGAAAGAAATAAATTTCAAGTAGATGAATAGCTACCACTTTAGTGGGAAGGTAAACAGCATTCCGTGTGCTCAGGTGTTGAGGCATGCCTCCCACATGTCCACAGAAACGTCTGCAAACGCAGACAGCACTGGCTCTTTGCTATAAACAGAGATGAGCACTGAACCCTAGAGTCAGATATGACTGGCTTTCGAGCAAGGGTGACCTTTACCTTTACTATCCCCAACTCAGGTAATTAACTTAGCAAACACTGCATATTGCAAGCTTATGGGATGTGATTTGATAGAAAATGAATTTTTAAAAGCTACAAATAGTTGAACTTATTCCTAGGATCAGGGAAACAATAGCAATAGCAATTAAACTTATGTACCACCCCATAATGCTTAGTGCATTTTTTGGGCCAATGGTTCCCAATGTGGGGCACATGTCCCACAGGAGGAATTCAATTCCCAGAAGCATTTTGCTGTTGTTCAGTTGTACTGTCGATTCCAACCCCCTGCGACCCCATGGACTATCACATGCCACACACCCCTATCCTCCACCATCCTCCTCAAACTGCCCAACTCTGTGCCCATTGCATCGACAATGCAATCCAACCATCTCATTTTCTGCCGCCCCCTTCTTCTTTTGCCCTTGACCTTTCCCAGCATCAAGGCTTTCTCAAGTAAATCCTCTCTTCTCATTTAATGTCCAAAGTACTTTAGCTTCATCTTCACTATTTGCCCTTCCAAGGAGAAGTCAGGGTTGATTTCTTCCAAGATTGACCTATTTGTTCTCCTCACTGTCCAGAGGACTCTCAAAACTCTCCTCAAACACCACATCTCAAAGGTGACTATTCTTCTGTGTTCCACTTTCCCTTATGGTCCAGCTCTCACACCCATACATTACCACCAGGAATACCATTGCTTTGACTATGTGAACTTTTGTTTGCAAGGTGATGTCACTACTTTTCACTATGTTCTCCAGGTTTCTCATAGCTTGTCTCCCAAGAATCAGTCATTGTTTTATTTCATGGCTGCAATCACTCAGAAGTCTAAGCCAGTACATTGGCTGGTCAGTGCTTTATGGTATTGACTTATTCTTCTGGGAATTTAAGAGCAAAAACCAAAG
Organism: Furcifer pardalis; assembly: GCA_030440675.1. Taxonomy (NCBI): domain Eukaryota; kingdom Metazoa; phylum Chordata; class Lepidosauria; order Squamata; family Chamaeleonidae; genus Furcifer; species Furcifer pardalis. The sequence goes on along the minus strand of CP126890.1, from coordinate 184,412,981 downwards.
GTTGGGAAATACTACTCTGGGTGGTTCACAAGTTAATTGGCAATCCCCCCCCCCCCTAATATTTTACTGATCTTGTAAGGATGGAAGTCTGGGCCACCTTTTATTCCCATCAGGATTGAACTCACAATGTTTTGGCTGCAGTACAGAAGCTTAACCGCTGTGCATCGGGGCTCTATCTAAGGTTGGGAAACACAGGGAAACATGCCTCTATATGATATTGGGAAACACAAAGAAATACAGATGGGCTGTAGGTTTAACAGGCCAGCTGTTTCACCTTCCCTGAGATTTCAGAGCCAAACCTGAGTAATGAAATCCTTGAGATGTCACAAAGGAGAACCATTGTGATGTCCATGGTTAGGTCTTTGTCATGTCACAGAAGCAAGACAATCAAGATTTGGGAAGGAAGTAAGCACCCCACATATGCAAATGACCGCGCGCCGGCGGGACATCCAGCCGGCGCGCGCTTTGCCCGGGCGGCGGGGGAGGAGGAAGCGTCGGCGGCGAGCTCCGTGGGCGGAGCCACGCGCAGCCCTTAAAAGGGGTGCGCGTCCACGGAGCTTCGCGGTTTGTTGGCTGGGCGACAGCCGAAGCGGGCGCGAGTTGGCGTCCTTTTCTGTCGGCTGCCGCACCAGTCGTCCCAGTCGTGCCGCGGGGGCGTCCACCCCCTCCTGGCCTAGTCTTCACTTCTGGGACGTTACCGGAGCTCCGACGCTTGCGGCAGGGTCCCCGCGGCGGTTGCGTGCCGCGGCCTCCTCCCTGTGACAGGCTGTCAGGGCCTGTCACTTTGGAGCCCACGTGGCGCTCGGGCCTTGTGCGCTCCTGGGGGTAGCGGGGGGAAGCCCGGGCGTTCCTGGGGGGCGGTTTGGCGGCGTGCTTTCCCGGCGGACCCGGCATTGGGGCTGGGAGGCTTGGGGCCTGTTTTGGCCGGGGTGGGGGAACCCCTTCAGCACTCCGGCCCTGTTCGGGGGACTCCATTTTGGGGGCCTGGGTAGCGCGGCCTACTATATATCCCCGGACCTAGCGCGGGGGGGGGGCGTTTAGCACCCCGACTACTCCGGGTGCTGCCTGTTGGCGGACTCGGCCGTCCGGCTTCCTGCCCCACTCCAGCTTGTCCCGGCTTCCTTGGGGGATTCTGCCTGTGGGCGGACCCGGCTGTACGGCCTCCTGCCCTGCTCCGTCTCCCGCACTCCTTGCTGGCCCTGACTTCCGGAGGGTTGGCTTTGGTCACCCGCCGGTTTGCCTGGCATGGCGCCTAAGAGGGCCGCGGCGAAGAAGGCCGCCGTGCCTCGGCCTCGCCGGCCGGCCCACGGGCCACGCGGGCCGGCTGGCCCGCCGTCGGGTGGGGGGGAAACCCTACCCATTGACGCGGTGGGCCTGGTGGAGTGTGTGACGGCCCTGGAGGGGGCCGCAGGCCACGCCCCACCTCTGGTAGCATGCCGTCCGGCCCACGCCGCGTCAGAGCCGGGCGACGGGGATCTGAGGACCCTTCTCACTGCTTTATTGCAGCGTTTGGACCGCATGGAGGCAGCATCCCAACCGGCTCAGCTCCCGACACCAGCTCCTGCACCAGCGCCTGTGGAGCAAGCGGCGATGGATCCCGGCCCGGTGGCGGTGGCGGTAACATCGGAGGATGGGTTAGGGGAGGATCCGCCCCCCCGGCGGTTCCCTCGGCGTCGGCCGCGGCTGCTCTGGGTGAGTGTACGTCAACGGCCGGCGTCGCACCCGCCACCCCTGCTGCGCCTGCGCCGCCTGCGGTCCAAGCCGTCCAGTGGCCGTGGCCCCAACAGAATCCTGCGGGGGCATGGCCTGCGCTGGCGGGGTTCCCAGCCGGTGCTCCCCCGCCCACTGCCCCGGGGTGGCCCGCGGTCCCGGCCCAGCTGGTACCCCCGGGGGTCGCCCAACAGCCTTTGGCCCCTGCGTGGCCTGGGGCCGCTGGGCTGCAGGTCCCGACCACTTTGCCCGTTGGGTCCCCATGGCCTTCGCCTGTGGTCCCGCAGGCACCTGCGTGGCGGGCGCCTTACCCGCCCCCGCCGATGGATAGTGCTTTCGGCCACCCGACCCTTCCGCCGGCCGGATGGCCCTATGGTACGGCGGGTAATACAGGGTATAACTCGGTCCCCAGGGCCGCCATGCCCTTCCGGGACCATTCCTTGCCCCTGGGTGACCACCTGCTCCCGGCGACTAGGGATAAGATATGGCGCCGGGAGTACGTGGATTTTTTTAGCCTCCTGAATAGAGATTCTACCAAGGAGGAGCAGGACAAGGAGGACGACCGTGATAAGGAGGTGGCGCGGCGCAAGAAGCCCCCGCGGACCTGGGCTAACTGGCTCCCGGGTTTTTTGGTTTATGCGGGGGTCCTGACGAAGGCTTACCCGGATATGGCCATCCCTTTGTTTCAGTACCTGGATATTATCTACCGGGCGTATGTCGATTTTCCGGGCCAGGCATGGCTTGTTTACGACGAGACGTTCCGGATGCGTGCGGCCATACGCCCGGCTATGCGCTGGGATGAGCTCCACTCGCAGCTGTGGCTCCAGCTGATGACGCCGTCACGACCTGCCCTGGGTGATCGTTATGATTGCGGGCACTTGGTTCAGCGCCCCGGCCCGGCACAGTCTCCCCGCCAGTCGGCGGGGCAGGGGGTTCCAGCCCGCCTGCTGTGCTGGGACTTTTCGTCCACGGGTCGTTGTAACCGAAAGCCGTGTCGCTTTCACCACGAGTGCGCGGTCTGCGCCGGGCCGCACCCGGCCTCCTCATGCTTTAAAGCGGGCGCGTCCCGGGGACGGGGCAGGGACCAGCCCGGCGGCAAGCGCCCCGCCCCTGACTCAGCCGTTGCCAAAGGGGCCCAACCCCATTCGGCTGGAGGTTCTCAATAACTGGCTAAGTGCCTACCCCAGGCGGGCCGACGCGGCCTACCTGGCTGACGGTTTTGCCTGCGGTTTTCGAATCCCCTTTGTTGGTCCCCGGTCGCCACAGGATGCGCCGAACTTACGGTCACTCGTGGGCCTTGAACATGTGGCCAGAGCCCAGATTTTCAAGGAGGTTGGTTTGGGTAGGGTGGCGGGCCCCTTTGACCGGCCACCGTACCCCAACCTCAAAGTGTCCCCGTTGGGGCTGGTGCCTAAGAAGGCCCCAGGTGAGTATCGCCTTATCCACCACCTCTCCTACCCTGAGGGATCGTCGGTCAACGACGCTATACCGGACGCTCTCTGTTCTGTCCGGTATACTTCGTTTGATGAAGCGGTGACTATGGTTCGGTCCTGTGGGCCGGGAGCCTTGTTGGCCAAATGCGACGTTAAGTCCGCGTTTCGGCTGCTCCCGGTTCACCCCGATGATTTCGAACTACTGGGCTTCCGGTTCGAAGGCCAGTATTTCGTTGACCGGGCAATGCCGTTTGGGTGTTCCATCTCCTGTGCTGCGTTCGAGCGCTTCAGTACTTTCCTGCACTGGGCGTTGGTACGCAGGGCGCGCTCCGACAAAGTCGCGCATTACCTCGACGATTTCCTCTTGGGGGGTCCAGCGCACTCCCCAGCGTGTTTGCGCCTCCTGCACTCTTTCCAGGAGCTGGCGGCCGAATTGGCTCTGCCGCTGGCTCCTGAGAAGACTGAGGGCCCGACCACTACCCTCACGTTCCTTGGGATTGAGCTGGATACGGTGGCCCAGACGTCCCGGCTCCCGCCCGACAAGGTCAAGAGGGTGGCTGCCTTGACCCGTCGCCTCGTTCGACGGCGTAAGGTTACGCTCCAGGAGCTTCAAGAGCTACTAGGGCATCTTAATTTTCCCTGCCGGGTGGTGGCACCGGGCAGGGCCTTTTCGCGCTGCATTTGCGATGCGACGGTGTGCCTGACCAAACCTTTCCACCGCACCCGGATGACCCGGGGGATGCGGGCCGACCTTATGGTGTGGCTTGAGTTTCTCCGGGATTTTAACGCGTTTCCTTCTGGCGCAATGAGCTACCATTGGCCTCCAGGTTTCAGGTCCATTCGGATGCATCCGGGGCCTTTGGATACGGCATCTTTTTCGACGGCCAGTGGTGTTGCGACGAATGGCCGCCCAGCTGGCAGGGCACCGAGGTTCTTCGGGACCTGACGTTCCTGGAGTTCTTTCCAATTCTGGGCGCCATCACCCTGTGGGGATCGCAGTGGTCTGACTCCGTTGTCACATTTTGGTGTGACAATGCGGCGGTGGTCCAGATTGTGAACACCCAGACCTCGCGTTCCCCCAGAGTTATGGCTTTGGTGCGGCCCTTTGTCCTGGCCGCGCTCCGGCACAACATCGTTTTCAGGGCCCATCACGTCCCGGGTGTGGATAACTCTATTGCTGATGCCCTGTCCCGCTTACAGATGTCGCGGTTCAGGGCGTTGGCTCCCGGGGCGCGGGCCCTCCCCTTACAACTGCCGGAGTCGCTGTGGAACCTTGGCGGGCAGAGGTGAACAGAGCCATGGGCCTTTCGCTGTCGGCCCGGACCCGCAGGGCGTATGAACAGGCTAGCCAGTCTTTCGCAGATTTCCGGACCCGTTCCCACCTTCCTCACTTATGGCCGTTGCCGGTCGACCATGTCCTGCGTTTCATGGTCTCCCTACATGATGACGGCCTCGCCCCCCGGACCATCGGGGGGCGCCTGTCCGCACTTTCATTCGTAGCTAAGGCCAATGGTTTTTGCGACACATTGGGGGACTTCCGCATCTGTCGGGTGTTGGAGGGGTGGAACAGGGAATGGGGCCCTAGTGTGGATTCCCGACATCCTATTTCCCCGCTGGTGTTGCGGCGGTTGGCTGCTGCCTGGCCCCAGATCTGCCTGGACCCCTATGAGTCATGTCTTTTCCATGCGGCTGCCTCGGTGGCCTTCTTCGGGGCCCTCCGGGTTGGGGAATTGGTGGTCGCCTCCAAGGCCGACCGTTCGGGTCGGGCCCTGGCTTTGGCGGATGTCAGCTTGGCCGGGGAATCGGTCAGGCTGACGATCCGATCCTCTAAGACGGACCAGCGGGGGCGGGGGACGTCTTTGTTGCTGCTCTCGTGCAGTTTCACTGATGTCTGCCCGGTGGTGGCGGTGTCACGTTATTTGGCGATCCGCCCGGCCTCCCCTGGCCCGTTTTTTGTGCACGCGGACCGCTCCCCATTGACCCGCTTCCAATTTTGGAAGGTGACCGGAGCTGCGCTGTCCATGGTGGGGCTCCCGGGGGTGCATTATGGTTCCCATTCATTTCGCATAGGGGCTGCCTCCACGGCGGCAGCGTTGGGTTATGGGGAGGCGGACATCATGCGGATGGGGCGGTGGGTGTCCTCCCGGTTTCGGACTTATGTGCGACCTCTTTCTGTTTAACAGTTTCGCTGGCACAGTTTCTGTTTCTTTTTCAGATCGTCCCCCGCTGCCGGTTCCTGCCCGTGTGTGGATTGTCGGGCACAGCTATGTCTTCTGGGCTGCCCGCCATGCTGCGGCCTCCTGCTGTGGAACCCACCTTGGTTTCCGGGGCCGCGCGTACCTGCTGTGGCGAGGTTTCTGGGGCATGGAGTGGAACGACCTCCTCCAGTTTGTGGAGGCCTGTGGGAGGGCCCCACCGCCCGATGTCCTGGTTATCCATTTGGGGGGCAACGATCTGGGGAGGCGTACGGGCATTGACCTTGCCCGGGCGATTTGCCAGGATTTGGAGTACCTCCATGGTAGGTGGCCGTATACCAGGTTGATCTGGTCGGCCATGGTTCCACGAATGGTCTACCGGAGCGCCGGTGACCCGCGCCGCATTGATCGCGCCCGGCGGGGTGTGAACCGCGTGGTGGCCCGCTTCGTCGCCAGGGAAGGGTTGGGCTCTGTGGTTGAGCACCCTCGTTTGAGGGTCGAAACCCCGCGTTTGTACCGCCAAGACGGGGTGCACCTCTCGGCGGATGGCCTGGCGGCGTTTATTGAAGCCCTGCACCTGGGCCTCCGGGCGGAATTGTCGCCCTCTTGGGGGTGGGGGGGCGGTGAGTAGTTCGCACTCCTCCCCGTGTGGCGGGTAGCACTGGTAATGATATTGCGTGGATCCCTGGCGAATCTGGTGGGGACGCAGTTCATCAGTCAGCCTGGGGCGAAGCATAGAGAGAATGACAGCACTGGCTGATGAAAGGCGGTCCGGGGACAAGGGACTGCCAGTTTGGACAGACTGCAGTCCCAAAAACTGTCCGCCCGATTCGGAGGTCCGAAGCTCTACGGAGACTTCGGACAAAGGGATCATCAATTGGGTAAACTAAATAAAGTTAATAAGTAAAAGTTATTAAGATAAATTAAGGTAACTATGGCGATTCAATCCTTACCAGTGCTACTCCGGCCCGTTGCAGGGCAGTTTAAAGCGTTAAGCGTTAAAATGAGTTAAGCTGATTCAAGTTAATAAAGTGGCCCAGTTTTCAAACCAAAAGATGTTGTCTGACTCCTCATTTCGCCGTACCAGGGCAATGCCTTTGTGCTTAGCAAGTGAATCCTAGCATCAGCTGAGAATGGGTGCAACTGAGGACCCAAACTTTCAAGAGACTTCTCCCAAAGAAATCATTTTTCTGCTGCCTGCAGTGAGACTCAACCTGAGATTTGGTTCTGCAGTGGGAAAGTAGCACAGCATTTCCTTGAGATGTGAATTTGTGTAGTAGTCCATAATCTGAGAAAAAGCAATACCTGCCCCTAAACTTTTAGGATGGGCTATATTTTAAGACTACTACTTCTCTTTTTATTTGTTTCCTATAAACATATGATTGACTGTTGAAGAAAACAAGATCCTAAGAGAACCTAAGAGAGGTTTCTTTGTTCTTTTGCAATGAAAAATCCATTGAGCTCACTCAATCAGGACAGAAAATCATTTAATTAAACAGAGATCTTTTAACCGTACCATTTCCTTCTTATTTTTTAAAAACAATGCCTCATATTTTTAAAATAATTTCTTTGGTATCCAGTAAAGTCAATGCTTTTTAATTAAAGGATTGAAACAATTTAAAAATGTACTTTCATGGGAGATGTGTGGTTTTTGTGTGATGATAGTTTCTATCAATTATCGTACCAGTTTATTTATAATAAAATAAAATGATAGTCAGAATAGAAAAACTTTGGCTACAGGTGGGGAACTGAGTGAAAAAGTACATGGCAGTTAAACCATCAGGCAGAAATGTTGCACTGGAAAACTTCAAATGGTTAAATTTTAAAATGCACACTAGCTCATACTAATGATTTTAATACAACCTAAGATTTATTAAGCCTTTTAACATTAGTGCAAACTAGCAACAGAAATAGTTTTAAACCATCAGGGGAAAGATGACTTAATGAGTTCAGTTCTTGAAGTTATTCTGAGCCAAATGTAATGCTGATGTAATTGGTGACAGGTGACATATTGGATAACAATAGAGGATAACCTGACAAAATCACACAATTCATTTTAACCTTTTGTTTGGTTGTTGTGGCTGATTTAAATCTGCAATTTCTCCCTCTTCCTTATTTTTTGTTCAATGTATTCACATATTTTCCAAAATGCTGTCCTGAAGGTCAAATGCTTAGAAAAGAGTGTAATGGGAAGGATGTGTTGGTTGTTGTTGCTGTTACTGCTACTGTTGCTACTGCTACTTTCAAACTGGATTTGAAGGAATACTGATCAGAATCCAATCAAGGTCTTCTCTTTGAGAAGCCCAGCAATAGTACAAAACCTTTCCTTGTAATATACAACAACCATTCTGCTCCTGAGTGTGACTGTGTAATTTCAACAGTTGAAGTAACAGAATGTTAACTGTGGTGGCAATGATATATTTAAGAAGGAAAAATGTGACAGGATAATATATGCAGAGTGCTAGAAGTGTCTTAGCTTTTACCACACCCTGAGCTTCCAGGAGACAAAACAAAGTCCGGCTTGGTTTGCAGAAAATATATATTTACACTATTTACATAGAGCATGCACAAAGTGCAAGTCAACACTCGGCTTCAAGTCAGACAAAGTGTTGCAGCTAGTCTTAATAGTCAATGTGAGCTTTCAAGCTCTTATCTTCGAAAAACAATGGAAGAAGTCCAAACCTTTACCTCTGCTCCAAGGTTGGCTTTGAAGATATCCACCAGTAGTTCATTCACGCTACGAAGTAGCTTAGCTTCAAACAGTCCTCGAACAGGTTACCACGATGTGGCAAGGTATGTGTTCCAATAACTTGCAAAGAACAGCAAGTAAAAACATACCAGGTAATCCTCAGGAACGAAGCAGGCAAATGGGCATGAGCACAGCAGAAAAGCAGTCAGAGAATGCAGGCTGGCTAAACAGCAGAGAGTGGTGCTACATTTATGCTAAAGACACAATCACTCAGTGCTTGCACCTGGCTGGTAGTGACTGTGTTTCTGCACAATCTTAAAGAGGCAGTCATCAGTCTGCTCCCGTTGCAAACACATTCATATATCCTAACATTCATATATCCAGCCTTTTATATGTCACAAATAAATGTATGACCATACATTTATTTCCAAGAGGTAGGGGAGGTATTACTGTATAAAATTTAAAAAAAATACACATTCCAGAATGTTCATGTTTAAAAAAAGCCCCTTTGTTTAGTAAAAGTTTTCCAGCCTTGCTATTTATTATGAGGCACAACAAACAAAATAACACAAAAATACTCTTTTAAAATACAATGGAACCTCGGTTTAAAAATGGGTCGGTTAACATAAAAATCATACGACAAAAGTAAATCCATAGAAAATAGTGGCTCGGTTTACAGAATTTTTTGCAACTGATAAATTGGTTTTCCATGCATTTCTATGGGAAGCTGTATTTTGTTTAATCTATTTTGGTTTTCAATGCATTCCTATAGAAAATTGCATTCAATACATTCCTATGGGAAATTCAGTTAAAGTAATTTTTGCTGTAACAATTGTCCTAGAGAATGCATTAATTACCTTAACCGAGGTTCCAGTGTACCCTCCTTTTATTTTGAAATTTATATGACTATATCTATGAGTATGTTGTTGAGCCTTGTTTTATCCTCATTCCCCCTGGCATATGAATAATGCCATTCTATAAGCCTAAAGTGCTTACAGTAATATATTGATAATATCGTGCTAAAACAATTTTCAGGAAGAAATAGCTATCTTTTATATTACAGTATCTAGATATAAGGTATTTATCTCTGTTTCTCTCTTTCTATTTCCCTCCTTTGAGTCCCAATTTTGGAGAGAAAGGTGGGCTATTACTCTAATAATAATTTTATCTCGAATTTCCAATCTTAATTCCCAACTAAAAGTATGCCAAAAACTTTCCTCCATTTTGTTGACATTTTATTCTCTCTTCAAAGAACCTTTCGTTTTCTTTGTTGGTGTTTTGAACTTCTTTCTTATCTGTTCTGCTGCCATTTAGAGCTTACTTTATTAGTGTAAGATGATCCAGAATGCCACCTTTTTATTACACTTGTCTCTACCTATTCTACATCCTCCCTAGCAGCTTTGTTTCCTAACCTGAAAAGCCTTATGGCAGAGTAATTACAATACCCCCCCCCCCGGCAGACATACTGAAATATAAGAAACAAGAGAGGATGCTGGAGATAACAACTGTAGAATCAAACACAGGATACAAACATGACCCTTCTTTGCCTCATAGGTTTAGCGAACACAGGGAACACAAATTTTACCTAAACAAAATTTCTCTGAAATCATCTGCTATGAACATTTTCTCCCTGAAAATAGTGTTACAGTGTTTTTTATTTTATTTTATTTTTGTTTTGTTTTCTGATTTCTACCCAGTTAAATGAGAATGGTAAAGAAAAATATGGCAGAAATTTGCATCACAGATGTTTTATAAGCTAGTCTGAGAAAGCCTATGGAGGAACACGCAGTTGCTACTGAATCCACCTGTTGCACAGTAAGAAATACAATAGGAAAAATTTTAGACCCTGTTAGTCCAAATCAAGTGGTTTGAATATTTTTGACACACACCACAAGTTCATATAGATAGCCTCAGGCAAATGAAAACTTAAAAGCTTGTGTGATAGCAAGTTTTTTCCCTTTTTAACAAATATACTTTGAATTTTATTACTTGTCTCCCTCATGAAGCGTAATAGTTTCAGTGTTCTAATTAGTACTTGTGTATATTGCCATTACTTTGTCTCTTTAATCACATTATTAAGTCTGTTATGGAGATTCCTTATAGAATCACACTTTATAATAGTGGTTCTAATTTGAATATGTCCTTTTTTTATGTTGTCTGAATCTGAAACATCATAAACTCTTTTTATGGGTCCTTTGATAGTAGACACTTTCCTGCTTTATTCTTGATTAGAACATACAGTACTAAGTAATAAAGAAACTTCCTGAAGCTTTGGAATTTTACTGCTAGGAAGTATCTTTGCTGCCTCCGTTTTTGGCTTGCTCTTTGACCCCATGACATTCAGTCAGAGAAATGTAAGCCTCAGAATAGAAAATGTTCCTCAGAAAATGGCAGGAAATTAAATACAAGAGGAAAGTATGTTTTCTTCTCCTGAAAAAAAAACACTGCCTCCATTCTTTGTCATTCACCAAGTCAAAAGCAGCCATGAATAGAAGTTGAAAGGCTTTGTAATGGGAGTGGGTGGGTGGCGGACAAAAGTTGTATGGGAGGGAATCAGACTCTTGGCAGACCTTGCCCTTTTCTTACTTGATAATGGAGCACATGCTCAGTTTCTAGCATCTTCAGGGAGAGATGGAAAAATGACTTCAAATCCCATAGTTATATTGCAGGTCCGTGTCAACCATACTAGGTTAGTTGGGCCAAAAGTCTGACTGAATTCCTGTCGCTTTATTACATGCAGATGACAAAAGGCATAATAATTTTCAGTTATTCCTAGCTTGCAATTAACAAATCACAGCTGGGATTCTTGGGGCTGTGCATGGCTCTTGGCTTGGTACACTCATGAGAATCCTAGTGGGGATTCGTTAATTGCCGTTTAGGAAAAACTGGATGCTGTGCCTTATTGCCACTCTGTGTGCATAATAAAACTACAGGATTTCAGCCAAAGTATAGTCTCTTCCTTTGTTGATTCTCTTTTAATACATCTTGGACTCTTAAAGCAGTAGTAGTTTACTGGACCTATGTGCTATCAAAATGGGTTCACATGCATTTGTTTACACACATGACCAGAAATAACATCACAGCCAAGTGCACACATATGACCAGAAATAGTGTGTCTTGTTATTCTTTGTTACTGGAAGGGGCATGGTTGGTGCCACATGGCAGGGAATGCCACCTAGAAGTGGAACCGTTCACCCTCTGGTATACCCTGGAAACAGAAATGGCCCTTTTATGCCCCAGACTGGAAACAACTGCTTGCAAATGGGTGACAGGATCCTCTTTAGCCAATCACATGGCATGCCTGCATTGCAAGTTAATGACTTTGGTTTTGGATTGCATTGCTTCATTTCTGCGGTGGGTAGGGGAGGTAAGCCTCATTGTTTCCAGTCTGGGGCATAAGAAGGCAATTTCCAGTTCCAGGATATACCAGAAGGTATATTGCTGTGTCAGGAAATGAACCTATTTCCTAAGGCTTGAAATTGCCAATTTTCAAATAGGCCTCAGAAAAATCCATTTTTCTCTCTCTGAGCCTCAAGGCTGTGTAACAGCATGTTTTTCAACCATGTTTTTCAGTATTTCTTATCTTTTGTAAGCTAGCAGAGCAATGTTATGACTAGCCCCAGTGCATTCTGTGTGCACGTGAATAAACAACCACTGTTGTTTTGGGAAAGTTTTCACTGTTACCTGATTGGCTAAGCAGTCCCATCTGACTGCAGATTCTCCATTTTGGAGAGAAGAAAGAGTTCGTCTCTGTTTCTTCATGGATTAAGACCTGTTTTTGATTAGAGAGCTTTTGTTTCTGGTTCTCAATGGGCTAGAAATCTTTAGCCTAGGAGCTAAGCACTTTTGCTCCTTAAAAATGGTTACCTAGATTTACCTGTGGACTTTATTGGACTGACCTATGCTACTGACTTTTATGCTTTATGAACCTGATCAATAAATCTTCATCATTTTTTCTGAACAACGTGTCTTCATTGGACTAAAAAAGGGTAAGAGCTGCCTTTCACACACACAAATCTTTGGACACGCTACCCAAATAAAAACCCCTTAAGAGCTGATAAGCAGCTGAGAGTTCTAATTAGCCGTCCAGCCCGCCCTGTGTAGGTTTGTTTTGGTTTCCAGGGGTTTTCCAGAAGTGAGGGGGCCAGCTGGATCGTGACATGGTGGCAGCGGTGGGATAAACGAACCCTGAAGAAGTTTTTTTGTGTGTGTGTGCATGCTCTAATTCTCTGCCCGGCAAGAAGCAGCAGCCTTTGTTTGTTTGGCTGAAAGCCTGCGTGTGTGCGTCTGCAGCAGAAGCTGAGAAATTGCATCCTTGGAATGTATTTTCCTGAGATAAGGGTGCTGAAAGGAAAGCAGGATCGCAGCTGTTTGCTTCTTCGTTTTGAGTTTTGAGTCGGATTCTCAAACTCCCAGGGCCGAGGGCCGTTTCCAGTGCTGGCAAGACTGAGACATCTTCCAAGCCTACAAGATGGAAGGTAAGCCAGTGGCTGATGAATGTACCCCCTCACCACAGTTAGCACCCCAAGACAGACTCCATTCCAGATGGGATCTTGGAGAAGGTGCCCAGATGATGTTTAGCCAGAAGGAAGGGCCCAGGGTGGGTGAAGCTTGTCCAGATGACTTCTGAGACTTCCCCAGACGCCCAGCAAGCCCCAAGCCCTAAGTAAGACTCTTTTGTGTTGAATTGGAGTCAAAACTCCACAGAGTGCCTATTTCACTCAGAAGCAGTTCCCTGAAGTAATTTTCCCCCAAAGCCAAGAAGAGGGAGTGGAACCCTTCAGAAAAGATTTATTTTCCTGCATTGAAGTTCCTAGTTGCTGATTACATGTGCTGTTTGGTCTTTGAAGACCTGGAGAGGTTGCAAATTGCCTCATTGTGTTTGAGATACCAGCGTAAAGGTGGAAGAGCTCCAATGGACTCCTCCACGTGTCCAAGGAAGAAGTTTGCTAGAGTGTGTGGGCCAGAGCCACCACTCTGAAAAGTGTTATCTACAGGCTGTTACACTACGCTGTTTTGGTCAGCTAGTGGGAAGTGGGAAATAATTGCCGGATGCAGTGTTTCCCTGAGTTTTACTACCCTTCGAGAAAGCCAAGAGCTGAAGAGGGGAGTAGTCCGTAAAGATGGCTGTGGGAAGCCCAACTAGCGGTTTCAGCAATAGCAGAGGCCAGATCCAGATCCAGATTCCCGACGTACTGAGGAGAGTGAATGGAACCCTGCGCGTTCTTGAGTTGAGACGTTAGTCAAGCCATCAATTCTGTTGCCTGTTTAGTTCCCAAACCTCACAGGGATGAGGGTGATGGGTTGTTTGATTGATTCCTTTGGACTGTGTTCTGATAAATACCTTAAAGGTTGTTTCTTGAGTTTGTTTTCTAGGAGATGCACATGTTCCTGACGTCTGAAAGAAGAGCTGATAACTGAACTCTGAGTGGACTTTTTTCAACTGGCTGTTTAATTGTTTGCAGGTGCAACATCGAAGAAGACAAAGAAAGGGGGGGGAAATGTTATTGTTTCTTGCTAATCATCTGTTTATTTTTCCGGAGGCTCGTACAAGCGGCCTCTGTGACATGTGTGGTGTTACTGACCTGTTTTCTGATTCAAAGGTTGTTCTGTTTGGGCAAAATGTGTTTTGGAAAGGGAAAACCTTTGGTACCTGAAAATGCCCAAGTCTTTTGTTCCAGCAAGGTTTTATACCTGAGTTTGCTTGCAATGCAGAATGTAACTTATGTAACGTGTACCTCCAGTAACTAAAACTGGAAGAAGCTTTAACGCTTGATATCCTACATATATAAGGGATAGCTTGTTTGCTCAATTGCTTTGCTCACATTAGTAAACAATGCCTTTTGGTAAAGTCAAACCCCCGGTTTGCCTTTCCAGAAAGGAGGGCGTGTCAGGAAATGAACCTATTTCCTAAGGCTTGAAATTGCCAATTTTCAAATAGGCCTCAGAAAAATCCATTTTTCTCTCTCTGAGCCTCAAGGCTGTGTAACAGCATGTTTTTCAACCATGTTTTTCAGTATTTCTTATCTTTTGTAAGCTAGCAGAGCAATGTTATGACTAGCCCCAGTGCATTCTGTGTGCACGTGAATAAACAACCACTGTTGTTTTGGGAAAGTTTTCACTGTTACCTGATTGGCTAAGCAGTCCCATCTGACTGCAGATTCTCCATTTTGGAGAGAAGAAAGAGTTCGTCTCTGTTTCTTCATGGATTAAGACCTGTTTTTGATTAGAGAGCTTTTGTTTCTGGTTCTCAATGGGCTAGAAATCTTTAGCCTAGGAGCTAAGCACTTTTGCTCCTTAAAAATGGTTACCTAGATTTACCTGTGGACTTTATTGGACTGACCTATGCTACTGACTTTTATGCTTTATGAACCTGATCAATAAATCTTCATCATTTTTTCTGAACAACGTGTCTTCATTGGACTAAAAAAGGGTAAGAGCTGCCTTTCACACACACAAATCTTTGGACACGCTACCCAAATAAAAACCCCTTAAGAGCTGATAAGCAGCTGAGAGTTCTAATTAGCCGTCCAGCCCGCCCTGTGTAGGTTTGTTTTGGTTTCCAGGGGTTTTCCAGAAGTGAGGGGGCCAGCTGGATCGTGACATGCTGTGATGTCATTTCTTGTTCCATGTATAAACATATGTGCATGGCTGTGGCACCATTTTTAGTCATGTGTGTAAACAAATGCATGTGGCCCCATTTTGACAGCAAGTAGATACAGTAAACTACTGATGACACTGACTTTGAGGCTGGGAATTCTGGGGTAGACTTTTTCCTAAAATTTAATGCTTTATCATAAGGAGGAATAAAACTCTTCCTGTAATTCCCCATATTCCAGAGGCTTTCATGAAACTAATGGACAGACACCGCAGTCAAGAACTTAGCACAGAATTTTTTTAAAAAATGGTTAGAGTCCAGACTACTAGTTGTATTTAGTTCCCATTAACATAAATGGAGTTTAAGCCATGATAAGTTTTTTGACCAATTTTAACAAGACATTCACTTCATCTCGATCCAGTACAGTGTTTTTATGTCTTGTCTTCTTTTAGCCTGCAGATCGGTCTCTAAGTTACAGACAGTGCTTGTATTCCCATTAACTTTAGAAGGTTTTGTCAGATCTTAAATGCTACCTGTTTTTCACTGTGTACATGAAAGATATACCAGGAATATATACACAGAGTGATTGATAACAGTGCATATTAACTTAGAAAAAAGTACCACTGCATTCAGTAGCATTTACTTTCAGAAAGTGTTGATAGACTTACAGATTGTATAGCAGTAAATATAAGCATGTAAAATAAAAATAAAAATGATATTAAGAGCAATGGGATTTTTGGATTTTAGGAACTACAGATACTACAATTTTCCATTCTGGGAGTTTTACCTATATTATGGGAACCTTGCAATTACCTAAATTGGAAAAATATCCCATTTAGAATACTTTGAGGTTTCCTAGACTAAGTTCTACTCAAATGTCAGCTCAGGGGAAAAAACTTCCTGCTAGCCTCAGAGCAGGAACAGGTTTAAATTCATGAATGGGGCTTATTGCAACTGAGTAAAGTGTGATTGGATTAGACTTTTTCTAGAAAGGTTTATTGGGAAGGTAAAGGCAATTTCAGGTCAAGCATTGAAGGCTATCCAAGAGAGAAGAAGCAGTGAAGAGATGTCAGGAATGAAGTATTGATGAACCAAATAAACTTGCACATCTCTGTTTCATATGGTCAGAAGGAACAGTAGTGGGCAGTAGAAAACTAGTAAGAAACAGAAATAGGAAAAATATATATTTTCCAAACAACATGTCCAAAAACATGTAAATAAAGTGAAAGTCCTCACCATTTGGAGGAATATAAAAGAGAAAAAGAAAAGCAGCCATTTGTAGGTTATAGAAAGGTTATCTCTTATGATTGCTGGATAAGGTGATGCAGTGGAGTCTTGAAGCTGTGAATACACCACCAGGACATATATTTTGAAATTACAGTTGTACCTCGCTTAAAGAGCATAATGCATTCCACAGGATTGCTCTTTAAGCGAGTTTGCTCTTTAAGCGAAACACCATTGTAAATGACCAATGGGGGGGGGGGGATTGCAAACCCCGATTTATTTGTTATGCGAGTTTTTGGTTGGCTTTATTTGTTAAGCAAAGCAAACATTCAGAGAAAATTCTGCTCTTTAAGCAAGTTACTCTTTAAGCGAGACACTCTTTATGCGAGGTTTGACTGTACAGTGAATTTAGGCTTTTCACTTGTGCTGGCTTCATGTCCATTTTCAAGGGTCTTGCAGAAAAGAACTTGTATTATTATTATTATTATTATTATTATTATTATTATTATTATTATTATTATTATTATTATTATTATTATTATTATTATTATTATTATTATTATTATTATTATTATTATTCGTCGGTGTTGTCGCCGCCGCCGCCGCCGTCTTGACTAAATTAAGAAGAAAGTGGAAATTTGGCTTTCACATTTCAGGCCATCTCTTTCAGGCCATCTCTTCACCATGTGAAATAAAAGCTTGAGAAAGCATACAAAAATAATCAATCACAGTAAATTGGAAATCATATACTAAAAACATACATTACTCTCAGCATGTATGGGAACTCATGGCACTCCAAACTGCACATAGAATCATCCTTAATCATTGGTCATATTAGCATATTAGGATATTGTAGTCCAGCAACTTTTGGGTAATTATCCATTCATCACCACTGCACCACAGGATCTCTCTCTCTTTGATATAGATGCAACCATTTATTCTAAAAGGTGAGAAAAGTATGGCTGTGCTGGAATAATTTCAGAATCTGAAGCACATGCCTAATTTTTACTATGTTAAGGCTCAGTTGGAGAATCAGTTGAACAACCTCTCCATGTAATCTAAACTTAATACACAGAGAAATGACTTGAATATAGATTGGATGGAATAGTGATTCCAATTCTAGTGTTAATGAATGCATTAAGAAGAAAAAAAAGAAAACAATAATCTCAGTTCTATTTGAATAGACATTGGCCATTTGCTTTTGTTTGGTCATTGTTGCTGATAGTTGGGGGTCTTCTTTTGTAATCACCACATTGTTAAATTCCTAAGGGATTTCCTTCAAAGAATAGAAGCTTCAGAGAGCTGGGTAATATACTCCATCTGTCTCCTTCCCCAATACTTGCTGGAAATAAAGTCTTTCATAGGTATATTTACTAAGAAAACTATAATTTGACCTAAAGGATTTATTTATAATAAATCTTGCTCGTGTATACACTTTATTGAACATGCAAAACACTTTATAGTCCATAAAGGAGCTAAATTATTAGAGCAGCAACTAGCTACCATGGTTAATGAAAATAATTAGTGCTGCTATGGCTACATGTTATTGAAATGAAAACTGTAAGTCCCATTAATTCCCCTTTCATTCAAAAATTACTGCCATGACAAGTTTGGTCTATAATGCTCATACAATTGAAGGCCTTTTTCATTCGTTGTATATAAGCTTTCTTTCTTTACCTGCTTCTTGCTTAATCATTTGATGTGAACATAATGGTTAGAGAAGTATGACAGTGGAACCAACTACCTCAACAGGTGGTGAGCACTGCAACACTGGAAGCATTCAAGAGAGAATTGGACCACCATCTGTCATACCTGCATTGATTTGGATTCCTACACTGAGCCCCTGAAGGGTTGACCTCGATGACCTAAATGGCCCCTTCCAACTCAGTAATTCTATGAAGAACAAAAGAAAGAAAGTTTTGTGACTTATAGTTAGGCAAAACCCTAAATACATGTGTACAAATAATGCGAATAAAAGAGTGAGGTGATATAGTAATTATTGTACTAGGTTTAGAACTTATTTTGCAGTGTCATGAGAAGCTGAAAGACAGAGAACTATACTTTCATTTGCTGTTTGGTGTCTTGCTGTGAACTCTTGAAGCACAGCTAGATACAAGTCTGCAACGCATGAGAAACCAACCACTATGTTTAGCTGTTAAAGCTTCTAAATAAAGTACAGTACTATATAGCCTCCACTGAATTGAGCTCCTACCGCTACTGTAATAAAATTAATATTTAATTAGTACTTAGTAAATTAGTAATAAAATTCGTATTTAAGATTAAAAATGCTACAACTACTACTAAGCCTATGATGCAGCACTAATAGTTTATTTAGCTAAGGACCTGCCAGGATTGTGTCACCACAAGTAATAATTAGATTGACAGACATGTACCTGGACAGACAATAATAAACTGGGTTGAGTTGTGAATTTCTATGCTTCTTGGTCCCACATCTTTCCATGTGGTTTTCTGTCTGCATTTCTCAAAAAGCAAAAAAGTCTGATTTTTTTTCTTGTGAAATACTGCACATAATTTCTTAGATATTGCACAAGAAATTACACAATTTTCCATATAATCCATTATCGGTACCTCAGTAAGTACCTGTTTCTTCATAAAGAAACAATGGATGTTCTGACCATTGATGATGATGAGGATTAACTCTCCCTTCACTATGATGTTACGTTTTTACATTTCAGAAATAGAATTTTGAATTAATGGTTGTGTTACCTGTCTGACCTGTGATCTGGGCTTCAAAAGTATTTTTCAAGAAGTATTTTTGTACTTTTTACTGAATTTCTGTAGGAAATTAAGTTTGGCAGTCCTGTATTGCTTGTTCTTGAAATATTACCTGCACAGAATTTTTGAACCTCTTTCAGAAACGTAGCTTACCTTGCCGGGGCCCCGTATAAAAATTGTTTGGGGGCCCTTTAGATGTGGGGCGGAGCTAACGTCATGACATCATGACGTCATGGGGGGAGCCAACGTCATGACGTCATGACGTCGTGGGCGGGGCCAAAAATAAAAATAAAATAAATAAAAATAAAATAAATAAAATAGAATTAAAATGTAAAAAAAAAAAAACCACACACACCTCAACCCACCCACCTACCCACCCGAAACACAAAAACCTCACTTACCTTAATCCTGGGGCCTCTTCTTCCTCCGCCTCTGCTGTCACCGCCGCCGCGCCGCCGCTGCTGCCGATCGCTCCCTCGCCGCTGCTGCCGATCGCTCCCTCGCCGCGCACGGCGAAGGCAAGGGGCAGTTGTGGAAGGCGAGCGGGCGAAGCGAGGCAGCCCCGAGGCCCTCCCCCTGGTTGCCGCGGGGGCTCCCTGGCAGGCTGCGCCAGCCCGGGCGGGGCTCTCCACCTCGACGCTGGGGTGGGAGTCCACCAGCTGCAGGACCAGCTCGCGCGCCCCATCCCGCACGCAGGCGGCAGGTGAGCTCCAGGCGCGCGCAGCAGGTGAGTTCCAGGCGCGCGCGGTAGGTCAGCTCCAGGTGCGCTCCAGGTGACCTGCCGCCTGCCGCGGGACGGGGCGTGCCCGCGAGCTGGTCCTGCAGCTGGTGGAGAGCTCCGCCCGGGCTGGCGCAGGCAGGGAGCCCCCGCGGCGACCGGGGGGAGGGCCTCGGAGTCGGGGCTGCCTCGCTGCTTAAAAGCTGCGGCTCCGACTCCGACTCTCCGACTCCGGCTTTTTTTAAAAAATTGGAGCCAAAAATGGCTCCAATAAAGTGTGCATGCGCAGAAACTCAATCTGACACATGCGCAATGCATCAGATTGAGTTTCTGCACATGCGCAGTAAATTTTTGCTCTTTTTTATTTTTAATTTTATTTTTTGCCGTTGGGGGCCCCCGTAGCCCGGGGCCCCCGTATAATTGATACGGCTGATACGGCCGTAGCTACGCCTGTGACCTCTTTATTCCTATATTCAGTCTCAGGCTCTTACACTGGCCAGTGTCAAATGACTGTGTTCTAACTAAAGAATGGATGATAGCACAGCTATTAGAAACTAACTGGTGTATCACTGAATGTGACAATAGCAAGAAAGATGTAAAATCCTGTAAAGAGTAATGTTCCAGGCATAAGCAGTGTGGCATAGTCACAGTTAGCCTCATGGAGAAGATTGACAAGAATGGAGAAAGGAGGGAAACCCAACACTGCTCTGCAAATCTTCCTGCTGTTGCCCCAAGAAATTTCACTGAGGTGAAACCTAAAAAAAATCAGAATCAAAAAAATACATCCCTAACATTATGTCACAGATCTACCTATACTTCTCCTAAACACATAGTACATTTTCTTGTACATGAGCTTGTCCCTAGAATATATTAAAATATAATGAAACATAAATATTGATAACATTATCTTTCATGTAGCCTACTAATAGGAAACAGTTAGACAGCAGACTAAGCTTAAACACAGCTCTTTCAACCGTAACGTTCCCTACTATGGCCAGTTGCATTGTACTGCATTTGAAATTACAAATGTATTCCAAAATGTTTTCTAAGTTTTCTTCTCCACATACATAATTTTCAGTTGCAATAGGTATGTACATTTTTGGGGCTCTCAACAATATTTTGGTTATACTTGAGCATGTATCATAGGTTTGGGAAGATATGAACATCTGTGTGAGTTCAGTAAGGTACCTAAGCCTGAGATTCAGAACTAGAGAGGATATGCTCTCAGCATACAATTTTCTTCTCTATTTGTGATCTTTTGTTGTAGCAGGTTAACTTTCCTCAGCACACACACACACACACACAAAAAAAAAACCTGTAGGCCCAGGAAACTGATGGGTGAGATGATCACAAAAATTGTTTTGGAAGCTTTCATGTTTTTTTAACAAAATCTGCCTGAAGATGTCCTCTATGGTTGGTCTTTCGACCAACTGATGGAAAGTGATTGGGCTAACCAACATCCTTCATTCACGAAGCAACAAAAACACAATTGTCTGTGCACTGCCTTTATTTGACAGGAGATTTCTTGGCACTTAGTTATGTTAGAATGTCTTAGGCATATTATCCATCTAATTTGGTATGTTCTTAGAGATATTACTGATCCTTTTGAGGACTCGATCACAATTAATTCAACTTTGGAACCAGTAATGTTTTACTGTTCCAAATTAAAATATAATCATTCATTAACCCAAATTAGATCTCTTAATCCACGTACAGGAATGTTCTTCAACATCATTCAACTGGCTCAAAACATAGCATATGTTGTGAACAAGGGTCAAGGTTGGAAGTAATTGGAGCAGCACCTTCCTAAAGTGAGCTTCTAAAATTTCAAAGAACTCCATAAAATGGCTCACCACATTTATAAAAATAAATTTTGCAGAAACTCTGCTATCAAATAGATTCCAGGTGAGTTGTAAATAACTGATGTTATCTGAAGGCAACTCAAAATGGCTAAAAAAGTATTAAATTCCAAAGCAAAATAGCTGCTTTGGTTCCCAACAGAACCAAAGGAATGGACAGGAGAAGCTTAATATGTAAACCTACAGATTGGATTGGGTTATTGTTTAAATCCTACATGTGAGTAGTAAGCCACACACCCACTGAGTTCTATGTGATTTTATTCTATATAGATTTGATAGAATTGAATAGACTGTAAAGGCTATCTGTGTGAAGCCAATTCAGGTGCTTTCCTTAGCTAGTAATATTTCCTTGCCAAGAAACATCTTGATACTTGCAGGGTGACAGAGTTTCATAAAAGGGCAGCTTTCATTTAATTTGTTGATCTATTATTTAATTTCTCAATTTTGCTGATAGTGGGCAAACTCTTTTTGCTGTAATTTAATGCCAGCATAACCTGGATTGGGCAGTGGAAGCATTTAATTTAAACTGATGAAAAGTTTCTAATCCCTCTCCTTTCAGGTTCCAAGTCTCTGTAGGGCTCTCTTTTGCCCTTGGGAGCTTTGGAATGGGAGTGGGTGCTGAAACTTTGTTTTAAAAAATGCTGTTAGGTTGCCTCCACTAAGTTCAGGAACACTGGCAGTGATTCTTTTTACTATTAAAAGCTCTCCTTTTATCCCAAAGTTCTAAAAGGTTTCCCCAGAGCAAAAGGAAGTCCTAGAAAGCTTTAGAAAGGAGGAGATATGAAATTAGATGTTTCTGGTTCCCTATCTGAGTTACACTGTGGTAAATTTACACCAATAGGATTTTGCCCACTGTATCTGTAATTTTTCCTGCTAGAAAAGGGAGATATATTTGAAGGATTTTCTTAGGGAACTGAATAACATTTACCAGTACTATACTATAACACTAATGGTGGAGTGTTACAAGTAAGCAGTATACCACATTACTTTCCTGAAGGTCAGCAATACTTATAATAAAGACTTGATGCCTAAACAAAGGCAAGGGTAACTCAATGGTCGCTTTTGAACTTTTTCTAAAGTTCCTGTGGCTGCAAACATAAGCCTATTTTTGTGGCCTCCGAGTCCTTCCCATTACATTACTTTTCCAGCTCCTAGATGTCTCTCCAATTCCTGTGCTGAGTAATGTATGTAAGAATAGAGCTAGGGAGGGCAAATCATACCACCCTTAATGGAAAACTAGCAGTTAACAATTTAAGAAAGGAATATGGCCCTGAACACAAGTAGCAGAAGTGTCAATTAATTTTCTAAGATATAATGTTTCCCCCTGAAATGTCATCTTTTACAATCAGTATTCCATTTCTGATTTTGACAATCCTGTTTCCATTCCACATACTTGTCATCCTTGCAGAGCTGGGATAGAAACTAGATTATTTTATTGTTAAATTAGATAAAGCAAGAATATACAAAATACCACCTATAAAAGAGAGGGAAAGAAGTTTTTGTGCAACAGCTAAGTAGCTTTTGCACACATCATTTTAGTCAACATTTGAGAAAGAAAATTAATCACAGTTCTGTGCAAGCATTCCCCTGATCAGGTGTGGGCTACAAGTGAATAGAAATCAACAGCATGAATGGAAACTCATGTATTTTGCATTGTTGTGCAGGCCTTTATACTCTGTGTAATCTGGAATCCTGGTCACATGAACACCCAAAAAGGTCTCATGTACATAATAAACATTGGCATAGTTGTGTGCCTTTGAGAGAGAGGTCAGAGGGACAGAGAAATATAGAAAGGGTGGAACTATTTGCTCTGGAATTGCTGTGGATAAACAGATGGTGTAAAGTCAATGGAATTAGGCTGCTCTTTTTTCTTTTTCTGAAAGTTTGAAAGTGTCTTGAATGTTTTTTTCTGTCTGTGTGATTGCCTGTTACATTTTACAAAAGGGCATCTGTGTGTGTGTGTGTGTGTGTGTGTGTGTGTGTGTGTGTGTGTGTGTGTGTGTGTGTGTGTGTGTGTGTGTGTGTGAGAGAGAGAGAGAGAGAGAGAGAGAGAGAGAGAGAGAGAGAGAGGAAGACAGAAACAGAGACAGACTTTGGGTGGTATTCTGGTGATGTACTAAATTTGGATAGACAGAATTACAGATAGGTCAATCTCACACAATCTAAAGCCGCATATATCTGATCTGAGATGCTGTGTTGTCCGCCATCTAATTTATTTAGTCATGATGGAGGCATGCACAGTTTGGATGTTCCACATTCAGTAATCATTTGTAACACCTAAAGTGCTCCCTGAGAAGAATATAGGAAGGGGGTGAAAGTACTATGATGTACTGCTGTATATACTCAAATATAAGCCGAGGTACCTAATTTTGACCTGAAACCCAGGAAAATAGATTGAACCAAGTATAACTGGAGGGTGGAAATGCAGCAGCTGCTAGTGAGTTTCAATAATCAAAATACATGAAAATATGGTATAATTAATTAAATTGTTGGTGTGTCTCAATCCGATGCAGTCTTGGGAGCCTCGTGGTCATTGACCTGAGTATAAGCCATTTCCCCTTTTTGGGGCTCATTTTTGGGACTAAAAAACTAGGCTTATACTCAAGTATATACAGTAAGTGGAATGAATTTAAGACAAAAACAACAACAAGAAGAAGGTAGAGGGTAGAACAGCCTGATCAATTTTCTGATCCTGAATATAATGTCCAGTGTTTACCATCTATTTCAAATTCTATAACTTAACATATAGCTGCCTAAAGGTTAGATTTTGTTGTGGGTGAAATTCAGTGTCAATTCTAGATGTCTGTACTTAGCGTTCACATTAATCTTTATGTATATTTACAGACCATTTAAACCTGTAAGAGAAATATTGCTTTATCTTTTGCCATACCACAATTTTTCCAATTCAATCCTGTGAATACTTATTCAACAGTAAGTAGCATTGTTTTAGTATTCCTTTCTCACCAGGCAAATGGTAATAAGCATTTGGTCCCTGTTTGTAACTATGATTTTCAGGGACGTTTCACAATTAGTCAAGTTTAACAATGGTGCTGTACAAATTTCATCATAATTTCTGGGGGGGGGGGGAGGGAATAGGGTGAACATTCTGAAGCAAAAAGCCTTCTCCTCTAATTTTCACTTGGCAAAAAAAGGGTCTCATACCAATTTTGCATTTTTTTATTCCCAAGAAATAACAATTTCACATTCCTGGCTAAATTTCTAACAGCACCTGGTACACGCATAAGCCTTAGAGAAACCCAATACTGGATTGTGTGTGGGTGATGCAGAATTGCAATCCAAAGTTGTTGCAAGGTCATTGAGGGCTGTTCCTCAATCTGCCTAATGAGCTACTTACTGTTTCAGCATTCAAATGTGTGGTTGCTGACAAAGGTCTCCTGGATCATGGTTTGTCAGAATTGCTATTCTCACCTGACTTGAAGTGTTCCAGCCATCTGTACTCATTTCTTAGCTTTTTTTGCCCTTCTTTCTCTGCAGTGCTTGTATATTTATGAATTTTCTCACTCCATAGAACTTCTGTCTACCACAACAAGGCACAGCACCTGCATGTACATAGTGGTAATTGCATAAACAAAACTTAATATCTAGCAGCCTGTGTTAAAGATATGATATAGTATATTAAAATGCACTGAATTAGCAGCTCCAGTATGCACACTGGGGTTCAGAGGCACCAATCAGCCTGGCATTTCCCTCTTTCTAATGTTGTAAAGTCCTCTTTGAATGAAGACATGGGCATTTTGATGGGCATTGCACAGCTCAGAAATAAGGTTCCAGGTTGTATTCAAACAAATATCCCTGTGGGCATCATACAGTCTTTGTCTGTGACAAAAAAGATATTTCCATTTTCCCCCAACAATATTTTCTCAATGTTTTGGATTCATGTTTCAAATAGCAACCCTTTGGCCTGTAAAAAGCAGTTCTATGTTATTTGCCACACCTCAAACAACTCATAGAATCTAACCCAGATGCTAGACAGGGAGAGATTGGGTAGGAGAAGGTCCTTGTCAGTGGACCTGTTGCCCCCAGTGCTGTACCATCCAGATAGATATTGCATTCACCAACTCTCCAGTAGATTGAGTAAGTGATCTGATACAAGAGGTAGCTTGCATAGAAAAGGAGGCTCTAGGGACAGTCCCAGGAAGATCAGTAGGGGAAATGGGGCAGAGCTGGAAGGTGGAGGATAAGAAAGGGGCTCTTGGGGGAAGGGAAGAGAAGGAGAAACCTGGGGAAAGAATGACAAGGAGAAGTGGACAGATGACCCTAAGTTGGTAGGGGTTATGAACTGTTCTGTCAACCTGGAACCTGACGAGCCAGAATCTCCTAGGAGTTGGGAGAGAGAGTCAGTATGGTTCCAAATATCCCATGAGATCCAGTGGCTCAACTGGCAAACCCCTTTTTGTGTTTTCCCCTTCTTGGTACCCTTGTTTTGTAATTTTCTAGTTCTGTATTTTATATGTAAGCAGCCCTGAGTCGCCACGATGTGGTGAGTGGGCAGTTATATAAGTATGAATTATAAATAAACAAATATAAATAAACCCCACACATAGACCAAAAGGCGTGAGAGACAACAACAGAACAGCAATAAAACAGGGTAGACCATTGCTGGTGGAGATGGTTGGGATAGCAAGCCTGGGAAACAGCCCTCGATCCAGAATGGAAGATAGAACTATGGATCCTGACTGGGGTGGGTATCCACACGCAGCCAGATCCTCTTTCTCAGGTTCAAATGGTAGTATGGTCCCCAAGCCAATTAGTTCAATTGTGAGAAAAGGTGATCAGCCTCACTTCCTCTCATTTGCTGTCTTGTTGATCCAGTCAACTTTCACCAAACAGATAGGTTGGACAATTCTCCCTGAAAACAACAGCAAGGAGAAAGAAGGGTTTGGATTAGTAGGCAGAAGAGGTGGCATGAGGAGGGAAGCAGATTTTGTTTCTAAGTTGGAGCAAATATATTGGGAGGCCCTTGACAGCTGCCTAATGGTGCACTAGTCATTATAACACTTCTACTCTTTCTGGAGGTATTATATTTCTATAAGAACTCTAGATAAACTTTGGGGGAGTATTCTGCCCCAAATTCATTCATTCATTCATTCATTCTCTCTCTCTCTCTTTCTTTCTTATTAAGAGGGAATGGTGGAGCTAGAGTATTGGCCTTAGAAAAGGAAACTGCTTTTTGATCTACCACCCAAACTGCTGGAAAGATTTACAATTCTCATCTTCCCAAAATGGGAGTACTGTATCATCATCCAAATAGTAACAAGTGGGCAGATCAGAAGTAGATCGAGAAAGGCTCTGAATATTCAATATCCCAAGTGCTTCTGCTACAGCCTTCAAAGAAGCAACATTTAAATAAGTGTTAAAGCAATGGGTGTTAATTAAATCCTTCAAAAATACAGAAAAGGAAATGATGAATGAGGCTGTTCTCTTTCTTCTATCCTAGCTCCAGGGATCCAATATGACATTGAAAATGTAAAGGTGGTCCATCAGAGGGCTACAACTAAGCAATAGAATTGCAATGCTAGCACTATAGATGAATGGATAGCTAGTGGATGGATCACTAGCATTCAAAGGAAGTGATCCACTTTTGCTTTCATCCCTGCTGTTTATGAAACTGTGAGAAGGGAACAATAAATAGAAGGACTGTCACCAGTGGGAGTTGCTCTCTTCCTTCAAAATGATTCAACCCAAGTATATTTGAATATGTAACTTTTTACTGGACATTTCACTATACATTTTTCTACCACATGTTGGAACATTTGTGTGCAAAAAGGGAAAAAGAAATGAACTTCCATCTTTATGTTTGAAATTTATGGGAACACAATTAAAATGAGAGGGTTCCAAAGGTATCAAGATAATTACATTTTTCTAATCTTACTAAACAAGATAAATTACCTGCAGGCCCTCTTATAAAAGATGAAATCTTCATAATAAGTGAATTAATCAAGCAGCAGCTTGCTACTGCACATGCATTTATAACAGGAATGATTCAAAGAGTTATTTTATGGGGAAATTAATGGAAACCGGCTTTTCATTCTTCTGCACCAATTGAAAACCTCAGCAGCCAGCTGCCCACTTGTCAAGAAAACAGAAAGAAGCTGGAAACAAAGATAAATAAAAACACCTTTTCCCTGGCACTTTTGAAGAGAAAAAACAGCTCTCATTTACAGCAGCCATCTGTTTGTTATTTAATATGGGTGAATTACATGCTGTAATGAGTTTGTTTCTGCATCACTCAGTGCAATGGAACACAAGTTCACTCTCATAATGTGCAGCAGTTTTTAAAAGCTAATCATTTAATTGGACACAATAGTCAATGACAAATGGAGATGTAAAAACTCAGCCAGCTGTAGAGTGAATATGTAATCATTGTGAAATCATATTATTTTACACGCATGAAAAGTCCTTAATAGTAGCTGATGTTGGCCTGCACAACAGACACGAAGAAAAGCACAGAAGCATGATGGAAAGCAGCAGTTTAGGGGGGAAATACAAAACAAAACTGTGGCCTTGTATCTAATGAAGCCATAGTTTGCACCTATACTAAAGACCCCATAAGGTGGAAGAGGTGGAGGCAGCTTATATAATTTGTAAACTGTTGTCACTTCACTCAATTTCTGTTTATGCTTGTTTTTAACAATGATGGTTCAGTGGACATGATCCACTATTTGAAGAGGTGGCAATTATCTGCTGTGCATTGCTACAAAATAGTGTGTATCTCCAATGAGCTGCTGACAGTTTTGCGTCAGATGAAAAGCCATACATTTGCAAATAGCTGTTTCTGGTTTTGACCCTAAAGAAATTGAGTGCCTGCATCACATGGCCCAAATGACTGTTCAGACCAATAGGCTTAGAAGTCTTTATACTAACAAAATCATGTGTCATCTAAAATCACATTGGCTTATCCAGTTTGCAACGCCTCTCCTTTTCATCTCGTGAAGGTTACTTACTTGGTTGATCTGTGCTTCACATGTCAATATACATAGTTTATGTGGCAGATCGAAGCATCATCTCCCACTGTTTCCAATCCCGTGCCAGTCTCATCCAGGGCCTCGGGAGGTTTGTTCTGAACTGATCTTCCCATCTGCTTGCTGGCCTTGTGAAGGTTACTCTCATAGATTTCCATTTCTTGCCAGGACTCAATTATGTATAATAAACTCAGGAACTTCTGAGCTGTTACTAAGTCTCTAATATTCTCAGAATGGAGGTGACTAGATCACCTTGCAAACAAAAATTCGTATAGTCAAAGCAATGGCATTCCCGGTGGCAATGTATGGTTGTGAGAGCTGGACCATTAGGAAAGCTGAGCGCAGAAGAATAGATGCCTTTGAGATGTGGTTTTGGAGGAGATAGCGAGGAGAACAAATAGGTCGATCTTAGAAGAAACCAACCCTGACTTCTCCATTGAAGGTCAAATACTAAAGATGAAGCTAAAGTACTTTGGACATCAAATGAGAAGAGAGGATTCATTTGAGAAAGCTTTGATGCTGGGAAATGTGGAGGGCAAAAGAAAAAGGGGGAGAACCCTGTCTTTCTCACACAAAACCAAATAAAATAAAAGCAAAGGAGATGTGCCATTTTAAATCAACACAAGGATTTAAAAACTCAGTTTTAAGAGTTAATTATATAAAGCCAAATACTTAAATTGACTATTCTTTTAATTTCACATTCTGCCACACCTGAAATTTTAAATTCCCAAACACTCTCTGTTGAGTTTATGAAGAAACATAAAAAGTGTTTATTATTTTAAAAAAACTGTCTGCAAGATGTTTCCATCACTTACCAACCATGCTGTGGCAATTATCCCTTTTGAGTGAATGGAGCAATTTCGGATCCATATGAGCTGTTACTCTGAGACTGAATGTTACTATTACTATGAGTAACCAATAAAAAACCTCTGTGAAAGAACATTATTTTCCACAGCAACCTTAGACATTTAGTAATATCCACTGCTACCTTTATAAGTTCTTTTATACATCCAGTCCAAACTTATTCCATCTAGGGCCACAGTCATTATGCTAGTCCAAAGATATACCAAGGAGAGTGTTTTTTTTATGCATGTTGT
Source organism: Furcifer pardalis (assembly GCA_030440675.1). Taxonomy (NCBI): domain Eukaryota; kingdom Metazoa; phylum Chordata; class Lepidosauria; order Squamata; family Chamaeleonidae; genus Furcifer; species Furcifer pardalis. The sequence goes on along the minus strand of CP126890.1, from coordinate 184,383,739 downwards.
CAAATTGGAACCAAATTATTGCAAATCTGATAGTGTTTTTAAGGTAAGTGAGAAATTACAGAGTGGTTCTACCAGATCTAAACTCTCCCAGCTAGTTTCCAGGTCTGAGCAGGGAACTGAAGACAGGTTGCTTGAGTTCTACTTTGTCATTCTATCCACACCAACACACTGGGTGTCCTATGGTGAGGGTACTCCTTAGTAATATCCACCTGGTTGTGAAGGATTTAACAATACTACAGGTGGATGAGTGAGAACTAAAAAGGTTCGCAGCTATTTTGGCAATTTTGGATTGTGTACTTTCTTGTTAAAGGTTTGGCTTCATTAAGAAAAAAACCATCTGAAGAAAGCCAGGAGGCAAAAACAAACTAAGAGACAGATTCAGTCAGTGTACATGGAAATATTTTGTCTTTCACAAAGAACAAGCTAACTGGAAAAATATGCAACACAAACTAGATGGATTGAGTAGACTGTGACATGGCCTCAATTTAAAAATAAACAGACCCAGTTTTCACATCTTGGAATGATGTGTGAAATAGAACACAGTCATCCTTGGGAATTCACATTTCTCTGAAATTTATAATATTCTTAGCTCAGAAATATATATAATGCATATATTAGAAAAGGTATGTAGGAAATGTGTCTTTTAGGGAAGTTGTTTTTTTAAAAAATCATGGAAAATTTCATGCAGGATTCTTTAAAGTACCAGACTAAGGCAGAAATTGGATGGAATAGGTTGCTGACTGAATATATAAGAAAGTGACACACACTGGTAAAAGATGGATTTGTCTCTCCCTAGTCTAGATATATCTTTAGAGTTCATCTTTCGTGTTTCTACAAGAATACAGCTAATGCCACATTTGGAAGATTTATGGGCTGAGTGAACAATGTTTCTGTCAAGAAAAGGACAGATTTCAATCCCCACCACATGGCTAACAAGGGTACACAGTAAAATAATGTCTTCCACTTCCATTTCACTATTGGAAAATCTCAGATAAGCAATTCCTTGACTAGAGTCCAGAAAGAAATTGTTACAATTTGGACTATTAGATGGATAAATTCAATCAATTTTCCTTCTCACACTCAAATTTTGCAAGTGTGATAAGTTCTGTCAAAAGAAAATGAAACAAAATCCTCATCTTAGACATAGAAACTCAGTGGTATAAAATCAATAGGAAATATGCAATTGGTTGGTTTTTCTTGTGGATTTAGGTACATTCTTTTTTTCTCTCTTGTACGAAAAACCTTGCATTTTATACAAAATACATGGTTTTCCATGTAAAACACTACTATGAATTGTTCATTAAAATGTACCAAAATGAAAAAAAATCTCCAAAGTCTCATAAAATTAATTACCCAGCATTATGAAAGGTTCTGATTTCCCCCTCCTTTTGCTATCAAAGTCAAAATAATTGAAGACTTACAACACTCATGTAGGAATTTTATTCACATTTTCATGTGAATGTTTAGTGTTTATGCATAGTTTCCAGTGAATCTTGCTATTTGAAACACATCTGGTGACATTATAGTCTACACTGCCCTGGGACCTTTGAGGATATTGTATAGCTCTTAATTTTCTAATGATGTGAGACTACAACAAAAGAAGAAGAAGAAGAAAAAGAAAAAGAAAGAAAGAAAGAAAGAAAGAAAGAAAGAAAGAAAGAATCATATGCTGATTAAAAGTTTCAGAAACAATAAATATATTGGAATGATTTTCTATTTCATAGAGGTATCCAGAACTTCACCTGTAAATGGACATGCAGGAAACAATTTATAGTGGAGAAATGTCCTTGAGAAATGATTTATATGTGCAGATAGTGTAACCTGATCATGCCAGAATGCAATGAAGGAGGAAAGATAAAGAAAAATACTCTGTAAATTTTTAAAAAAACATTCCAAACATACTTTGCAAGTACAATTTGTAGGAAACAAATTGTTCTGTATATTTCCAGCAGTTTATTAAACACAAACTAAACTAAGTAAATCATGTTTAACTCCAAAATAGCTGAAAATTAACTAGATGGCAGAAACGCAAACACAAATAGGGTTGCTGATGAAACACATAAAATATAGAATCTATAAAACAAAGTATAATAAATATGAGACAGAATTAATCAAGCAATATAAAAATTACAAACTATTTTATGCTCATGGAAGCAGGTAAAATATTTGAATAAATTTCACATTTGAATAAGTTTAATAAACAAATGTGCTGCTTCCATAAATTTACACCAGTTCATTGAGCTCATGAAGAAGAAAATTGGACCTTTTAAAATGGTTGTAGAGTTAATATCAAGAAGAAATAATATATTATTATTTTATTAATTATATCTGCAATCCATCTTTCCTTCCTGGAGCTCAGTGTAGGTAAAAAGGATGATGGAGAATTTAATCCGGATCTACCCAAATTTCTAATTGTACAATCTAACCATTACATTATACTCATTTATTCACTTAAGAAAAGGCTGCATTTTGTCATATTTAACTTAAGTACAGAGCACATAATGTGCAATGCAGGGCTGAATGAATCACAAGTCGGAATTAAAATTGCTGGGAGAAAAATCAACAATTTGAGATATGCAGATGATACTACCCTAATGGCAGAAAGTGAAGAAGACCTAAAGAAGCTCCTGCTTAGGTTGAAAGAAGAGAGTGCAAAAGCTGGCTTGAGACTCAACATCAAGAAAACCAAGATAATGGCAACAAGCCCTATCAGACCCTGGAAAATAGATGGGGAAGAAGTAGAAACAGTGACAGACTTTACATTCTTAAGATCAAAGATCACTGCAGATGGTGAATGCAGCCATGAAATAAAAAGACGACCAATGCTTGGGAGACAAGCTATGAGAAACCTGGGGAACATAGTGAAAAATAGAGACATCACCTTGCAAACAAAAATTCATATAGTCAAAGCAATGGTATTCCCGGTGGTGATATATGGTTGTGAGAGCTGGACCATTAGGAAAGCTGAGTGCAGAAGAATAGATGCCTTTGAGATGTGGTGTTGGAGGAGAATTTTGAGAGTACCCTGGACAGCAAAGAGAACAAATAGGTCGATCATAGAAGAAGTCAACCCTGACTGCTCCTTGGAAGGTCAAAGATATTGAAGATGAAGCTAATGTACTTTGGACATCAAGTAAGAGAGAATTCATTTGAGAAAGTCTTGATGCTGGGAAAGGTGGAGGGCAAAAGAAGAAGGGGTGGCAGAGAGTGAGATGGCTAGATGATATTGTTGACCCAATGTACACAGAGCTTGGTGGGTTGAGGAAGATGGTGGAAGATAGGGGTGCTTTGTGGCGACACAAAGGTTCAGACTCAACTATGCAACTGAACAACAATAACACAAAGAAGCATGCACTTGGTTATTCATATCCAGTTATGATACACTTGTTCATATTTGAACCAGGTGAGTTCATTTTAACAGAATGACCACAACACCAAGGGGGGATTTCTATGCTTTAAGGAGCCATAACTGTTTCAACTATACTGAAAGAGTGTTTATGTTATCTCCCACTGGACATTTTGAAATGGAGTCATGTTTGCATTCGGTTGACAGGCACCAAATGTACCACCAGACTGGAAGACCATCAGTATGTAGTCATGAATGAACCAGACCTTGCTAACTCTCTGGTAAATGTTAGGGACCAAGAGGTGTAACAAGAAATTACTTTTAAAAATTAAGCTATAGATTAGGGTGGTCCTAGGCAAATGACCATCTATTCAATTCCCCACCTATCTGTAATGCAGATATGATCATATTTCATGTTATAGAGCTGTTGTGAGTAATAGAATAAGATTGGGATGAGGTGTGGAAAAGTTTAAGTCAAGCAGGGAAAATGTACACCAAGATAATAGAAACAAGGATGAGACTAGACAAAGAACCACAATTAGCAGAAGAACAGATGGGCTTCAGAAAAAAACAACAGAAGCTGTACAGATGCAATTTTTACATTTAAACAGCTCATAGCGGGGGAAAATCAAGCATTGTTGCATTTGTAGACCAAGAGAAGGCATTTGAAAGAGTTGACAGGAAATTGCTATAGCAAATATTGACCCAATGTGGAGTAAGTGAACATTTTATTAGATTATGTAAAAGCTTATATAACTGCAGAAGTGTAGTTAGAACAAATAAAGGAATATAGAACCCTTCACAGTAAAATCTGGTGTGAGGCAGGGATACATACTATTGCCATTATTATTTATCATCTACATAGACAGCCTAAGCAAAAAAGCTAAACCCATGAGTGGATAACAGCTTGCCTGGTGACTGCTGTATGATATTCTACATACAGGATATGGAAGGAACCTGCTGTAGTGAAACCCTCTGTTAAAAATTGATATTTAGCTGTAGCAGTATCTGAAGAAAAAATAGGTGTGTGAAGAAATAAGTAGGTTTGTGCAATAGCAATTACACTTATCTACCTCCCCCTACCGCTTAGTGTATTCTTTGTGTGGCCCACAAGTTAATTAGCATTTTGCCTCCAACATACTGGGTACTCATTTTACTGACCTCAAAAGTATGGAAGGCTGAGTCAACCTTGATCTCTGTCAGGATCAAACTCACAATGTTTTGGCTGCATTACACCAGTTTATTGCATCATCAGGGCTCATCAGATTAGAAAGTGAATATAAAATACTACTTCAAGATACTTTAGCTAAAGTGGGAGGACAGCACTGAACTAGAAGTTAAAACATGCACAACCATGGATACGATTGGGGGAGGGGGAGAATGAAAAACAGATTCTATTTTTCCAAGGGGAAAAAGGGGCCTGGGGGACAAATAAAAATACTGTAATCAGACATGGACCAGGCTTGGAGGTGGGAAAGGGAGGACATCTGTGGATAAAGATTCTACAGATTTTAATATCCATAGGCTGGATATTTGTTAAACTAATTTGTGAGAGCTGAGACTGTCACTGAAAAGGCTATGGCCAGGCCAGCATGTAATTATTGGTTCCATGCCTTGTCCACGCCATGCTGCTGGTGGTTTTCACTGGGCAAAAGGAGATAAACTTCAACATGTTCCATAAGAAGAATAAATGTTCCTTTAAAAAGATAACATTAAATTTTAGACAATTGCAGGGGAAAGGTGATACCTTTTATAGGTCACTTTAAAATTTCAAAAATTTGCAAGCTTTCGTAACTCAAGGTTACTTCATCAGGCATTCATGCACTCTCATGTCCAAGCCAGGCTCCATTCTTAGATGATTCATGGGAAGACTGTGTCTTTTTACAGTCCCCCAAACAGGAAACTAGGGATCTGCATATTACCCTCCCCACATGGCTCTCTTTGAAGCTAGTAAGCTTTCTTTGTGGCCAGGGGTGGGGTAGAGAGGCAATTCAAACCCAGTGTCTTCCAGAATTGGGCAACAAATTTACTTTCCCCACTAAGCATGCCAAATTAGTCCAGATCAAACAAGCAAAGATGAATGTAATGGAAGAGAACATATGTTTTGGGTCATCTAGAAGTTATGATACCTGCTAGAACAGTGTTAGATCAGGACCTTTTACTTAGCAGTTAAAATAATTCTGGTTATAAAACATTTGAAAATAATTGTTCTTGATTAATTCCAACTCAAATCAGAGTCATATAGTGACCTATAAAGTGACCTATAAAAGCAGTGGTGGGATTCAGCAGGTTCACCCCAGTTCACCAGAACCAGTAGCAGAAATTTGGGCTGGCCCTGCCCATCCAAGTTTTGAAATAACACAGGGCTTTCCCCCTGGCCACACCCACCATACCATGCCCACAGAGTAGATAGTAAACTATTTTGAATCCCACCACTGTATAAAAGGTATTGTCTTTCCCCTGCTATTGTTTGATTTTATGCATGGTCACATGGCTTATTTTTGCTTAATTTAATTTTAGATGTTTCTTACTCTGCTATATTGCTTTTTTAGCTGGCGGCATTCACAAAGAGATAAAGAAAACAGAACTTTGTATTTTTGTCCTATAGATACAGTGATACCAACATCTAGGCTGGTGAAAAATCAATATTGGTTTAGATTTTTTAGGTTGTATGATTAAGGTTGAAGAGTCTGAGCTGAATTTCAGCCATTTGGTATGTCTTTAGATATAATGAAGTAATGATATAGACTCCAGTAACTTACAGGATTTCTCATATATTTGAACATCCCATAACTTATCAGCCCCAGAGAACACCATGAATTATGTTACAGTTCTGTCCTGTAGTCTCCACATCTTGTAACTCACTATGAGCTGCAAGCAATTTCTTTTATTTAATATTTTTATAGTCTTCTGTGATTCTTTTTGTTTTATTACTTTCCCTTCTCTTTGCTGGGCAAACACAGAGAAACACACACGGGAGTATGGTATATCCCCCCCCCCAGTTAGGAAAATGAAAGGAATAATAATAATAATAATAATAATAATAATAATAATAATAATAATAATAATAATAATAATAATAATAATAATAATAATAATAATAATAATAATAATAATAATAATAATAATAATAATAATTTTCTTGAATGTACAACATCAGACCAAGTTATATCTTGTAAATGATTATTCACAGTGGATCCTATTAAACTAAGGCTTCGGAATTAATCAATAACAATTGTTTTCAACTGTTTTATAACCAGAATTATTTTAACTGTTAATTAAAAGTACCTGATCTAACACTGTTTCAGAAGGTATCATGACTTCTGGATGACCCAAACATATGTTCTCTTCCATTACATTCACCTTTGATTGTTTGATGGAGCAGATGTGCACACATACATGCATGCAGGCTTAAAGGCAGAGGCACCTAAAGGCCAAGCCAGCTTGTTTTAAGCAAAGGAAGTGATCCAGAACCTATGGACTTTGCCACTGCCAGCACCCTGGACACTGGGCTGGTGGGGCACATAGTTTGTCAATTGTATCAATAGTCAATTCTTCAAAAAATTTCTCAGATTATGAAAGTGTAATATTGTGCTTTTGTGTCCATGATTTAAAACATCAAGAAATAGACCAATATTGCTGCATAATATCAAGCCTGTTTTGCCAGATTGAGAAAAGGATAACGCTTTATTTAACAAACACCAGATTTAATGTTGACAACATTGACGATAACAGTCAAGATAGTCTACTTCAGGGGTGCCCAAACTACAGCTTAGGGGCCAAATGCGCCCCCCCATGCCAATTCATCTGGCCTGTGAAGCCCTCGTTGCTCCTGGAAGCAGAAGTAAAACGCACCCATACAGGACTTATTTTACTTCCGCTTCCAGGAACGAGGGCTTCATGGGCCGGATGAATTGGCATCGGGGACAGATATGTCCCCCGGGGCTATAGTGACCGGTTCCCTGAACCACTGTGACTGGCTCATGGCCTGAAAAGTTTGGGCACCCCTGGTCTACTTGATACCCTCTTCTGGTCACTGCCATTCACAAAAATAAAATATCAAGCAAGAAATATCTCAGAAGCTGACTGTTTTATCCATTAGTTAACTACTTTTCACTGAAACTCATCACGGCTGCTTTTTTAAAAAGTTCATTGGGGACTTATTATTTGGAAAAGAGGGATGATCATCAACAGTTGTAAAGAGCCCTGGTGGTGCAGTGGCTAAACTGCTGTACTATGACTAGAATGTTGTGAGCTCAATCCTGACCAGGGATCAATTTTGACTCAGTCTTCCAACCTTCTGAGGTTGGTAAAATGAGTATCCAGCATGTTGGAGGCAAAATTCTAATTAAATGGGGTATCATGGGGTAAGGCAAAATTCTAATTAAATGGGGTATCATGGGGTAGCGGTACTCCAAATTCATATGATTTCCATAGGCATTAACTATACAGTACCTTCCAAGTGTATAAAGAAGCAATAAATACCTGGTGAAATTGTGGAGAAAGACCCATGACAACTGCTTTGTATTTTCATGGGAGGTGTTTAACTGATGAAAAAAGAGTCCACTTCTGAAATTTTCCCTTGCTTGGTGTCTTGTGAATAGGTTCAAGAGGGTATCCTGTAGACCATCTGGACTGCTGACATTGGTGTTGTCAACATTTAAGCTGCCCTTTGCTATGTAAAGTTTGGCAAATAATTAGACTGTAATTTGCTTCAACTGCATTATCTCATTCATTTACTAGATCTTCTTTTGAACTCTTGTTGGGACATAAATGGCATACTTAGTAGTGGTGCATTGATTGGAGTTCTTCAAATTCACAAAAGGTTTGGCCGGTATCCAATAGACCCATTTTACTTGATTATTCTTTTCTTCTTCCTTTGCTTTCAGGTTCTCCTAATGACTTCCAGACAGTCCAGCCTGATTGATCTTCTAGAAGGAGGCACTATTTGACAAGGTGTGTTGTTTTTGTTCTTCAAAGGAGTATTGTGTTGTAAATTATTTTGCAGTCATTTACACTAGAATTCAGGTCTCCTTAGTGCAGATATATTTACTTTTTTGCTCATTTACTTAAAGAAACAAGAGCAAATCTCAATTCTGAAGTGTTCACTAGATGTCTGGAGTATTGAGGGTATAAAAAGCACAAGAAAATAGGGCCATCATATTTAAAAAGAGAACCAAATTATAACAAACAAGGGGAAAAGTTAAAAATATTGGTCTCACATCAAGTAATTTTTCTCCTTGAATAAAAATTAAATTTGATTTTTTTTTTGGTGTGGAGCTTGATGTGGATATTTGGTTTCAGTGGGAAGCCAACTGTACTTTGTCAAAATGCAGCATATCCTCAAGAAACAAAGAAAGCTTGTAAAAAATTATCACAGAAGTATATTCAGGTACTATTCAAAGATTTAGAATGAGTGGGTCAGAATACATATTTTTACTGACACAGACTTCTTCATCTCAGCAGCTCTAGGCTGCTTGGCTCTTCTGGCTGGCTCAGATGGTAGTCATATTCCAACTTGTCTAGAGAGCATTAAGTCAGAGAACTTGCCTGACACTGAAGATAGTGATGCTATCAGTGTTCAGTTTATCCTCCAGACTGTGGTTTATATACTCAGAGAAAATTATCCACCTTCAGAAATTCAATACAAATGTAGGGACAGGGGATATCTTCATTATACCACTATATGTAATTAAACAGTGAGCTTTCATGGGTAAAATCCATTTCTGATATCTTTTGGTTCCTGCTGAAAAATTATGAATAAGAGTCTCAAAAATTCATGACAGGTGGTTGTACCAGACTTGTTTCTTACATGTTAGGTTTTTTTAAAAAAAGGTCAGCTGTGTTAGAGATGTGATTTCCCCCCAGATATTTTTTGGTTGGATGTAACTTCTCAGTTTCTCAATCAAGGAATCATCAAGTAATTTGCATGTGCAACTTCCCCACCACCACCGAGCAAATAAAGAGGCATGACGCAGTAAATGGTTTCTCCCAAGCATAGGCCTGATCAAACCCTGGACTGCCAAAATGAAGCCACTTTCTTGGCTTTGTCATTGGCCAAACTTAAGTCCTCACCCATACATGTTTCTGGCAGTAATTGTAGACCAGTAAATGAGCCAGATTCTATATATCTCCATGTTCACACAGTGTGTTGTTTGCCAGCAGCCCCCATGTGAGTATGCTGGTCTTATATTTAGGCACTCCAACCCTAAGCCTATTCAAAGCCCTCCAAGTGACGTAGGGGAGATTGAGTTCCTCCGCTACATCCTCTTTTATTGTTTATCCTTGTCCAATGAGTTCCTTCCTCCATCTTCAGTTGGCTCTTGTGTACCCTCAAGAATGTTTGTTCTTGTCATAAAGCTCTTCCTGGATCTGAGCCGGCAGGCTTTAGGCTCATATCCATTCAGAGGATGTTGTGAATCATTCTCTTGCTTACTTCTCTTAGCATCCCCTGCAACTTCTCTCCTGATCTTAGGTGGAGTGACACCAAAAAGAGGTTATATATTTTTCAACTGGTGTAGGTTTGAGGGACTGTTTCCCAACCTTTGGTTTTTGGACTTCAGTTCCCAAAAACCTAAGTCAATTCCCAAAAGCACTAATCAGCCAATGTACTGACTTAGGCTTCTGGGAATTGAAGTCCAAAAACCAAAGGTTGAGAAATACTGGTTTGAGGAATCCTGTCACTATACAAACCAAAGGAACCAAAATAAATGGGTTAAACTTGGACCACAACTTTATTTACATTGATGCCCTAACCTGGGTGGGTGGGGGGACTAGGGTAGTGCATATAACCTGGCGCCTGAGCAGGTGGACCATCCTGGCACATCCTGGCCTGTGCAAGTAACTGTCCTTGAGCAATGCTGTACTTTGCAAGCCTAGCCCAGGATGGCCCATTTGGGGAGTGCCCATGTGATTATAACTAGCCTAGTTTTCTTGAGCATAGGCCTGCCATATCTCATGGAGCCACAGAATGCCCACACCTGAGCACCTGAATCAGACAATTTTCAGTATTCCAGCATTTCAGGATTCAAAGATGGCACAGGGGTTTACATTTTCTTTTTAAAAACCAATAAAACTGAGTGTGTTTCTTATTGGGGACCTATAGAGGATTTTTTTTTTAAAAAAAATTATACATTTGATTGTTTAGTCTTAATAGTTGAAAAAACGGTGGTTATTTTCACTGAAGGTCATAGAATGTGATTCAAATTGGCTTTTTAATGTTAGGCAAAGACTTTCAGACTGCACATACCACAGGGATATTATAGCAAGTTAAAAAGTGCTTTCTGTAAGAAAATTCACAGAAATAAGGGTGTGCTTCACATCTACATGTCTTTAATGCTTTGAATTACCATCAAAACATAAAAATAGTGTGTCTTGCTTTGCTGTAATCAGACTCATTTTATATGATTGTTGAAAGCCCTTTTACATTCCTTTCTATGTCTGGAGGTCTGTATATAAAATTGATTTGGAGGTGGGTAGAGAGCAAAGTGAAGACACCTGCTGGCTTATAACACAAATACTAAAATATCTTAGAGCCTGCTGAAAGGCGAATTGGAACAATATGTCATTACTGAAGGCTCACTTGCAAGTTCTAATGTATTATAATGAAAACAGTATGACAAACCTAATGAGACAGTGAAGATTTGGGTAATTGTTCCTACAATGTATGGTAACTTTTTCAGCCATTATTGGCAAACATAAAACCTAATGAGATTTTATTAATTTAAATGCACTACATCTGCAAAACATTTATTTAGCTTCATTTTCTGATAATTGTCCTTTCCACATATACTTGATCTTTTCAAGTTAATTGTTCTCTGTCATATATTTTATCTAAACAAAATGTACAGACCTACTACAATTGCATATTAAACTAAATGTTCCTTTTTTACAAAGATATTTCTCCTGATTTGATCTGTCTTCCTTCTATTTTAAACAAATATTTCACATACCAGTCATTAATGCTATGTTAGTTTCTTAGAAATGATAGTGGTGGTACAGAATCTATTCCAAGGAAAGATTTTTTTAAAAAATTTGAAGTCAATGTCATTTTCACACATAATCATTTCTAGTATATTCACCTTCTGCATTAATATGCAAATCTTTAAAATAACCCTGCCCCCACATTGAAATACTAATTCAAAAGCACACTTCAAAATACATATTTTGTTTTTCGGATTGTGATTTTAGAATGCTTAAGGCCTAGTGGATCTTGTCTATTCTGATTTTTTATGCAACTTCCCAAGCGTCCAAGACTCAACTGTCAGCCTTCCCTCCAAATGGTTGCTGACAGGGATAAACGTAACTCCAGAATTGCTTCATATTTTATGATTAATAAAATCAGTTCAGTTTGGCCCACAGCACCTAGTACGTATTGTTTTCAGCTTTCTTGATCATTCTATCAATTAAATAATTAATTTCTAAGACTCTTACAATAAGCACAACAATTTTAAAACTTAGTTTAGCAGGGAGCCTCTGAAATGCCATATGGCAATTCATCATTTCATCATGATTAAATACTTGGAACATGGAATTGTGGATTGTTTTCAAACATATTTTATATTGCACTCTCACACCCACCCACTGCACGTTGGCAGGTTTATTTGGCTTTAACTTTCACTATTAGGTTAAAATGCTGTCACTAGTCTGCATAGGGGTAACAGAACTGATAACATTTCTCAAGTCAGCAATATTTTTGAAATCAACAGGATATATCAAATATTTTAAAATACAGTTGTACCTCGCTTAAAGAGCATAATGTGTTCCACAGGATTGCTGTTTAAGCGAGTTTGCTCTTTAAGTGAAACACCATTGTAAGTGACCAATTGTGAATTCTAGTGGGGGGGGGGGTCCAAACTCTGATTTATTTGTTAAGCGAATTTTTGGTTGGTTTTATTTGTTAAGTGAAGCAAACATTCAGAGAAAATTATGCTCTTTAAGCGAGTTACTCTTTAAGTGAGGCACTCTTTATGTGAGGTTTGACTGTATGATAATTACACTACAAAATTTGCTGGTCTAAGAGAGTGTCTAAAGACATTTTCCCATAAAATCAGTGGTGGGATCCAAAACATTTTACTACCACACTGTGGGTGTGGTATGGTGGGTGTGGCCAGGGGAAAGCCTTATGTTACACCCGAATTAGGATTACTTTATTTAAAAACATGGATGGGCGGGGACAGCTAGAATTTCTGCTACCAGTTCTGGCAAGCTGCTGCGAACCTGCTGATGCCCACCACTGCATAAAATGGTCATTTCTGAGGGTTAACCCCAATAGAGTTGTGAAGAAGCTAAGAAGTTGTATTGTTTGTTCTCACAATAACTTTAAAATGTTCTGCAGGCCATGCTGAATTTAATGGCCTTCATAAACATCAAAATATAATAAACATCAAAATATAAGTCTGTCCCTTTAGGCAGATTTGTCAGAGTTTCATAGATTTCAGTAAAATAAATCTGGAATATTCATTTTCATCTGATTATATCAAACACACTGGTTAAACTGCTGTACTGCATCCAAAATGTTGTAAATTCAATCCTGATGGGGATTAAAGTTGACTCAGCCTTCCATCCTTCCTAGGTCAGTAAAATGAGTACCCAGCATGTTGGGGGCAAAATGCTAATTACTCTGTGAACTGCCTATAAAGTGCACTAAATGCTACGGAGTGGTATAATTGTTATTCCTAAAAAGTGTTTAATCCTATACATGTCTACCTTGGAGTACATCTCAATAAATCAAATAGGACAAAGAAGATATCAAGGCGCAAAATTATTTGAATTCTGCCCCAACATTTTAATATGTGGTGATGATTTTATTGGGAGTTTTATTGTGTATAATTTTTAACTTTTGATCGTCATATGACTGGTTCTATGATGTTAGCCGCTCTGAGTAGGGATGGTTTTTTCCCCCTAGAGGGGTGGGATATAAGTGAAACAAACAAACATTTAATATTCATGTCTACTCAGAACTAATGTCTACTGAGTTCACTAGAGCTCTCTCTCACAGTTAAATGTCCAAAGTCTGCAGCCTTGTTCATGTTATTAGTTAGTGTATGCTAATTATTAATTTGTCTTACAAAATTATTTGAGAATTCTAAGAAAATCCTTAGATAAAATTGTCAAATTCATCCACACTGTTGTTAAGTTTTATTATTCAAAAAACTTTATCTCTGATACTTAATACAAGGAAATGACCCAATATTGTTACACAATATCAGGCATGCATTGCTATTAGGAAAAAGGATGCCAAGCTCTACATAGAAAAGGGCAGCCTGAATGTTATAGAATCATAGAATCACTGAGTTGGAAGGGACATTTTAGCCCATAAGGTCCAACCCCTGCTTAATGCAGGAGTCTGAATCAAAGCAAAACTGAGATAATGGTCCAATTCTATCCTGAATGCTTCCAGTGTTGGAGTGCTCATCACCACTTGAGGCAGTTGGTTCCACTGTCGTACTGATCTAATCGTTAAGACGTTTTTCCTGATATCTAGTCTATATCTTGCTTCCTTAAATTTCAGCCTGTTACTACGCATCCTACACTCTGGGTTGACCAAGAACAGATCATGGCCCTCCTCTTCATGACCATCATTCAGGTGTTTGAAGAGTGCTAGCATATCCCCTCTCAGTCTCCTTTTCACAAGGCTAAACACACCCACTTTCTTCAGTCTTTCCTCATAGGGCTTGGTTCCCAGTCCTCTGATCATCCTTGTTGTCCTTCTTTGGATCTGCTCTAATTTGTTTGCCTATTTCTGAAAGTGTGGTGCCCAGAATTGGACACAGTGCTCTAGTTGTGGTCTAACTAGTGCTGAATAGAGGGGAACTAGTACCTCATGGGGGTTTGGAGACTATGCCTCTGTTAATGCAGCTTAAAACAGCATTCACCTTTTTTTTAACCACGTTGTACTGTTGACTCATATTTAGTATGAGATCTACAACAATTCCAAGATTCTTCTCACTTGTAGTATTACTAAGCAAAGTATCCCTCATCATGTAATTATGGATCTGTCCCCCCCCCAGGTGTAAATTTTTTCACTTCTCCTTGTTAAATTTAATTCTGTTGGTGTTCAAGTCTATCAAGATATTTTTTAATTCCCCTTCAGTCTTCCATGGTATTATCTATTATACTATACCTATTTTGTGTCATCTGCAAATTTGAACAGCACATGGCTCAGGTCTGAGTTTTGTGGTACTCCACTTTTTACCCCCTCCCAGTTTGAGAAGGAGCCATTAATAAGAAATCTCTGAGTATGGTTCAGTAACCAACTGTATATCCACCTTTCACTTGTGCTATCCAGGTCACACCCATTTAGTTTGTTAATCAGAATATCATGAGGGTATTTTTCAAAGGCTTTGCTGAAGTTAAGATATACAGTATTACATCAACAATATTCCCACTGTCCACCATGGAAGTCTGTGATTGAAAAATGAAGTCAGATTAGTCTGGCAGGATTTGTTTTTGACAAATCCATTTTGGTTTCTAGTTATTACTGCATTGTTTTCTAGTTGCTTGCAGAGTGAATGTTTTATATAATCTGCTCCACAATCTTCGCTGGGATTGTCATCTGGCTGACTGGTCTGTAGTTCCCCAGTTCTTCCCTTTTTGCCCTTTTTGAAGATAGGGACAACATTAGTGGCTCAGATATGTCTCCTGGCAGTTCCTCCAATATTCTTGGATATAATTCATCTTTATTCCTTGACTGTTACTTTATCAATCTCAAATTACAATCCTACCTCTTCCCCTTGTACTTCATATTCTCCTGGAGGATTGTATGCTATCATCTGGTGGGAAACTGAGTTGGAGTAGAAATTGAGCACTTCTGCCTTTTCTTTGTCATCAGTCATCATTTTCCTATCCCTATTGAGCAGCTGAGCTACTGTTTCTTTTCTCTGTCTTTTGCTTTCTACATACCTGAAGAATGCTTTTTCCCCTTGCTTGTAGCATTGCTTCCCAGCCTCAAGTCATACTCAGCTTTTACCTTCCTAATATTTTCCTTGCAATTCTTCACTGCTTGTCTGTACTCTTCCTTTGTAGCCAGACCTTCCTCCCACTTCTTATATGTGCCTTTTTTGTTGTTATTGTTTTCGGTTCCTCTTTGAGTTTTTTGTGGAACTACATTGGTATCTTTTGTTGTCTTCCACACGAAGTCTGATGACATTTCATCTTGGCAGTATCGTCTGTTCCCACATGGATGAGAAGAAATTGATATTTTTCTATGTACCCCATGCAAAGATACTGATGAATGACAAAAACCTCCCTTTTCAACTAGAAGCTGTAGTTTTTCAGAAAGAAAACCTTTGAGGAAAGAAACTGTGTATAATCTCTGAAGTATATTAGAGATTATTAAGATTATTATGTATTCCAACATCTGTCTTGGTATGATTTCAGGAATAGCCCAAAGTGTACATTAATTAGGCAGAGGAGAACATTAATTTTGAGAGATTGACCCTCCCTTGTATGTTAAGGTATCCTATCTTTCAAAATCTTTAGGAGTTTTGAAACTAGTTTTCCAGGTAGTATAGGAAATTGATACTATAAGATGTAGTGGGAAGCTATTCAAGAAATACAAGTTGAAAACCTCTGTGGCAATGTGAAACTACTTTTTCAATACCATATTTTTGCTAAAACAAGTTACAATAGAACCCCGGACAACGTGATGACATGGTTCCACAAGTCATGACGTTGTCCGGTTTTTCATGTTGTTCGATACATTGATCGAACAATGCTAAAAAAAAAGCCCTGACGTCAGGGACAAACCACGCCGAGGCAAGGCTCGACATTCCCCCCCCCCCCGGGTAGGCACGCAATCGCGTGTCGTTCGGGGTTAGGGCAAGGTACGGGAAAGACCCCCGTCTCCTGCCCTAACCCTGAACGACACGCGCGCGCGCGCTCAAAGTTGTGAAAGTGTAAGGATCTTTACCCTTTTGCAACCTCAGGCGGCTTGGAGGCTTGCGCGGTGTGGCGGCGGTGAGAGGAGGATGCGGGAAGGTGCCTCGCATCCTACCTTCACCGCGCCACGCATGCACGCCTGCGGTTCTGAAGGGATACCCTTTTGCAACCTCAGGCGGCTTGGAGGCTTGCGTGGCGCGGCGGCGGTGAGGAGAGGATGCGAGGGACCTTCCCGCATCCTCCCCTCACCGCCGCCGCGCTGCGCAAGCCTCCAAGCCACCCGAGGTTGCAAAAGGGTACCCCTTCGGAACCGCGGACGTGCACACGCAGCATGGCAGCGGTGAGGGGAGGATGCGAGGGACCTTCCCGCATCCACCCCTCACTGCCGCCGCGCCGTGCAAGCCTCCAAACCGCCCGAGGTTGCAAAAGGGTACCCCTTTGGAACCACGGGCGTGCACGTGCGGCGTGACGGCGGTGAGGGGAGGATGCAAGGGACCTTCCCGCATCCTCCCCTCACCGCCGCCGCGCAAGCCCCCAAGCTGCCCGAGGTTGCAAAAGGGTACCCCTTTGGAACTGCGGGCGTGCACGCACGGCACGGCAGTGGTCAGGTGAGGATGAGAGGGATCTTCCCGCATCCTCCCCTCACCGCCGCCGCACCGCACAAGCCTCCAAGCCACCCGAGGTTGCAAAAGGGTACCCCTTTGGAACCGCGGGCGTGCACGCGCGCCACGGCGGCAGTGAGGGGAGGATACGAGGGACCTTCCTGCATCCTCCCCTCACCGCCGCTGCGCAAGCATCCAAGCCGCCCGAGGTTGCAAAAGGGTACCCTTTCGGAACCGCGGGCGTGCACGCGCGGCACGGTGGCGGTCAGGCAAGGATGCAAGGAACCTTCCCGCATCCTCCCCTGACCACCGCCATGCCGCGCAAGCCTCCAAGCCGCCTGAGGTTGCAAAAGGGTAAAGATCCTTACACTTTCGCAACTTCGAGCGTTCGCGCGCATGTCGTTCGGGGTTAGGGCAGGAGACGGGGGTCTTTCCCGTCTCCTGCCCTAACCCCAAACGACACACGCGAGCACGCTCGAAGTTGCAAAAGTGTAAGGATCTTTACCCTTTCGCAACTCAAAGTTTCGAAAGGGTAAGGATCCCCGTACCCTTTCCAAACATCGTGGGGGCAGGCGCTGGGGAGGGGTTTGGTTTGGGTAGATGTTCTACCCAATCCAACTGCCCCCCCCCATGCATACGCTTGTATCGAATACTGTGAAAATCGCGTTATTCGATACAAGATTTTCACAAAAATCTTGTCACGTTATGCGGTTTTCACGCTATTGGGTACTCGCGTTATCCCGGGTATTACTGTACTATGTTGATCTATGGAAAATACTCCATTGATTTCTATTACATATACAGTAAAACATCGGATAACGCTAAAACTTGGTTCCACAAGTCTTGGTGTTATCCGATTTTTAGTGTTATCTGATCCATGTTAAAATCCTATGGGATGGATCTGATAACGTTAAAGCTCCATAGAGATACATTGTAACCGCACAGGCTTTAGTGGTTATCCGATCCATCCCATAGGACTAACATTATTCAATCCAATTCTCCTCCCCAGATTACAAAACGTTATGCGATTTTAGCGTTATCCGTTCCAATCGTTATCCAGTGTTTTACTGTACTCTTATTTTTACATATTATTTATCTTATTAATAAAAATATACATGCATTATTGCCAATATTATCTAAACTTAGGGTGTACAATGTACATGGGTATGCTATTTGATAGCATAATACTTGTGAATACTATTTTATGACTTCTGTTAGAAAGTTATGCAATCTGATGTTTAAGAGATTGAATCACTCTAAATCAAGAACAGATGATTGCTTGCCACAACTAGAACTTCAAAAGGGAAACAAATTCGCTCCACCCCACAATTTACAAGGAGACCTCTCATACCTAATCCACATGCTGTTTTTATAGTAGTGGAATAATATGTAATAAATTCATAGATTAAAGAGCACTCTATCCAAGCATAATCAATCAAAAATGACAGCTGATTGATTTCTTTTGTAAATGAGAATATACTTATTGTTTAATTGATTCAGTGTTCTTGAAAGGTGATTTGAAAGTCATAATTCAAATGAAACTTTGGTATACTTTAGTAAGATATTTTATGCAAATAAAAATGTCACTTCTTGACAATTCCAATTTTCTTTATTTCTCTCTTCTTTTTAAGCTTTGTCACAAAGATGTTTATAAGACTCATTTAGACTAGAAATCAGAAAGATTTCTACCTTTTGCATGTTCATTGTGAGGTTATGTTTCAAACTCAATGGATATTTTCCACTTATAAACATTGTTTTCGGGCAAAATTGAATGAATGTCTGAGTGTAAGTTAAATCATCAACAAAGAAATCTCCCTTGGGCCTTATGACTGTAGAATTTAGGTACTATAAAATAGAAAGATACATATGGCAGTGCAACACAAAAGCATTTTAAAATAAACATTAATACAAGTTTGGATACACATGCTATTAGAACCACAATTTTACTCATATTAACTGCTGTTGACATTGGTACTTGAACTGTTTCATAAGGCCTGGTGAAGTAAAATCCCTAATTAATGTGGAACATGATGCATGTACACCATTAATATACTATGTACTTAGAAAAGGGTTTTTTTATCCTGAAAAGGATAGTATAATTTTAATTTCTGAAAACAAACATGATAAATATTTCTAATTCCTCTTAGATTTTCCAGCTGGCAGTTGCAAATGCCTCACAATTTCTTATTCCAGAACAAAGAGTAGAGCCTGTGATCTCCAGATATTAGATTCCAATTCATACCAGCCATACCTGCCATGGTTAATGGTCAGAGGTGATGGGAAGTAGAGTCCAACAGCATTTGAAGAGATACAAGTTGCATCATCACATTCTAAAATATTTTAACACAGTACCTTTTATTGTGTGTTCAGGAGAAATGCTATAGCTCTTGGGTCATTTGTAGAAACGGTTTAACCTGATACCCTGAAAATGTCAAGAGACAAGCCAGTATGAAGCACATAAGCTCAGACATTTGCAGCCAGGAGTTCTGATGCATATGCAACGTAGTTATTTACAAAATGATTTTCTACATTCATTTAAGTGACATGAATTAACTCCCTAGAGACTGGACAACATTAGATAAAATGATTTTTTTCTTCTTCCATGACTAGGCCAGACATGAAACTGCCAAAATGAAGGCATCATGAAGTCCATTCTGCAGTTCCTTTGGCCTAACCTAGTG
The DNA here is from genome assembly GCA_030440675.1 of Furcifer pardalis. Taxonomy (NCBI): domain Eukaryota; kingdom Metazoa; phylum Chordata; class Lepidosauria; order Squamata; family Chamaeleonidae; genus Furcifer; species Furcifer pardalis. Next base: position 184,364,228 of record CP126890.1, on the reverse strand, counting down.
TGAGAAAGATTATCCAGCCACACAAGGTTACCATTACCAGTGTATGCCCGATTGTGGTTCAAAGATAATACAATCTTCAAGGAGGCTCTTTCTGTGTACCTGTACCATGAAGATTGTCCTGAGAATAGAATGGAGTGGCCCTTCATCTGTCATCTGCATTGCAGCATGACACCTGTACCACTGATCCAGTTCCGTGAGTCACTTTCTGGTCCTGAGCCCTTTTGGCACACAAAGTCCTCCTCAGCTGCAGGCCAGTATTCAAGTGGGATTTAATCCACTTGGGGGTCATCAGCCTTCCCTGTGGACTTATGCACCCAAGGTTGTTAGTCCTCAGGGTTGTCAGGTTAGTTAAACACCATCTGACACTTGGTGTTGAGTCGCTGGCAGTATGGTCTACTCTATTACCATAGCAGGATAATCTGGCCAGCCAGATAAAATGATGGCTTGAGTGAAACAAAAGTTGAAGACTGCCTCCATTTTTTTGTCAGATTATTATGACTGCTAGTGCTATAACATTCTTCTCTTTATTATAACCAGTTTTTGTAGAATTTGTTCAGAACAAAGATGATCTTATATATTATTCTGAACATATAAATGAGAAGTTAGAGTTTAAATATTAGTCTAATTTGATTTTTTACACCAAGGAATGTTCTCTTGCACATATAGATCTTGAACACCAGAGAGCAATGGTTTATGTTGCTCATATTATGTAGATGGGTTGTCTATGGGATGTGGGATAGATGTTATCAATCACATAAGCTTTCTATCCAATCTGATAAAGAAGTGAGCTTATCATTATGTAAACTCAGAAACTGCCCCATGAACCAGCATGAACTATCTTCCCATGGCTCCCAGTATGCACAATCATGTTAAAAAGACAGTCCATAGAGGCACATAATCTAGTGTATTATGCTTATATTTTAATTTGAATTAGCCAAAATGATTCTGTAAGACTTGGGAGATGTTCAAGTTGAAGTGGAATCCCTCCAAGTCAAATTGCATCTGAATTTGATCACTGATGAAGATTTCATTTGGACTTCGGTTTGGGTTGGAATAATAAAGAAACAGAGACAATATTTTAAAAATATACCACATTTTGCTGCAAGATGTTCAGCTAGGAAAAAAACACTAGAATTGTGTGAGGGAAGTAAAGAAATACATGTGTTTTGGAAATGAATTGTGAAGTAATATATCACAGGGATGACTGAATGTTCATTGTTTTTCCCTATTTTTCCCTCTCAGCAATAGTGAGAGAAATTTTAGTGGAGTTTTTGTGACCTGAAAAATTGTAACATTGAGAACTTTTTTGAAAAATACTAGATGTCAAAGTTGTTCTTCTCTGTTACTATATACTACACATCTCTGTTTTGTCAATAATCTCAGGGTATTAGTGTAAATTGAACAATATTAAAAAAAACCATAAAAACTTTCTTAAATTCATTATAATTTCCTAGTCCCAGTGTGCATATTTCTAAAATTCTGTAGCTTTCTTGCTTAATACTAAATGTAGTTGGAGCAAATGTCTTCATAAAATAAATAAGTGGAAAGAAAGAAAGAAGAGCCAAGTGGAAGTAGATCAAAGGTAGATGATACTCCTTCAGTCTTACTCACTGAGCCCTCTCCTTCTTCCCATATACAGTATGTGCAAATATTCTTATGAATTTTTTTCTCAACTAGAGACACCTCTTTTTTCACAGTAACTGTCTTTATATATTTATTTTTTGAAAAGACTTTTCCACAGAAGTTACTGCACCTGTTTTCCTGAAACCTCTCAGGTATGTTCCTCTTAGGAGGAAAACTACCCATACATGTGTCATACAAATCTATAGAGGTTATTAGCAGATCCTTTCTTAAAGAAAAAAATCATAGTTGAAAAGTATAAAGCATAAGTCTCTGGATCCATTTGTCTGAATTTTGACAGGCATAATCTTCTCCTAGGGGTCTGAGGCTGCTGTGCCAGCAAATTCCATCCACTTCTGACAAACAGAAATTAATTACAGCCAATAACAGCCAGTGGGAAGCACAGATATATCAAATTTCAGACTCAATTTAGGAGAAGGGCTTTTTCAAATCAGGTGGCTTTTGAATCAGTCCAAGCAGAATTGGACTGTATTCCAAAAACCTTAAGCAGAGTCTAAGCCAATTCTTGCATTCAGTGAATGCTCCTAATACTTGTCTATATTAGTCGTACCTTTCTTTGCTTTTTATTTTGGTTGGAACATTTCTATGTGATTATGGTGTGCATATACTTTGTCCTTTCATCCATGCCATTTAAATATAGCCACAGCTTTATGGGGATGTTTCTTCTTCCTGTCTGAATCAGATGGGATGTCAAGCAAAAAAACACACACCCAATAATGATCCGTTAGTAGAAATTCAGGACTATGGAGAACTCCCCATGCAACTGGAATTAGTGGGATATGAGACTACTTAGGAGTACCCCAAATTAAATATGATTGAGAATGTATTTGGTCCCATAAAATCTACATATACCTGGGGGAACCCTACTTTGTTATACTTAAAAGAGCTGAACTCAGATATGATAATATATCTCTGAAAGGTTAAAATACTTTCTTGTTCTTGGGAATAGGAGAAGAAGTTTTTGTAGTTGCTGTAGATCGATTGAGGCAGGAGTGATCAGAATTCAAGGAGGGAGGAAAAACTATAGTTGTCACCAGTGACTATGTCTTCATGGACAATTTGGACACTACCTCCTGGGAAGATTGTTGAGACTCACTTGTCTCATTCTTTGGGCTTTTTAAAGATCTCCTTTGACAGAGAAAGGTTAGAGCCTGAGGTCATGACAGATTATACTCAGGTAATACATATGTGATGGGATGTTACCGGTTCGGACTGGTTTACCCAGACTGGTAGCGCCCCATCGGGAGGGATCGCCCGGGGGGGGGACCCTGGGTGACCGGTTCGGTCGCCTGTCCGGCACCCTCCAGAAATGTTTTTACGGGCAGCCAAAATGGCTACCTGGAACTGCGCATGCGTCAAACCTCCATTTGACACATGCACAGTTCTATTTTTAGTGCACATGTGTCAAATATCGGTTTGACACATGCACACTAAAAAAAGAACTGCACATGCGTCAAACAGAGTTTTGAAGCATGCACAGACATTTTTAAATTTTATTTATTTATTTTTTTGCTCCACCCATGACGTCATGACATCGGCTATGCCCACGACATCGATGACATCACGGTGGGGTAGTGAAGATTTTAACAACCCACCACTGCATATGTGACTCTTCATACTCTGCAGAAATAGCTATAAATCTCTCTCAATCTATATAACTATTCTATAACTCTCTCTGTCTCTTGCTTTCTTTTTGCAATATACACAGACACATACAGACACTTAGATAGTTGTACACTTAATCATAAACTTTGCCACATCTCATTTATAGTTGCAATTGGTCAACACATCATGTTAATACTTTTTCCTCTACTAGTTTTCCTTTTATTGAGAAGAAAAAAGAAATATAGATTAGACAAGATGACACATTATGCCTCACAGTGAATCACTGAGAAAGTGGAGATTTGAATTTATTATATCAGAGGTGGAAGAGAGGGTATGCTTGTAATCTATTTCCCCAAACTGCAACAAGATTAAGATTACAGTTTTGATGAAATACTGATGCCATTGCAAGACATTTTTGGACAATTCAGAGTTAAAAAATGAGCATGTTATTTGCATTAAAAACATCTGTATACATCTTAGAGTGGCAGATATGCTTATGCACTGCAGAAATGTGCTTCTGAGTGACAGAGGCCTTGAAATGTAGTTTATGTGTTTAGCTTTTACTATCAAGGACATGATTTAGTAGGATGCTCTCCTGTTAACACCATTAATAGCATCTTTGCCAACATTTATAATCCCATCCTGAAGAGGATTGTATTCCTTTTATAGCAAGCTAGCACAAGGTTCCCTTATTCAATACCCACAACTTCTGTTCATGCTATCAAAAGTTAAAAGGTACCTGGTTAAAACAGTCATCACCAAGTTAAAGAAAAGGATTAATTGATGAGAAATTCTGCATTGCAAATATGAAGGAGCAGACTTTTTTTTTGTAGTAGTTGTCATTGTCGCAAAATCCTGCTTGCATTTTTCTATTATTAAAATGAATGTCAACATGCAGAAAGGTATGTTCATGCTGTCAAGGGGTGTACACTCAGACTGCATCTGAACTTTGTTTTGCAGGAAGAAACGTTCGATGATTTGATCACCTGTCAGAAACATCTCTATGAAATGTCTCATACAGCTTTCAGTTCTTTTCCCACTACCATCTGTGAAGTGAAAAAACAAAGCCCCCTCCCCACTGCTTTGCTTAGAAAGTGTACTGGAGCAGAAGAACAGAATAAGCATCCACTTGAAGGCTGTAGAAGAATACAGTTGGGCATTTGTTATCCATAGGGATATTTTTTTTCTATAATTCCATTTCCTAGTAGACAGTTGGCATCAATGCATTTTAGAACTATATCTTTAGAACTATAGGTTTCTAAAGATTTGCCTTATTTACCAATATTTTCTCTTTTATTTTATAGGTGCACAGTAACCTACATCCTATCAAAATAGCTTTCCCACTTTTTCAGATATTTTCAACCAGGCATACAATGACATATTCCAATTGACTTGTCAGCAAATGGACTGTTATTACAGAGGTGCAAAAAGTTTTGAAGTGTTTTAGCTGTTTATTCTTGTTTTGGATGACTGTTTGCATGATGGAATGAATAGGCTGAGTGACAGATGAGTATTGGATGAGTGACAGGTAAGACCAATATGGTCATTGGGAGAGGAAGAGCCTTATTTTCATTGACTATTTTCTGCAGCCCAAGAGTGAGGGAGGGTAGAGTATATAAAAAAATTGAGATATGGATGTAGATGTATGTAGATGTATGTGTTGCCGATAATAGAATGAAATAGAATCAGATTGGTAGAGAGAAAGAGTTAGGTTTAGGCAGTTTTGCAAAAAGATTGATATACTATTATTAGGTTTAGGCTTAAAAATGAATCAGAGATCTTTATTCTATTTTGGTTTTTCTTATTTCAATAATTTGCAATTCAATGTTTATATATACTGTATGTATATAAACAGTTTTCAGTTTAGGAACCAATGGTGGAGAGTTCCCGAAGAGTTTGCATTCTAAGAGAAAAAGCTAAATGAAAATATTCAGCAGGATGAAGAGCAAGATGCCCCAAATGTGTGATCATGTCATTGTGAAAGAGCACATTGGATGTATGTTTGAACAATAACAGAGCCAGATCTGAGGATAGTGGTTCATGTGTACTACTCTAAAGTGGCAAGCCAGGACTTGAGAGTTCATCTCTTTTGAGCTCATACCATATGTTCACACCACTTATTCTTAGTTATTCTTTCCTCTGCTAGGGAGAAGTGGTGTTAGGTTTGGCTCAGACTGAAAATGAAGTCTTCTTATGTGTGCACTAGAAACCATATACCATCCGATCTGTGGCAAACTGCATGAAAACAAAACTAGTTTTCAGTATTATACTGTCTAGTGCTGTGAACATCCCTAGAGAGGAACAACTAGCCCTATTCCCTCCATCATCACCTGGGAGTGAAGAGGAAGAGTGTATGACCCATGGTGTAGATTCCAATCTTGAACAACCTAGGGCTCTGTTTCATGTGGTCAAGACTCTTCAACTTTTCTCCTCTTTAGACTCAATGCTGAACACATAATGGTGCTAGGTCCTGCCCTCAAAGTTTGACCATAGAATAGGACTACTGGGAAAGGGAGCAGTCCATGAGCTTCAGTTCTTAAGGAACCCAGTAGTGTATAGCCCAACATGAGGGTTGTACAGGTTTAAACTCTGGGATGCTCTTGGTGTGGCCACTGATGTCCATCTCTTTCTCCCTGCAGCCTAGATAATTAACAGGTTTTTGTAGGAACATATAGTTCCAGGCTTCCAATACTGGAAGTAGTAACAGTAGGAAATGTAGAGCTTGAAACTAATGTATTGCAAGTGGTGACATTCCTTTCAACACGTCTCTTTTGGTGCTAATATCTTAACAGCATCTCTCTCTTTATTTTAAAGCAATGCAACCACAATCAGTTATTACTTTGTTATTTGCACTCAAGTGAGAACAGCATTCATGCAACTTAGGAGTCACATACAAGTAACAGAACGGGCAGCACAACACAGCACCCTTTAGTACCCTTGCAGTATTAACACAGTAATTTACTTTGTGGGCTTGAAGTATTGACATAACAAATTACTTTTTAAAAGCATGTTTCAAGCTTTTGGTGGAAAAAAAAGTATGTTGTGTAGAAAACTGATCATGAATCTGAATCAGAGGTTTGTGTTCCATTAGTACTGGGAGAGAAATACAAATGTCAGTGGGGCTCATTGGGGGATGGCAAAGACTTCAACTCCCAATTTAGTCTATACTTTCTGACCTAATATGTGCACTGGGATAAGGCTAACCCTTAGGCTGCACTCCTTTTAATCCAGAAGTCCTAAATGAAATGCATATATCAGACAACAGTGGCTCAAGCTTTGTTCATGTACATTTTGTGGCAAGAGGTTGGTGACGATATTACCCTAGGCCAGTGGTTCCCAATTAGTTTTTTCTACGTACCACTTCAAGAAAGACCTCAAACTTGCATACCCCTTATTGCAGGAACGTTAAATAAAAAATGAAATCTGGTGTATTTTATATTTATTATCATCAAAAGATATTCTAATGACAGAGAACACATGTTTCATTAATGTGACAAATGTGCACGTTGACAATGATGAGCAAATAGGCAGGAACGGGGGCGGCCGCGATCAGGTGAGGCGAGATGCGGGAGGCGCGTGAAAAACCGCCGCCATGGGAGAAAGCGCTTGATACATACGATTGACTTACCTACTGATCGTTTAATTAAATTGAATAATTTTTTGGCAATTGTTATTGCATTATTGTTTTTTAAGGATTTAATATTTTAGTTAAGAGATTGCTGCGCATACCCCTTGATGCAATCTCACGTACCCTTGTGGGTACGCGTACCACTAATTGGGAACCACTGCCCTAGTCTCTTTTAAACATTTCCTTTCCTGTTCTACAAGTCCAGAGTAATGCCTTACAACTTTGGGAACCTCAGGGGCTGATAAATGGCAGACAAGGAATCTTTCATATCCAAAACACTGGCCTGGCTGATGACAGAAATCCTTCTTATACAGAATTCACACACGCAGGATTTCAGCTAAGGTGTACAAAATTACACATACTAGTGCACTGTTTCTCAGCTGCTTTTTAATCCATGTACCTATCAAATAAACATAAAGATCTCTTCAGACAAACAGGACACCTTCCATTATGCACCCCAACCCATAATTTTAGCTGTAGTTGGATTTTAATATATGCTAAAAATAAATCAAGGCATCCACAAATTTAGAAAGCAGGTGTAATGCTGTATGTTATAGGATACTACATTAAACAGTAGACTAAGAAAGTGGCAGGTTTAACTTTCCTCATTTCCAATGGATTTATACTATGATATAACATTGATTTTTCCCCAAACTATACATCTCTTTTAAAAAAAAATGAAATCATTACTATATCAGTAATATATGGATTTTGTATGCAATTTCCTATGGTCCATTCAGTTTTTTCTCCTGTAAGGTATAGGTACTTCTGCATTTATGGGTTTTTCTACACCAGGAGTTCCCAACCAAAGGCCTATGGTCTGTATCTGGCATGTAGCACCATTTCATGTGCCCCCACCCCTCCAAGAGTATTCAAGAAAAACAGCATCCCCTTTGAAGCTGTTGGGACAGAATGGCCACCACCATTGTGCAGGCAGGACAAATGGCCATCTGACCCTCAAAGCTGACTGAGAAATCATGACCCAGCCCCCCGGTTTGAAAAGGTTGGGAATCCTTGGTCTACACTGGCCCTCCCATCCTGGTGTAGAGTGGCTTTTTAAAATCCACTTGAAGTTGATGGAGGGATGAAGGGGGGGGGAGCTCTTTTGTGTAATCCCTGCATACAGACAGCATTTTGCTTCTCTGATTAGGCTATAGCAGCCCCATCAGACCTGTAGCATTACCTATCATTGCCCATCAGCTGTAAAGCGACTTTTGCCCTTCCATCAGCTGCTATTTGGGATTCAGTAGTGCTTGTGGCAGTAACAACCTTGACAGCTGATCGCCCATTAGCTGTAAAACAGTCTCGCTCAATTTTTCCCAGTCGCTGGTGTAAGCATGTACTGGGGACAGGATAAAATACAATTTAGTTGAGCCCTCCAGTGGTGACATCAGCAGGTTTGCACCAGTTCGCCAGAAACGGTAGCAGAAATTCTGGCTGGCCCCGCCAATCCAGGTTTTGAAATAAAGTAGTCCTAATTTGGGTGCAATGCAGGACTTTTCTCCTGGCCACGCCCACCACGCCATGACCACAGTGTGGTAGTAAAACAATTTTGGAGCCCACCACTGGAGCCCTCTAATGGGGTCACAAAATTAGATGTGCTGGGGATGGGTTGGGACGGATTGGCCTGATCAACATGTGCTCATTATCAGGTAAACCCATCCCAAGAGTTCTATAGCTGTGTAGACGTTTTCTATATCTCATACAAGGCAACCCTTCATGGGGCATATGAAATTGCATGCAAAATCAGTTGATTACTAAAAGTAGCATAATACAGTCAAACCTCGCATAAAGAGCGCCTCACTTAAAGAGTAACTTGCTTAAAGAGCAGAATTTTCTCTGAATGTTCGCATCGCTTAACAAATAAAACCAACCAAAAACTCGCTTAACAAATAAATTGGGGTTCACAATCCCCCCCCCCATTTACAATGGTGTTTCGCTTAAAGAGCAAACTCGCTTAAAGAGCAATCCTGTGGAACACATTATGCTCTTTAAGCGAGGTATAACTGTAAAATGAAGGCACTTTTTAATGTTTTATATTAGTCTTTGACCCTCAGAATGATGGCTGATTAAAGGTAAGCAAAATTTACTGAGTTGAAAATAGACAAATTCAAGATGACAGTGCATGGACGAAATACTTGGGTAAAGGAGATTTGTGTGCACAGACTTTTATGATCCTGTTATCATAGGGCTACATGACATACACCATGTTGGGATAGTGACAAAACTACAGCCTCAATTTCCTTTCAGTGAATGCATGCTCTACTAGGGGCGCCCAAACATTATGTTCAATTCTGAATTTTAAGCTAGGCAACCTGATCCAAAATTTGCATAATAGTATATAGTCCAGAGCACACTTAGTTCCAGAATCAAAATTTGTCTAAAACATATATTTTAGGGGAGGGGGGAATACATAGAAAACACATTTTGTTGCAAATCTCATCAGGTTTTTAAAAGGTTTATCTTGCTGGAAAGCCAGTCATATCTGACTCTAAGGTAGGGTGCTCGCCTGCATTTATAGCCAGTGCTGTCTGTGTCTGCAGACACCTCTGTGATCATGTGGCTGGCATGACTAGATACCAGGGTGCACAAAATAGTGTTACCTTCCCAGCAAAGTAGTACCTATTTATCTACTTCTGAAGAAGCCAGGGCAGGATGAGGACCTCGCTGCCCCTCCCCCTGTGCCTATACCAACTGCCAGGGGAAGAAGAAGCCAAGGCAAGATGAGGACCTTGGCCCCCCTCCCCCTGTGCCTATACCAACTGCCAGGGGAAGAAGCCAGGGCAGGATGAGGACCTCGCTGTCCCTCCCCCTGTGCCCACATATTGTATTGTATTATAATGTAATGTATTGTCTGTAAGCTGCCCTGAGTCACCATGGCGAGTGGGCGGCAATATAAATTTGAACTAATAATAATAAAATAATAATAATATTTGAAATTTCTTGCTTTCACACTGCTAGGTTGGCAGGATCTGGGACAGAGATGGGGGCTCACTCCATCATGCAGCACTCTGGTCTCAAACTGCTGACCTGCTGACCTTCTAGTTGTCAAGTTCAGCATATTAACCACTAAAGGTGACCTTAAAATAACTTGATGAGATTTGCAACAAAATGTGTTTTACCTTTACCTTAATAACCAACAGGATTCTGGCTTCAGCTATAGAAACTGACATGATGAAATGCCCACCTTGCACTGGGAACAAAGGAACACCTGTTTTCGAAACAAGTAGCCACACAAACAATCAAAACATCTGATGTATCATAACATTGTACAGCTTTTCCCCAACACCCTACAGGTGGCAGAGAGGTGCCCAATGTAAGAAAATTATCATTATTTACAAATTATCAGAAAGAGGGGGACTGGATATGTGGTTGTTATTTTGACTTGTATTTTTAGTAACATCAATTTTCACTCAAACGTTCAAGTCTGATAACCAGGCATACTTTTATTTAACATATTATTACCTCTATACTTCATTTGAAGATAAGTAGATTATCAGAAAATGAGTTCATTGAAACAAAATGCATACCAAATGCCTCTACTGTGCATCTACGGCCACCTTCTGGATTTCTAAATGTGAAATCAACATTCAAATAGGATTCTCTTTATTTAAATTAGACTTATTAGAAATTTAAAGCAGATGAAGACACTTTCAATAAAATGAATAAATAATTAAGGCAAATCTGTATACTTGTCAGAAGTTCCATATTAAGAATTAAGAGAAGAGAGACAGCTTTTTGACAGGTCTGTCCCATTTTTTTTAAAATAAAGAAAGGTAAATTTAAAAGAGAGAAGTGGAGAGGGAGAAAGAGAAATGCTTGATCTCTTTTCAAGTTTACTTGATCAAACCCCAAGCCCCAAAATGGTGCCAGATAACTTCGCTGATAATAATCATAGCCTTTAATCACAGATAATAATAAGAATTGCAATGCAGATTTATTTATTTATTTGGTTATTTATTTATTTTTAAAAGGTGAGGACAGAGGAGAGACTCAAGACTGTATGCTTCAAAGAGTTTTAAACATTGATCTGGGCTGTGAAATACAATAACAGATTGCATGTTAGAAAATGGTCAGTGGGCATTGCATTGTCAGCAAACCTAGACAATAATCCTTTGAGTGTTGTAGCACTGCAGCCGTTAATAGTAGGGCTTGTTAGCTAAAAGCTGGCAAAGCCTCAAGTATTTAAGAGGATTACTGCTATAAACCACACACACATGCACACACACTTATGCTTACACATTCAGTACCATTGTCACAATTTGATAACATTCCATTAAAAAATTTGGTTTCAATTTTGGGAAGTATCCACAGATTTGAATTTCTAATAATCATTTTGTTTTTCATTTCTGTCTGTAAAGATCTTAGCCTACTTGGTTATCCTTGGATGGAAATATAAATCTAACAATAATTCAGCTTAAATTCATTAATTATTCTTAACAGAGTTAATCTAAAAGTACTCACCCATGCCATATTTTACATGGTTTATCCAGTTCTGAAACTGATCCCAGTTTTGATCAATTGTTTATGGAGCTACCCAATACTGGTTTGGCAATTCTAATTAGAATATAGTTCTTATTCTGTTTTGGACAGAGCTAATGTGGAAGACTCTGTTTACTGCTGGGCACTATAGTTCTTTTTTTTTTTCAATTATATTTTTATTTATTATCACATATATATTACGACAAACATGTAAAACAATAATATAACAAAAAATAAACAGTGAACAGAAACCAAATTGTTCATATATTGACATATGCGAATACACACACCCATTCACATACACGTGCACGCACACTAACTTATAAACAAAGCACATAAATCATTCCAGCTTGTGTTGTACATATGATCCCAGATAGGTTGAATAGCTTATAGATGTTAGTATCTCAGTTCTGTTGGGCACTATAGTTCTGATAAGCATAAACATATGCAGAAGAGCCTAACCAAGGTCATAAAAGGTGAGGAAATGAAGGCTTGCCAAGAACAGTAGAAGAAGATGTGTTTTCTCTGGATGACAATATTAGCATCTCTCTGGTGATGTGGTGATATAGCAGACATGGAAGGTGGAACAAGCTTGTTTTCCACAGCTCCAGATGTTATGACCAAATAAGTGGTTTGGAATTACAAGAAAGGAGAAATGTCCTGAAGATCAGAGCTGTTTGAAAATGAAATGGATTTCTCAGAAACATGGGACTCAATTGAAGGATTCTAAACAGAATGTAGATGACCATTTGACCTTCATTCTATATTTGTGATCTTTCTGCCTCATCAGGAGGTTGAATTCAATCCTGCTTGGAGTTTGTTACAGCTCTACAATTCTATGACCTTATGGCTTTTGTTAGAAGATGTGTCCGCAGGGCAACAGTGTCCACACAATACCTGGATAATACAATGAATGAAGTATCTAAATGTTAGGCTTTGCAAATGGCTACCTTTATTCATTAAGAAAAAAGACAGTATTCCACAAAAATAATTGTTATTATGTACTATCAAGTTGTTGTGTACCATCAAGGGACTGTGGTGGCTCAAGTGGTTAAGATGTTGAATTTGCTAATTGGATGGTCAGCGTTTGATTTCTAGGTACTGCATAATGGAGTAAGCTCCCATCTCTGTCCTAGCTCCTGCCAACCTAGCAGTTAGAAATCAAGAAATATCAAGAAGATAAATAGGGACCACTTTGGTGTGAAGGTAAACGGCATTCTGTGCACTCCAGTGTTGAGGCATGTCTGCCACATGTACATAGAAATGTCTGCAGATGCGGACAGCACTGGCTCTTTGGCTATAAACAGAGATGAGCACTGAACCCTAGAGTCAGATACAACTGGCTTTCAAGCAAGGTGACTTTTACCATCAAGTTGCTTCAGACTTATAATTATCCTATATATGAGAGATCTCCAATATATCATCCTCCTCCTCCTCTTTCTTCTTTTTCTTCTTCCTCTATACTACTTAACATTTACATGAAACTGCGCCTCAACATAAGGCAGTTCTCTAGGTTTCATCCATGCCCTATAAAATGCATGTTAAATGATAGACAGTCAGTCATTCCTTAACAAATATACACGGAAAGGTTCCCCAATGGATGGAATTTTTAAAGCTATATCTGACATGAAACAATTGTATGCAAAACTTCTGCATCCATCCATTATACAGCATTTAAAAAGAAGTGAAAAACTCATTTTAAAAAGCAGAACATAAATCACCATCCTCATAATAATATTAAAAAATACCACCTTTGTTCAATTATTACTCAGTCATGGATTTTAATTGCTGCAGAGTGCTCTGGGATTCAAGTGAAGATGAAGCCTATTTTGTTCTGTAGTGATTTATGCTGACACTACACACCACATAGTAGAATCAGGAAACAGAAGTGTCTCACCATCAGCAAATCTAGTATTTGAGTATCTGAATATCTAAATGTTCTAGCCTATCAAGTTGCATGTAGCAACACACAAATTACAGCCTCATGATATCATTGAGGAACAGCTTTAGCCCTTGAGTTTGCTAACCCTTCAGAGATTTCTTCTGACATGTAAAGCCAGGGACAGTTTCTTCTCTCATTTTGAAAGGGAGCAAAAACATAATTGGGGGGTCTGTCATACCTAGTAAGATATTTAAGCTGGCTAAGATAAACTTATTCTAAAGTTTTGCTTTTATCATCTTGCTATTTTTCATCTTTGGTTAGGCTTATTTTGCTTTTATAAGTTGAATAGCAGCAACCTGAATCTCAGAACAACACATGTGAAAGAGTTGTGCTCCATCTGTTTCATCAGTGAAATTTTCTGCACTGCTAGGACTCCCTATGAAGATGGGGAACAGTGATTTGTTGTCCCTCATGCTCCATTGCCTAAAGTGAATACCCCAGAATGCCCAGAAGGAAATCTGCCTCTGGGTTCTTCTGGAATTACTTAGTTTTGATTTCATATCAGTATAATGGTGCCATTACAGATGAAAGGTCAGTGATAAATATATGTACTGTTGACAGTAGGTAGCCCAATTGAGTCATTATTAAACTGTCTTCAGGACACCAGTGATGAAGAGAAGCATAGTGTTGGGTCATCTTTGCAGGGAAGTGCAGCTAGTGTGTAGCCAAGGATTAAGGCTGAGTACTTTGAAATGCAAGCCCTCCTCAATTTCCCTTTTCTTTAGGTTCAACTATTGAACAAATTCTCTAGCATAACTTTGGCAGAAGGAAAAAAGAAATGTTTACTTAAAAAGCTTGTGTTCAAATAATGTTCTGATACATTGTTTTGTTTCTCATTCTTGCCAGGTTTTTTAAAATCTCGGTATCTTGAAATAATTATTTCTCTTTCTCATCTGCTGGTGGTGTTTTACTTCTTCCAAGTACAGTAAAACCAACATAGATGACCACCTCCCTACATCGACAACCTCCGTAAGTTGACTTAATTTTCATAGACAAGACATACACCATATGTACACAATAGAAAGCCAACCTCTCTATATCAACCACCTCTATAAGTTGTATCTTAGCCACTTAGACCTTGACATGCAATATTAATTTACTCTCTAGAACTTGACCATTTGTGTCCAGTCTTCATGAAGGGCAAGAAAAATGAAATGCAAAATTGGTAGCAATGAATTTTGTTCAAAAGAACACTACATTTTTGACTTTGATTCAGCTGTTTAACAATTATAATTATGGATTCATTTCTTAAACAAATTGAGAAGGGGATATGTTTTTGAGGAGTAGATAAGAGATATTGATTGAGAAATGAAGAAGAAATTGTCCATTCTCCTTGTAGTGAACAATTGTCCGAGTCATTCCCAAGTGAAGCATCTTTCAAGTGTGAAACTGAAATGTTTGCCTTCAAACACTACATAAAAATTTCAACCTCTTGAGATTTGCTGTGGACAAATGCCCAGATATGCTGAGTGGCATAGCCAGCATTGAGAGTGCTTTTTTTTTTTTTTTGGCTTATCTTCATAAAAATAATAAGAAACAGACTAACATTTACTCTCTTTTTTTAAAAAAAGTAATGATCAAACCATGAGAAAATAATACATATGTTCGCACTCCACCCCGTGTGGCGGGTAGCACTGGTAAGATACCGAGCGGATCCCTGGGAATCTGGTTGGGACGCAGTTCATCAGTCAGCGTGGGGAGAAGCATAGATAGAACGGCAGCACTGGCTGATGAAATGCGGGCCGGGAACAAGGGAATGCCAGTCTGGACAGACTGTATTCCCACAAACTGTTCGCCCGATTTGGCGGTCCGAAGGCCTACGGAGCCTTTGGACAAGGGATCATGAATTTGGCAACACAAGAAAATTAATAAGGCAAATTGGGTTGTTACCCTTACTCAATCCTTACCAGTGCTACTTCGGCCCGGTGCAGGTCTGTTAAAAAGCGTTAAGCGTTAAATGGTTTCAGTTCAGTTAAGTTAATAAAGTGGCCCAGTTTTTCAACCAAATAAATGTTGTCTGACTCCTCATTCCGCCGTATGGGGGCAATGCCCAGATATGCTGAGTAGCATAGCCAGCATTGGGAGTGCTTTTTTTTTTTTTTGCTTATCTTCATAAAAATAATAAGAAACAGACTAACATTTACTCTCTTTTTTTAAAAAAAGTAATGATCAAACCATGAGAAAATAATACATATGTAAATGTATTTTTTATGGTTCAGAATTGCATGAATGATTTTCCTGTTTTCACTATGTGTTTCTCTATGACATTCTCTAATAAAAGCTGTACAATAAAAAATGAGGCACGTGTACATATCAGTATAGTTGTTGACTACTTTCCTTCCAGTCCTTGGGTGGTCAACTTTCAGAGGTTTTACTGTAATTTTAATTTCACATGCACTTCCTGCTGTACCTCCTTCCACCCCACTGAATCTATCCACAAATTTTATTAGAAAATACACCTGCAATTCTACAGCCACTTGCCAGAAAGCAACTCCCATCAAACTCATTATGAATTACTTCTGAGAAGATACATAGGTCCGAATACTATTCATCTGCACAATTGAATAATAGAAATGGCATGTATGTTCCCTTATAGTGTCTCCCCTTCATGCCCCCAGTCCAGCAAACCTAATATTTGCTGAAATGCATCTAGTATACATCTTGCTGTTTCTCCAGAGCTACAACTTATGAAACATAGTTTAAAGGCACTCAACAAGAAACATGTTTAAAACATTCTTAGGATGAGAAATTGCCTCAAAATTAACATACTCATGAAGATATTAAACCTAACTCTTATTATGCCTACAATTCCTCTGGAAAAGGACACAATAAAAGATGAAGCTTCAAATTTTGAATAGGATTGTGTTGCCAGCCATTTTATCCCTTCCCAGAGCTATTGGCTCTGCTCTTGTGTTCAGACAATACCATTGGCTGCCAAGATAATTTTCAGTTCACACTTCATGACAAATGGAGGAGAAGAATAGTAGAGAGGCACCTTTGTGTAAATACAAAAATGAATTGTGAAAGGCTTACCTCCCTATTCTATCTACAAGAAAAGTAATGTGTATGTAAATCTGCAACTTGAAATTAATCTTCATTAGGAACATTGGGATAGAAAAATGCATAAGGGCCTTTTTTATACAGTGGAAACTTGTATAATGATTGCATTATACAACAGATAAATCGTACAATGATTGGAATGTGGGGAAAAAGAACATTGCTTTGTACAATAATATTTGTTGTTGTATGATACAATGCTTTCCAATGGGATGCATTGTACAATGATCGCGCGCCGGCGGGACATCCAGCCGGCGCGCGCTTTGCCCGGGCGGTGGGGGAGGAGGAAGAGCCAGACGCGAGCTCCGTGGGCGGAGCCACGCGCAGCCCTTAAAAGGGGTGCGCGTTCACGGAGCTCGGCGTCCTGTTGGCTGGGCGACAGCCGAAGCGGGCGCGAGTTGACGTCCCTTTTGGCTGCCGCACTAGTCGTCCCGGCTCTGGGCCACTTCGTTCCTCGTGGCCGCCGAGTCGGGGTCGTTGCCGGGGCTCAAGTTCGGGACGTTCCCGGAGCTCTGGTGTTTGCTGGCTGGGTCTCCCCAGCGGTTTCGGGCTGCGGCCTACTCCTCGTGACAGGCTGTCAGGGCCTGTCACTTTAGCGTCCACGTGGCGCTTAGGCCGTGCGCGCCCCGGGGGGTGGCGGGAGAGAGCCTGAGTCTTCCTGGGGGGGGTTTGGCAGCGTCCTCCCCCGCCGGTCCCTGCACCCAGGCCGGGAGGTTTGGGGCATGTTTGGCCAGGGTGGGGGTATCCCTCCAGTGCCCCAGATCTGTCGGGAGGACTCCATTTTGGGGGCCTGGGTGGCGCGGCCTACCAGTTTTACCCACGCTTAGTGTGGGTGGGGGGGCATTTCGCACCCTACTCCCTCGGCCTCCGGCCCCTCCCCTGTTTGCCCCAGCGCCCTTAAGGATCCTGCTTGGGGGTGTACCCGGCTGTTCGGCCCCCTGCCCTTCCCTGTATCCGGCACTACTCGCTGGCCTTGCTGGCCGCAGGGTTGGCCTTTGTTTCCTGCTGCTTGGCCTGGCATGGCGCCTAAGAGGGCCGCGGCCAAGAAGGCTGCTGTACCCCGGCCTCGCCGTGCGGCCCGTGGCCTGCGCGGGCCAGCTGGCCCGCCGTCGGGTGGGGGGGAACCCCTACCAGTCGATGCGGTGGGCTTGGTGGCACGGGTGACGGCTTTGGAGGGGGCCACGGGCCGCGCCCCATCCGCGGCAGCGCGCCGTCTGGCCCGCCGGACGGCGCGCGCCGCGGCAGGGCCGGATGACGGGGATCTTAGGGCTCTTCTCACTGCTTTATTGCAGCGTTTGGATCGCATGGAAGCAGCATCCCAACCGGCTCAGGTCCCGACTCCAGCTCCTGCGCCAGCGCCTGTGGAGCATGCGGTGGTTGATCCCGGCCCGGTGGCGGTGGCGGTGACATCGGAGGATGGGTCGGCGGAGGATCCGGCCCCCCCGGCGACTACCCCGACGTCGGCTCCGGCTCCTCTGGGTGAGTGTACCACAACGGCCGGCACCGCACCCGCCACCACTTCTGCGCCTGCGTTGACGGCGGCCCAAGCCGTCCAGTGGCCGTGGCCCCAGCAGACCCCTGCTGGGGCGTGGCCTGCGCCGTCGGGGCTACCTGCCGGTGCGCCCCCGCCCACGGGGTGGCCCGCGGTTCCGGCCCAGCTGGCCCCCCCGGGGGTTGCCCAGCAGCCCCCGGCCCCCGGGTGGCCTGGGGCCGCTGGGCTGCAGGCCCCGACCGCTTTGCCTGCTGGGTCCCCGTGGCCTTTGCCTGCGGTCCCGCAGGCACCTGCGTGGCGGGCACCTTACCCGCCTCCTCCGACGGATAGTGCTTTCGGCCACCCGACCCTTCCGCCGGTCGGTTGGCCCTATGGCACGGCAGGTAATACAGGGTACAACTCTGTCCCCAGAGCTGCCATGCCCTTTGGGGACCAATCCTTGCCCCTGGGTGACCACCTCCTCCCGGCGACTAGGGATAAGATATGGCGCCGGGAGTACGTGGATTTTTTTAGCCTCCTGAATAGGGATTCTACCAAGGAGGAACGGGACAAGGAAGACGACCGGGATAAGGAGGCGGCATGGCGCAAGAAGCCCCCACGGACCTGGGCCAACTGGCTCCCGGGTTTCTTGGTTTACGTGGGGGTCCTGACGAAGGCTTACCCGGATATGGCCATTCCTTTGTTTCAGTACCTCGATATCATATATCGAGCGTACGTCGATTTCCCGGGCCAGGCATGGCTCGTTTACGACGAGACTTTCAGGATGCGCGCGGCCATACGCCCGGCGATGCGCTGGGATGAGCTCCATTCGCAGCTCTGGCTCCAGGTGATGACGCCGTCGCGACCTGCCCTGGGTGATCGTTACAATTGCGGGCACTTGGTTCAGCGCCCCGGCCCGGCACAGTCTCCCCGCCAGTCGGCGGGGCAGGGGGTTCCAGCCTGCCTGCTGTGCTGGGACTTTTCGTCCACGGGTCGTTGCAACCGAAAGCCGTGTCGCTTTCGCCACGAGTGTGCGGTCTGCGCCGGGCCGCACCCCGCCTCCTCCTGCTTTAAAGCGGGCACGTCCCGGGGACGGGGCAGGGACCAGCCCGGCGGCAAGCGCCCTGCCCCTGACTCAGCCGTTGCCAAAGGGGCCCAGCCCCATCCGGCTGGAAGTTCTCAGTAATTGGCTGAGTGCCTATCCCAGGCGGGCCGATGCGGCCTACTTGGCTGACGGTTTTGCCTGCGGCTTTCGAATCCCCTTTGTTGGTCCCCGGTCGCCGCAGGATGCACCGAATTTACGGTCACTCGTTGGCCTCGAACATGTGGCCAGGGCCCAGATTTTTAAGGAGGTGGGTTTGGGTAGGGTGGCCGGCCCTTTTGACCGGCCACCGTACCCCAACCTCAAGGTGTCCCCGTTGGGGCTGGTGCCTAAGAAGGCCCCAGGTGAGTATCGCCTTATACACCATCTCTCCTACCCTGAGGGATCGTCGGTCAACGACGCTATACCGGACGCTCTCTGTTCTGTCCGGTATACTTCGTTCGATGAAGCGGTGAACATGGTTCGGTCCTGTGGGCCGGGAGCTTTGTTGGCCAAATGCGACGTTAAGTCCGCGTTTCGGCTGCTCCCGGTGCACCTTGATGATTTCGAACTACTGGGCTTCCGGTTCGAAGGCCAGTATTTCGTTGACCGGGCAATGCCGTTCGGGTGTTCCATCTCCTGTGCCGCGTTCGAGCGCTTCAGTACTTTCCTGCACTGGGCGCTCCGACAAAGTCGCGCATTACCTCGATGATTTCCTCTTGGGGGGTCCGGCGCACTCTCCAGCGTGCTTGCGCCTCCTGCACTCTTTCCAGGATCTGGCGGACGAATTGGCTCTGCCGCTTGCTCCTGAGAAGACTGAGGGCCCGACCACTACCCTCACGTTTCTTGGGATTGAGCTGGACACGGTGGCTCAGACGTCCCGGCTCCCGCCCGACAAGGTTGAGAGGGTGACTGCCTTGACCCGTCGCCTTGTTCGACGGCGTAAGGTTACGCTCCAAGAGCTTCAGGAACTACTCGGGCATCTTAATTTTGCCTGCCGGGTGGTGGCACCGGGCAGGGCCTTCTCACGCCGCATTTGTGATGCGACGGTGGGCCTGACCAAACCTTTTCATCGCACACGGATGACCCGGGGGATGCGGGCCGACCTTATGGTGTGGCTTGAGTTCCTCCGGGATTTTAACGGCGTTTCCTTCTGGCGCAATGAGTTACCATTGGCCTCCAGGTTCCAGGTCCATTCGGATGCTTCCGGGGCCTTTGGATACGGCATCTTTTTCGACGGCCAGTGGTGTTGCGGCGAATGGCCGCACAGCTGGCGGGGCACCGAGCTCCTTCGGGACCTGACGTTCCTGGAGTTCTTTCCGATTCTGGACGCCATCACCCTGTGGGGATCGCAGTGGTCTGACTCCGTCGTCACCTTTTGGTGTGACAACGCGGCGGTGGTCCAGATTGTGAACACCCAGACCTCGCGTTTCCCCAGAGTTATAGCTTTGGTGCGGCCCTTTGTCCTGGCCGCGCTCCGGCACAACATCGTTTTCAGGGCCCGCCACGTCCCGGGTGTGGATAACTCTATTGCTGATGCCCTGTCCCGATTACAGATGTCGCGGTTCAGGGCGTTGGCCCCCGGGGCGCAGGCCCTCCCCTTACAACTGCCGGAGTCGCTGTGGAACCTTGGCGGGCAGAGGTGAACAGAGCCATGGGCCTTTCGCTGTCGGCCCGGACCCGCAGGGCGTATGAACAGGCTAGCCAGTCTTTCGCCACTTTCCGGACCCGTTCCCACCTCCCTCATTTATGGCCGTTGCCGGTCGACCATGTCCTTCGTTTCATGGTCTCTCTACATGACGACGGCCTCGCCCCCCGGACCATCGGGGGGCGCCTGTCCGCACTTTCCTTCTTATCTAAGGCCAATGGTTTTTGTGACACGTTGGGGGACTTCCGCATTCGACGGGTGTTGGAGGGGTGGAACAGGGAACGGGGCCCTAGTGTGGATTCCCGACACCCTATTTCCCCGCTGGTGTTGCGGCGGTTGGCTGCAACCTGGCCCCGGATCTGCATGGACTGCTATGAGTCCACTCTTTTCCATGCGGCTGCCTCGGTGGCCTTCTTCGGGGCCCTCCGGGTCGGGGAATTGGTGGTCGCCTCCAAGGCCGACGGTTCGGGTCGGGCCCTGGCTTTGGCGGATGTCAGCTTGGCCGGGGAATCGGTCAGGCTGACGATCCGATCTTCTAAGACGGACCAGCGGGGGCGGGGGACGTCCTTGTTGCTGCTCTCGTGCAGTTTCACCGATGTCTGCCCAGTGGTGGCGGTGTCCCGTTATTTGGCGATCCGCCCGGCCTCCCCTGGCCCGTTTTTTTGTGCACGCGGACGGCTCCCCATTGACCCGCTTCCAATTTTGGAAGGTCACAGGTGCTGCACTGTCCATGGTGGGGCTCCCGGGGGTGCGTTATGGTTCCCATTCATTTCGCATAGGGGCTGCATCCACGGCGGCAGCGTTGGGTTATGGGGAGGCTGACATCATGCGGATGGGGCGGTGGGTGTCTTCCCGGTTTCGGACCTATGTGCGACCTCTTTCTGTTTGACAGTTTCGCTGGCACAGTTTCTCTTTCTTTTTCAGATCGCCCCCCGCTGCCGGTGCCTGCCCGTGTGTGGATCGTAGGGCACAGTTATGTTTTCTGGGCCGCCCGCCATGCTGCGGCCTCCTGCTGTGGAACCCACCTCGGCTTCCGGGGCCGCGCGTACCTGCTGTGGCGCGGTTTCCGGGGCATGGAGTGGAACGACCTCCTCCAGTTTGTGGAGGCCTGCGGGAGGGCCCCACCGCCTGATGTCCTGGTGATCCATTTGGGGGGCAACGATCTGGGGAGGCGTACGGGCATTGACCTTGCCCAGGCGATTTGCCAGGATTTGGAGTACCTCCACGGTCGGTGGCCGTATACCAGGTTCATCTGGTCGGCCATGGTTCCACGAATGGTCTACCGGAGCGCCGGTGACCCGCGCCGTATTGATCGCGCCCGGCGGGGCGTAAATCGTGTGGTGGCCCGCTTCTTCGCCAGGGAAGGGTTGGGCACTGTGGTTGAGCACCCTCGTTTGAGGGTCGAAACCCCGCGTTTATACCGCCAAGACGGGGTGCACCTCTCGGCGGATGGCCTGGCAGCGTTTATTGAAGCCCTGCACCTGGGCCTTCGGGCGGAATTATCGCCCTCTTGGGGGTGGGGGGGCGGTGAGTAGTTCGCACTCCTCCCCATGTGGCGGGTAGCACTGGTAATGATATTGCGTGGATCCCTGGTGAATCTGGTGGGGACGCAGTTCATCAGTCAGCCTGGGGCGAAGCATAGAGAGAATGACACCACTGGCTGATGAAAGGCGGCCCGGGGACAAGGGACTGCCAGTTTGGACAGACTGCAGTCCCAAAAACTGTCCGCCCGATTCGGAGGTCCGAAGCTCTACAGAGACTTCGGACAAAGGGATCATCAATTGGGTAAACTAATTAAATTTAATAAGTAAAAGTTATTAAGATAAATTAAGGTAAGTATGCGATTCAATCCTTACCAGTGCTACTACGGCCCGTTGCAGGGCAGTTTAAAGCGTTAAGCGTTAAAATGAGTTAAACTGATTCAAGTTAATAAAGTGGCCCAGTTTTCAAACCAAATGACGTTGTCTGACTCCTCATTCCGCCGTACCGGGGCAATGAATTTCTCTATGGGAAAAATTGCACAACATTTTTTTTTCTTCGTACGATTTTTCCCATAGAGATATTTGTTATACGATGCCCCCCTTAGAGAAATTTGTTATATGATGGATGCATCTTTATAGCGATAAAGTTGTACAATGACAAGCCCCACTGAACAAATTAAATTTGTTATATGGGGTTTTACTTTACCTGCAAAAAGATATCTATCAGACATAACTAGAGGCAAAATTCAAGTGCATCTGGATTTTTCTTCAACATATATTTTAAGACATTATTTGTAGTTCAATTGAAAGTAATAGTGAAATTTATCTAGTACAAGAAGGAATAGAAAAACTTGTTGATTATGGTAGTGGATCAACAATACAAACTTTCACTATTATGCAGAGGTCAAATTTAGTGTATCCACAATCCTGAATAAGACAAAAGAGGGTAACTCAGTGTGTTTCCAAAGACAGAAACTAGTACAGCCAAACCAGATAGAGATCAAGATGTGGAGTGTGTACATGGGGATAGAATACGACCAAGTTTGAGACCGCCATCCCAAACATTGTGCCCTTTTCAAGATTTTTGTTCAAGCATCGCTACCCTGGAATATGGCTCTTTAAACAATACTGATAGGAATAACTAGTTAGGTGTCTTTGTTTCAGCCTTTACAGTTTCCTTTTTTGCCACTCATTGGTTACTGTAGATACCTGGCCCAGTGGACCTTTGAACCGAATCAGTTTTGTTTGGTAATTTAATTAATTGTAACATATAAAGCACATGAAAATAATGTCTGGGATTAAGGATCAATTCCATCAAGTTTTTAAACATTGTTTCAGGGTTTCCCTTCCTTCTACATCCTAGCTTGTGCATGTTGAGTGAATACTAACTTCTGTGCATGAAGTTGTCCTACACTGTATGTTTATTATCACACAACTGGAAGCATGTAAGGTCCATATTATGCTTTGTGACATATGATACAATAGTGCTACATGCAGACATAAAAGACATAGTTTATAGATATAGATCAACCCATCGTGCTCATTCAAAAATACAGCCTGACGTTGATGTACCTCTATCCCCCTTTGAAACCACACTCATCACTAAGCAGCACAGTGCTGTTCTTGGGACTGAAATATAGCTATGCAGTTGGCTCTAGTGTCTAAGCATCTAAGCAATGAATCATGCATCCAAGAATTGGCTTGGCAATCAAGTCACTTTCCCAAAAGACAGTTTCTGCAAAGGCAAATGTGTTAAATTCTCTTCACAGGAGCATACCAGATATTTATGGCCACCCAGAATGGTAGTTTCTTCCTTCCACCTTCTATCAACTGAGATTTCAACATTTCTTTAAAATTTGTGAGCCTTGTCAAGTTGCTACAAAGTAACAGAGCAGTTGGCAGGTGGCCGAAGAGCAGAAGCAAGAATAGAAAATTCTTGGAAGTCGGGATAGGAGCAGAAGTAAAAACACAAGACAAATCCTTTACAGTTGGCTGAGTCTCAACTTGGCAAACCTGAAATGTACACAGAGGGAGGGTGAGAAGAAGAAGGTGACAAGGAGAGGATGTGTATGTGAGGCAGAACATGAATAATAAACACTCAAAATAAGTAAATTTCTGACAGCTTTCAGTGTTTGTTAGTGACAACAAGGTGCATTTCCCTCAAATCATCAAGATTAGACTTATAATGTAGTAAGTTTCCTACTCATCAGTATTACTAAAGACCTGCATGCTGCCTTCTACATCTTAAACTATACTAATAATTGCACATACGTTGCCCAATATGTGTGCAGAATAATTTCACCTGTTCTAGCAGTAAAAGCTGCAGATGAAAAACATTCCCCATGAATAGAAAGTGGCTGAGGTCCAAACTTGATGGTCTCATGTAGCATCACAACTAGATATCACATTCTTGCTTAACTAAGTACAGATCTTGGAAAGTAGCGATCCTGGGTGAGGATTCTGGAAGCTGTAGTTCAAAAAGTAACTTATCCAAACATTGTTTAATTACAAGAGTGCTAAGTGGGATAATATAATGCACAAGGAAAGAAACTTGTCTGCTTTCCCCTAGGTGGCATAAAGCCAATTCTTCTCTAACTCTCAGTCCTGGAAAGGATTTGAACATTTATGGAAGAAGTCTCTGTTGGCACTGTATGCAAAGTTTCCTGTCCTCCCATACATGCTGTAATCAAGTAACCCAAACCAACGATAATGTAAGCTGCTGCTTCTTTCACGTCCAGATCAAACTTTAAGCTGCCAAAATGAAACCACCTTCTTGGCTTTGGGTCATTGGCCAAAATTAAATCCTCATTGGTACATGTTTTTTGGGAGTAATCAGCAGACTAGCAAATGAGTTGGATTCTGAATGCATGCTGCATATAAGCTCCATCTATTTTATTCCAGTTCTCCAAATAGAGGCACCCTTAATGGTGTATTATGCAAATTAATGATTTTATATTGAGCAAATAAAGAACGTTAATTTTTTGCTTCCCCTCTCCTATTACTGGTATGTTTTAGCCTTTATATCGCAGATGTAGTGCAGTGTAATCATCCTAGTGCTGGAAAAGGGAGAATCAAGTTCAAATGTCTACTTAGAGAAAGCTTTCTTGGAATACTTGAGCCAGTCTTTTTGGCAATAAAATGGGGAACCGTGTAAAGCAACCAGGTAAATTACTAGTGTAATATTGTTATTTTGCCACATGCATGGACCATTAGGAAAGCTGAACGGAGAAGAATAGACGCCTTTGAGATGTGGTGTTGGAGGAGAGTTTTGAGAGTCCCATGGACAGCGAGGAGAACAAATAGGTCAATCTTAGAAGAAATCATCCCTGACTGTTCCTTAGAAGGTCAAATAGTAAAGATGAGGCTGAAGTACTTTGGACATCAAATGAGAAGAGAGGATTCACTTGAGAAAGCTTTGATGCTTGGAAGGGTCGAGGGCAAAAGAAGAAGGGGACGGCCCAAGATGAGATGGCTGGATGGTATCGTGGAGACAGTGGGCACAGAGCTGAGCGAGTTGAGGGGGATGGTGGAGGACAGGAGTGCCTGGCGGTCAGTGGTCCATGGGGTCGCAGAGGGTCGGAATCGACTGTGCGACTGAACAACAAAATGGCCTTCTTTATTTTCATGAGATGGCAGTTGTTTTTTGCCATTAGTTTTCCTTGCTCGCAAAACAAACTTTACAGCCCCATGATAGTAAAAAAAGAAACATACAGAGGAAAACAAAGGCATGTTGTTTATTTCAGATGTCTTGAAGTTTCTAAAATATAATCAGAAAATATCTCTATCTTTCTTAGCCATATTTGGCTTTTCATAGTGACATCCACAGACACACATACTCAAACTCAGACATCTATATAAAATCAGATACTAATCCATTGTGACACCTCATCCCTCAGCAATATATTAAGGGCTGCTTTGTTTCACTTCTATGGGCTATACTGCAGTAACTAATGCAATTTAAAGCACAGCCTGAATGTTTCTCTTTCACACTGAACCTTCTGGAACTTTGTGCCAGAATACCTACTGATCACATTGGCTGGGAAATTCTGAGAATGTGCAAATAACTATGCTAGTCTCTGCTTCCTAGTAAATACATCTAAATCAATTTCTTATACACATCTACTGAGATGCAAGATTGATTTAATTTGATGGAATATATAGCTGAGTACGTACTGTATTTCAAAACAGCCATACAAAGACAAATACACATAGAATTATTTCTTTCAAATAACATTATGATTTCCTCATTATTGTTTGAAACTTTTTTCCAGAACTTTAAGATCCACAGCAAACACAGTTTTAACAACAATAAAATGATTACCATTATCCACAGCTGAGCTCCACTTGCCTAATGCGAATGATGTCAATTGCAGTTTCAGATTGTCACAAATTAAAGAGATCATTTTTAAATTTCAGACTGTGTGTAACTTGTGTGAAATGGAATAAAACTGTGCACATAAATGATTTTTTTTGGGGGGGACCTCTTTAATTCCTGTGACTAACTTCATTCCTGATGTATGGATGGAGCTCTGAAAGAACAAGCTGGTGCTTCCAGCTTGTTCTTCCTCCTTCTCCATCTGTTTTCTATAGTTTCCTCTCTCCTTTTCTTCAGAATAGTCCCTAGCTAAACTTCCAGCAAAGAAAATGGAACATGATGTTTCTAAAACACCAAAGTAATGTCATGCCTATAGGAGGTGAGCATGTCCATTAGATAATTGAGCTAGAACCTTTCTCCTCCACATGATGCTTTTGGAAGTCGAATGAATCATAAAAATAACTGCATGCCACCAAGTCAATTGTGACTTACAGTGAACCTTTCTCAGGTTCTATAGGTAGAGAATAAACAGAAGTGGTTTATGATTCCTTCCCTCTTTGGGGATCCTGGGCTATGCTATTTATCCATGACAACATAGGTTGGCAATTCTCCCAGGATGCACACTGGGAAATCAGATTCCTCACTTCCGGCTTTTCAGCCAGATATCTAACATCACTGTGCTGGAATCATAAAATTGTATTGTTAGAGGCAACCCCAGGTGTCTTACAGTAAACCTCCTGCCAAAACAAAAATATGGAAGAGAACTGATCATAACATTGGAAGTTAAAAAATATTTCTTTTCTTTTATAGTATATGTCCCATAATTCCCCACCCAGCACTGATTGGATGTAGGTCTGCAAACTGATTTCAGCTGTTTGCAAACCACCTAGTGACAAAGTATTCCCACAACTGCAATATGTACCCATAACCTTTAGTTTATACAGTCTCCATGGGCCTGTGCAGATGGGGGGATTTGGAGTAGTCTGGTTAGCACTGAAAATGTTCTTATCTGTAGTGTGAGCTCATTGATTTCTCACTAAAATGATATTTTTATCCACATTGGGGATATGTGTTCTCCCATGACAAGGGCCCAGGCAGGTTATTGGATTACCTGTTCCCATTGTCGACATATGTTGGGAACATGTTCATTAAAAGAGAACACTCCGAAACATTATATCTCCAGACATGATTTCAAAGGGCACATTTTGGGGAACAGTTGGGACTGCTCCAGTGGCCAACACATTTGCATGCTGTTAAAAAAAAGGAGTCAAAATGGAGTTGTGCTATTGCCCATATGGACAGCCTCTATGAAAACCTGCCAAAATATGGATGGCTTCAGCCACTGGCTCATCACATAGAGAAGCCTGTTTCGTTCAAAACAGTGACTGCATGCTGTGCTTTGAATTCCCTGGGCTTTAAGAGCTAGATACTATGAAAATTGAAGTTTAGAATCTTGGCCAGCTGGAGGTCTAAACAAGCATTAGGAGGCATGTATAAAATATGAATAAACCCAGTCAATTTTATAATGTGACACCCTAATTTAGTTGAGCTGAAATGTAAGATGGTTGAACCTCCATTTTGGCTATACCACCTGAGTCTGCAGATGTGAGTTCATGTGACTCAATGCTCCTCCACACAAAAGAGGAGAATGCCAGCAAAATGACTGTACTGGACCTCTTTTCCACATTCTGTTTTTCTATGTGGAGTATGATAGATTGTCCACATACTCCATGGAGGACTGTTAGCTCAAAGATGCAACCATGAATAGATGCGACATACCATGTCATGCCATACCATACCATGCCACTGTATCTTCATAGGGAGAAATAGGCCACAGTTGCCTCTTCCAACTGGCCTTTCTGTTCTATTGTCTTCCTACCAGAAAATAATATAAAACAAATACAGTAAAACTCTGGCATACAACTGCCCTGAGTTATTTTTCCTTGTGGGTTACAATCTCACATTTAATTAAAAAAAGTTCCCCGGGTTATGACTGATTTCTGGGGTATGATTTCCCCCCAGCTCTATGAAACCAAAGGAGCAATCTTTTCCACATCATTTGGGGACCTTATCTAATGACAACAATGGGACCTTCAGAACTGTAAACACTGTATTCTCACTTTGGGTGGGGTGGGAGGCAGACATCTTATGTCTTAAAATGGTGGTGTCAGCCATTTTGTTCTGCAAAAATTTCTAGGAAATGTAGTCCTAAACAACAAAATGGCCAACATCACCATTTTAGGACATAAGATGGTTGCCTCCCACACCACCCAAAGTAAGAATGCAGTGTTTACTGCTCTGAAGGTCCCATCGTCGTCGTCAGATAAGGTCCCCAAATGACATGGAAAAGGTAGAGAGATTACTCCGTTGGTTTTGTGGGGGTGCTGGGGATGATTGCATCTGCCTTTTTTTTGGTGCTTTTTGTGTTTTTTTTAATATTTTCGTTCCGGTTGGATTTTTTAAAATTTGCAATGCATCCCTATGGGAAATTGTGATCTGGTTTTCAATCATTTCAGGTTATGATGGAGGCTGTTTCAACTGACCTCCTTCGTAACCTGAGGTTTTACTGAATTGCCACCTGAGATAACTACTCCAAAATGATTTCTTGTTCTTCCATATATTGCAAAGTATGTGCATGTACAGGAATAAATTGGAGAGCAGCAGGAATTAGGCTGCTATGGATACTTTTGTGGAGTGTCCAATTAATTGTGTGACCTGTTGTTATATAAGTTTGTGTGTAAAATAAATGGTGGAAAGTGTAACAATCAGTTCTGCATTTAACGGTTTGTGAGTATTACTATTTCCAGTGCTTCTGAATGTGTTCTGGATTTGTCCTGTATTTATTCCTCTGAAAATAATGACCATGGAAAAATAAATTTGAAAGACTCTTTTGGGCAATACTTGGCAGCTGTTTTCTTTGAAGATCATTTTATTGCTCAACCTGGAGACCCAAAGTAGTTCATAACCACTATTTATTACAATAAATTTCAACATAAATTCTAACTCCTGTTAACAGCTAAAAGCAGATCTCCCTGTGCAGAAAAAAATGTGCTATCCATCCTATTACCTTTTTCAGAACCATAACTGCAAACTGTAAACAACTTCTGTAAATCATATTTCACTTTGTATATCAATTGGATTCTGAATCAGCAGCCAACAGGTGAATTCACCTTTAAAAAGAGAAAACAAGAAGCATGGAATGATATGAACTTTCCATTCTGCCAGCATTCCCTATTTGAAACTGATCTGCTGTTATTCTATATTTAACTTTCTAATTGCATCAACATATTGCAATTAGATCTCTGTGGAGTTAATCCATAAACCTGTTTACTCCAAGCATTTGATCCTAAGGTAATTTGTCCCTTCTGAATAAACTTGACTTGAATGGACAAATCCCAAAAATACAACACAAATTTTTGGACATGGAAATAATAAAATAAAAAGTGTATGCACAATATTTTCATTAATTTTTTTCTAAATATCTGTGCTGGATCTTTAATGCTATTTAATGTTTGAAGCCTTTTCTCCTTTTGCCAGATGAGTTTAATGGGTGCCCATTAGAAGCAGGTGGGCTATTTTATTTTGCTCTTCCTAGAGAAGCTCACTGTGGCCCACTATTCTTGTTCTGTAACAACTTTTGGTGCACATTTTTTTCTTCAGATGCCTTAGACTCACATTACATTCTCGTGTTCATGAATGTGGTTGTCACAATTATCAATAAGCAGCCCCCGAGACAATTTCTGCCACCAACACTGGCTATCTCAAACCCATTGGGGAAGCTGAAACCCATATCTATCTTTTGTGAAGGATTATTGGAAAAAATCATTGCAAATCAAATCTTCCTCAACCATTATGTAACACACAGTTTTCTTTGCCAAACCACTGTTTGTATGAGATCTTTCATATGTACTTTTGCTGAACTTTATTTACCTTTCTGAGAAGTATGTGATAACATTTATAATTAACCATCCACTATCACATGTTAATTATTCTTAAACATATTTAGTGGCAATATAAACAATGGATATAGGTGGATGAGCCCTTTTAAGTGGGGCAATGGTCCACTCAGTGGACGAAATGCCACTGGAAACCATCATATTGGGCCCAAAGGCAAAATGAGTGGAGGAGGAATTCTGATTCCCAATGGTCATGGAGTTGAAAGAGGCCATGCCAGATGGGCTGGCTGTGAAGGCACACCTTGATATATCCTCAAGGCTGTGGCAGTCCATTGCAGTCCCAGTGTTAAATCCTGTATGTTTCATTTCATATGTGCCACAGGAGATGGCTCCGTGATCATAGTGTGTGGGTCACTTCACAGCAAACTGGGATGCACCTTAAACAAATTCATTCCACTTGCATTTTTCCTGCTTCAGGGGAAAATGTATTCTCAGATATGAGTTGGAGCTGACGACAAAACAAGAATGATTTGATTTATTTTATTTGTTGTTTAGATATAAAACATAACAAACTTCCTGGATCCACCCACATAGTTAAGGATTGCTCCCAAAATTTGGGCAGCAGCACTGCGGTGGCTTAGTGGTTATGACACTGAGCTTGAAGACTGGAAGGTCGGGGTTCAATACCTGAGTGCTACACAAGGATCTCAGGACATGAAAGGAGCATCATCCACAAAATTTATATATTTAATAAATATGGTCCAAAGATGTGATGGAAAATCTCACCTTTGAACATATCTCTTTCGATTTGGTTGCAACAGGCCATATATCAAAATATCTTGTTAAATTTTTTTCTGCCCACATGAAAACTTTTGTCACCACAAAGACAAACTCTTCTTTCTTTCTTTCTTTGCTGTTTTGCCCAAAATTTTCCAAATCTAATTACAAAATGCCTTTTCTGTTTCCAAAAAGAGTCACTTGTGAAAGGGACCCTTTATAAAGAGGGCACAAGACAAGTATCCTGAGAACTAGAGCCCCAAACATCTGGAGTTAGATAACGGAAGTGCTACAGTGATGCTGCATCTCAAAAGAAACATTTCTAGGGATGTAGCACTAAGATTGTTTACACTTTGTTGCTTAATGCTGACCTATAACAGGAGTATGCATAGAATCAAGATGACAACAATAATAACAACTTTTGCCATCAATTTATGCCCTAAAACTATTTATTATTATTATTATTATTATTATTATTATTATTATTATTATTATTATTATTATTATTATTATTATTATTATTATTATTATTATTATTATTATTATTATTAAATTTATATGCCGCCCTACTCAGTGAAAACCGACTCAGGGCGGCTCACAACATACAATCAAATACAATGTAACAATTCAATAGAACAACACAATGTCACAATATAGTGAAATATACATCAATAATTCAAACAATAGAATATCATAAAATACAATACAGTAAAACCCCAATATACGTCATAAAGTTACAAAAATATTACAAAAAACATAGAAACATTACACAATTTTACAAAGAAAAAAAAATGTTACAAAAAGGCATCCTCACCCTACCCACCCCGAATCCTACCCATTAAGGTGGTGGCCACCAACCGACTAGTCCCCTTCCTTCTGTCCAAGGGAAAGGAGAAGGGCAATGTGTCCATCCAACATGTAGGTGCTGCCACAAAACCCCTAGAATACACAATCTGGTTGTTATCCCAGGAGGAATAGTGGGGAATCAAACTCTCATCCTTCAGTTCTGCAGCCAGATACTTAAACCTCTAAAATATCCAGCCAGTGGAGACAAAATTGATCCATCCCAGGACCTATGATCAATTCAGCAATATGCTAAAAAAATGGTGTTCTCTGTGGCATTGGATCTGGAATTTGTTATCTGTCTTAACCAATTGATGTAGTGTGCATTCTACAAAAACAATTATTTATTTTACTTTAAAACAGACAACATTTGTCAGCTGCAGCTCTTGTCCGAGAATGCATTTTTTTCCCGAAGCAGGAAAAATGCTTTTGGTGTGAATGAGTTTAAGGTGTAAAAATCAGAGCAAATTTGCACGTCTCCTTTTCAGCTCTGAAGACCAGTGTAGGCTGTGTTTTTACAGTGTGTTAGTTGAGAAACAGAACTGAAGTCCATGATTCTGTTGTCTCCACTGAGAAAGGGAAAATACTTTGCCATCAATCTTGGCTATTGTTGTGGTGTGATATATCACTTTTGTCAAGAAGAAAAACTCATTTTGAAATTCTTTTGTCAGAATCGAAAAACATAGGAACCTCACATCTATGGGCACTTTATGTTTTCATCACAATTTCAAATTAATTAGTGAGGGACTGCTTCAAAAGCCTTAATCTGGGTTAGTGTATTAAGATACATGCATTAGCTGTTTCCTGTTTTTGTTTCAACATTGCATGGTTTAAAAGAGTTCTTTTTTATGTTCATCGAGTAGTATTGAGGGCTTTAATGCACAATATTGACAGAGTAATAAAAACAGCAAATTACATTGCAGGCTTTGTGCCAGCTTCATTAAAATCCTAGTCATGCAAAGAGAGAAGGAAAGGGAGAAAGAGAGAGAGAGAAGAGTGGGTGGAGGGCAAAAACACACATACACATTATGACAGCATAGGGTACACTGAGAAACTGTACATAAAGTAATGCTGGTCTGTTGTTCTTGCTGCTCTGATGAATAAGGCTTGATCAACACTGGAAACTGATTAAAATGGTATAATAGATTCTGCTACTTCAGACATTAGATCAGGGAGAATATTGTGGATGTTAAATGATATCCTGACATAAGCAGCTAGCACTGAAAGGAAAAGTATGGATGGATACATTAAATTATTTATAACATGGGTTGGCACAGTATGGGCTTCATGAAGCCCAGATGGATATTTTAGTAGTCCTGACCACCTTAATCAGTGTGTGTGTGTGTGTGTGTGTGTGTGTGTGTGTGTGTGTGTGTGTGTGTGTGTGTGTGTGTGTGTGTGTGCGTGCGCTCTTCAAATTCTTCAGAAGTCTTTTTTTATTGTTTTAGAGTTTTGGACATATCAGTAGATACTCTCTCTCTCTCTCTCTCTGTCTCTGTCTCTCTCTCTCTCTCTCTCTCTCTCTCT
This sequence comes from Furcifer pardalis, assembly GCA_030440675.1. Lineage (NCBI taxonomy): Eukaryota > Metazoa > Chordata > Lepidosauria > Squamata > Chamaeleonidae > Furcifer > Furcifer pardalis. The sequence continues at coordinate 184,330,834 of CP126890.1, read as the reverse complement.
CACACACACACACACACACACACACACAGCAAACAAAAATCAACATTGGGTGTAATAATTTGGACTGTTCTTGTTTTAATTGTTTGCATTTGTTTTGGCCATTTCCAGGCCAGATGCAGCCAGATGCTGCCTAGGTTGCCCACAAATTATTTACAATCTGTGTTACTTTCATGTCTGTTTACTCATAAGTCCAGGTCCTTCCTTTTGATAGAGGAAGTTGCTCAATGGACAAGGAACAACATTAAAGGAGGATATAGCTGAGAAACTCAACCTTCCCTACATCACTTGGAGGACCCTGAACAAGCTGAGGATTGGAGTCCCTAAATGCGAGACTAACATGCTCATGGCTTATTTGCTGATCTGCTGATTATTGTCAGAAACATGCACCAATGAGGACTTAAGTTTGGCCAACAACAAAGCCAAGAAAATGACTTCATTTGGGCAGTCCAGGGTTTGATCGGGACATGAAAGAATAATAATAATTCAATTTTCATTTATTCTGTTTGTGTATATTTATTTGTTTGTTTGCAAGTCTGAAATACGTACAGCTGAACATTCATTTTAAGATTGCTTTTGAACACGTTATCTTTCTTTCTTGTTCTCTCTCTCTAGAAAATGTGAATGCAGTTGTATAATTTTTTGATTTAAAATGCTTGGGAGGGGTAAAAGCTTATCTATTGAAGTGCTGCTGTTAAAAAATTTGTCTGGGAGTTATGGGTCAGTTCAGCACATATGAGTAGGTCCCACGGGAATTTGGTGTTAGGCCAACCCCCTTTACTTCCATTCCTGTTGTCCCCTGGATCACAATATCCCAGGAAAATGAAAAACATAACTATAGAAGTACTGCATTTAATGTTAACAAAGAAGAAAACGAATTTGTTCAATATTTTGTATATATCAGTTCTATCATCAATCCCAATAGAGATTGCAGCCAAGAAATCAGAAGAAGACTCACAGTTGGGAGTTCAACTACGAACTAGAAAATATAATCCAGTGTAAGGATGTGCTACTGAAGACCAAGGCTAAGATCATCCAGTCTTTTAGATTCCTGATTAGCAAAATGGATATGAAAGTTGGACAGTAAAAGAAGATGGCAGGGATTTTTCTATTCAAAATGTGATGTAGGAGAAGAGCTTTGCATATATTGTGGACCACCAGAAACACAAACAAATTATCATCAATCAAATCAAGCTTGAACTCAACTTAATAAAAGCTCCTTTTCTATTAAAAGTGTTTTTGTCTAATAAACACAAACTTTTCTATTCTCTTGTGTTAGCCAAAAGGGTGTGTGTGCTCAGATAATCACTCTGGTTGAAATCCAATTGGTGCAACTACACTACACAAATTGTGATGGTGTGATCACCAAGTGCAATTAATTTCAACTTAACTTAATACTTCCTCTTCCCCACTGCAGATTTCAAGTCTTCCCTGGGATCCCTTTTGTCCCGGAGAAGCAATTGAGAGCTGAAGGACAGGAGGGGAGGATCCTTTCCAATTGGAGAATAGACACTTGTAGTCCTGCTGCCAGACTGTGACCATCAGCTGTGATCTAGTGGTGGTTTTCCAATTTTAAAAAGAGTCAAAGAGCTGAGCCCCAAATTACTGTTGCTCCTGTATATATATGGACTTACCCTTCAAGTGTTATGATTCTTTTTTTTTAATCTAAAGATGATTATCAATTTTGCATCATTTATTGACCCTTTTCCCATTGATTTGTGTTCTTTCAGATATGCATAGTGGTCTGGTGGAAATCCTGCTGAAGCCTAGTTTGTATATCTAATACACTTATTTCCCTTACCATAAAGGGCTGGTTGAGAAACTGCTACAGTAGCATATAAAACTGTTGGCAGTTTTCAGACTGATTTTTTTAAAAACACTTTTTAAAAAAAATAACTGATGCAGCACATTTTTGCTGCTATAATGGAGCCTGATCACCACCCACCCACTTTTTCTACCCCTCTGCTGAGGAGCAGTGTTTAATTAGCCCATATTCTAAAGTGGCTACCTTAAACCACTGCACAATATTGCCAGATTAAAAAAAGAAGAAATTTGGTTTATTCTCACTTATTGCACAAGCTGCAAAAAGATCAAAAGATCAAAAGTTGAAGCCCCTGAGAGAGGCCAGGAGGATTTGGATTAGAACTGCTCTGAGGCTAGATATGTTTGTTCCACCAAATATGCCACCTGATACATGTCTTTAGGAGTGAAACAGCCTGTCATTGCAGTGGGCCAAACATGGCTAAATGCTCATGTACTCATCTTCTCAGTAGGAAAGAATGAACATGGACAGAGGAGGCATCATAGTCGAAAAAGAGTTTAGTGTCTCTTAATATGCCTCGTAATGTTTGCAAGTATGGGGAAGTCAAAACAGTATTTAGACCTACGAAATCCTCTGGTTATCAGTATAATCCCTGTGGTGCAAGTGGATTGTGACCATAATGCTCATCATTATTCCAAAACAACACTTTTGAAAATGGTGGGCATTTTCAGTTGTTGGAGCTTCTTTACATTTTCTTGCTCTTTCCTATTTATCACAGTCCAAGTGTAATTAAACAGGTCTGGCAAAAACAAGTTCATTATCAAATACTGAATTTCTTTATTATGCTTGCCACTCTGCATTCAGCTCTACAGCTGTCTAAGGGAACATTTTAATTAGTTTTAGCTCTCTCTTTAAATTATTCAACTGTTTTGGTGACACATTATACTAGAGAGCTGGGTTTGGGTTTTTAGAGGAAGTAGTCAACCGTCATCAACTCTGATCTACTTTAACTATAAACATTCTCTATGGTCTACATCTGTACCTGCAGGTCAAACAGGAAATCATAAACCCCTTCTCCTTAGTAAAGGTAAAGATCACCCTTGCTCGAAAGCCAGTCGTATCCAACTCTAGCATTCAGTGCTCATATCGGTTTATAGTCAAAGAGCCAGCACTGTCTCTGTGTGTAGATGTTTCAGTGGATATGTGGCCTCAACATCAGAGTGCACAGAATGTTGTTTACCTTCCCACCGAATTGGTCCCTATTTATCTACTTGCAATTTCTTGATTTCTGACTGCTAGGTTGGCAGGAGCTGGGACAGAGATGGGAGCTCACTCTGTCATGCAGTACCCAGGAATCAAACTCTGATCAGTGAGTGCAGCATCTTAACCACTTGAGCCACCACAGTCCCTCCTTCTCCTTAGAAATATGTAAATATATTTACTGAAAGTCATTGACGTTTCCATGGAATTCTTCTGATGTTTCCCCTTATGAGAAGAAACTCATATTTACACAGATCTAAACGTGGGGAATATAAAAGTGGGATATGATATAGAAGTTCCACTATCAACCATAAGTAGCTATTAATAACATAAGATCAAGTTTTAAAATAGCTTCTCTAATTGATACTTTTTATGCATAATTAATGATCTTGGGTCTTAAAGCTCCAAAGAGCCATAGATAAGAATGTTTGTGGGTGTGCTTTCCTCCTTATCAGGCATTTCCCAAGTTGCTGAGATTGAGGTTCAGCAACTTTCCTTTGGTTGGCCACATCGTCAACTTGAGAGCCCAAAATTGCCTCTGTCACTGTTTTGTCAGCACCTCTGTACCAAAGTTCATTTTAAAAAAATATCTGTAGAAATCTTCTTACACCTGGAGAGGAGGGATATAAGGTACAACTTTGCCATGTTTTGATGGGCTGCAACACTCCTTTCATCTGCACATTCCCAAAACTTCTTTAATTAAAAAAAAAACATTTTGACCACTAGAAGGCACAAGCATGGTTTTTCAGTTATAGTCATATAAAAGGGCTTCCTCAGTCTTGAACCCCAAGATGTACTTGGACTTCACCAAGTGTGCCGACTTGGGCTTCTGGTATTAAATTCCAAGAACACCTGGGGGGCCAAAGTTGTGAAACCCTGATATAAGACAAAAGTTGGAGAGATAGGATAGGGCCATAGGAAGAAATATGGTCCTTTAAGATGCAGTGATGGGATTGTGTGACTCCCAAACCTTTGGCAGGATCTCACTCCTATTGTGAGATCTATTTTCCTCTTCTCTAGACCTTATGAGTCCACCAACCAGAGCCAATTGCAAAACTGTAGTTCAGGGGAAAATGACAAATAATAGTAGAACAAGGCTTTTGTAGACATCCACCCAGTCTAGAAATTCATATTTTGGTAGTAGAAATTGACAAACATTAGGCTATCAATATGTATATTACCAAAAATCAAGAAATATTTCACAAAAAATCAGACAAGAAAATGGAACTTGTTTATGTAAAAATTGAATACAGTAATATATAACTATAGGTGTATTATTATTATTATTATTATTATTATTATTATTATTATTATTATTATTATTATTATTATTATTATTATTATTATTATTATTATTATTATTATATAAGGGCAGTGGTGGCTTAGAGGCTATGACACTGAGTTTGGCAACATTTGAAGGTTGGCGATTCGGGTCCTGTGCGCTGTGCAGCAGAGTCTGTCCGAGCTCCTGTCAACCTAAGCAGTTTGAAAGCAAGAAATTTCAAAAATACAGCAATACAAATAATACAAATAAACAAATGGTCTGAGAGACCATGACAAATAATCTGTCCTTTCAAAGGATCAATTATTCACAGTGTATTGGAACATAGTTACTACTTTTGACACGTGTCATTTGCTGTGTGAAACTTTTATTTTTAACTTCTGTTTCATGGAATGAATAGAAGTCCTATCCAAATGTGAACATAAATTTCATTTAAATCAGGTTAGAAGTATGACAGCAGGAAGGAGAAATCTGCATGAAAGCCCAAGACAACGGGACACCTTATGGTGTGCTCAAACAATCCACCACACAACTTCTGGAGAGAATACAGTTGAATATTGTTTTCCTTTGGGTAAATTTTTAATTAAACTAACAGCATGGTTGCAAGCTTTAGATCTCTGGTATTCAAATGGCAGAGAAAGCTATTTGAATTTTAACATCTTCAAGTGTTTCATTTTTGTTACAGAAGAAAAAAACCCTGCTTTTATTTGCATGAATATAGAAAGGGTTTTTTTTTAATGTGAACCATCTATTAGTTATAAGTCAAGCATTTCTTAGATTACATTGCAGAAAGTGAGCTTTATGTAAATCTTATATGGATATGTTATACAAACTTCACTATTCCTAATTTATTAAAATATGTCTGGAAGGAACTGTCTTCAGAAAAAAAATATCCAGAATATGACACCATTAAGGTCCTCTGGCTCTCCAGATGTTTTGGACTACATCACCCATAATTACTTATCACTGGCCAGGTAGCTTCTAGGAGGACCTGAAGTTCAAAATGTCTAATTGGCTGAAGCATTAAGAAATGCAAAATTCCATGCATTGAGCACATGTGTTTCAGTCATGCATTAATAAAATCCAGCATTTTTAAGACATTAGTGGACTTGGTAAAAAGCCTGGCACTGGATTTCATTTACTACTAGTTGTTTGGGTGCTTGCCTGCCCAATTTGATACTCTCCAAAAAAATTCTGCTACAAACACCATCATCCTTGCTTGCTATGAACAATTCAGACAGTAGCTATGATTATGGGAATTGTAATTTAACATATGTTTGGGGATGGAGTGGAGATTGTGACTAGGCTGGAGAAGATTGTTTGAAGACATCATGATAGACAAATCCACAGATCCATCTGAAATACCATCTGTGATGTTTCCATAAAAACTGTGGAGTTAAAAGTCAGAAAGTGTAAAAATCAATTTATGACTGACAACTCATAAAATCTCCCCTAACCAGCATGGCCAAAGTTTAGTGTGCTGGGCTCTTTCATTGTCTGGTGGCAGTTGTGAAATAAACTACAGTAATACCTCAAATAACAACTTCATCGGATAACACTAAAATGGGATAACGATGCAAAATTTCTAAAGATGCAGTCATTTGTAGCAGCACGGTGGCTGGAAAACTGAACGGGGGCTCCCCTGTTGACTTCCCCAGCCACCCCACATCTGTGGAGGCAAGGGTGGGTGGCTAGGGAAGCCGATGGGGGGTCCCCGTCGGCTTCCCCAGCCATCGTGCAGCTGTGGATAGGGTCCCCCGACTTGCCTGGAGCCAGCAGGGGGATCAGAGAGCCCAAAATGGGTAAAAATGGACCTTTTTTTACCCATTTCAGGCTCTCTCCCCCCCTGCCGGCTCCAGGGAGGTCAGGGGACCAGAGCCAGCAGGGGGGGGCATCAAAGAGTACAAAATGGGTAAAAAAAAATTCATTTTTTTACCCATTTCAGGCTCTCTGTCCCCTGGCTCCGGGCAGGTCGGGGGACCCAATCCAAGCTGTTTCCAAAGTTCCCCCGACCTGCCCGGAGCCGGGGGGGCCAGAGAGCCTGAAATGGGTAAAAAATTGAATGTTTTTTTTTACCTATTTCGTGCTCTTTCGTGCCGGCTCCGGGGGGTGGGGGTGGGTGACCCAATCCAAACTGTTTCCAAAGTCCCCCCCCCCTCCCTTGAGGCTGCAGCAAGCAAAATGTCAGGATTCAAATCCTGACGTTCTGGCTTGCTGCAGCCTCCAGGGCAACAGGGCTTTTTTTTTAACGTTGTGCGATCAATGCATCGCACAACGTTAAAAACCAGATAACAACGAGACTTGTGGAACCAAGTCTCATCATTATCTGAGGTACTAGTGTATACATTTTTAGCTGGTCTTCCCCCATAGTAATCAGAATAGCTAACAAAATAAACATAAAATTACAACAGAAATAACAAACCTACCAGCAAAAGCAGAATTAAAAAGGTAGCTAAAAAGAGATTTGATATGAAACAAATGTGTGTATCATGTGTTGTCAAGTCTAAACTGATTACATCAGTCCCAGCTCACTTCACAAGCAACAACATTAAAGGAGGATATAGCTGAGGAACTCAACCTCCCTTACATTACTTGGAGGACCCTGAACAGGGTGAGTGTTGGAATCCCTAAATGCAAGACCAATGTCTGAAATTCAATAATAATAAACTGGCTGCATAGCTCAGTGTTTGGGTTAAAACACTAAAAGAATCGATGGACATACTGTACATACAAGCACACAAGTTCTTGTCTTTCATAAAATGTAACCATGGAACTCTAATCATCTTTTCAAAGTATATTTTTCATATATGTAAAAAAAAGAGAGAGAGAGAAACCAAGAGGACCCTATGCATTCTATATTTTTTATTCATTTTAACTACACAGTTAAAAGCATTTTCCTTCACAATGTGAAGTCGAGCTTTTCAAAACTTTGCCTGTTATTATAACTTATGTAGATACATAAACTTGGCATGGAGATTTATGCTTTGTTTGACCCTTTTAATGCCCTGCACTTGCTGCTAAGTTGCACACTTGGCTACCAGAACACTGTAACTCATTACAAAAGAACTAATACTGAAAGTTCAGTTAATTTTTTTAAAAAAATCCTTGGAAACCCTGTTCTCAGACTTGGCACCCCTTTTGGGAAATCAAAATTTTTATTACCAGGTAAATTAATGTTTCAAATGTGTGAATACAGATGCTGCTTACAAATTTGCACAATCTGTCTTCCAGGGGAAAGAATTTATACTGTATACAGTAATGGAAAACAGAAAACTGCATATTTCACTAAATTGCATCTGTAGAAAGAAAGATTTATACGGTTGGGTTTTGTCACAGAAATTTGTGACTCTAAAGCATTTTACTTGAGTGCTGGCAGTGGAGTTCCTGTGTTTCTGTTTCAGTTATTCCTCCACATATCCAAAGACCAGATATATTATACAGTTGTGCCTCGCTTAAAGAGCATAATGCATTCCACAGGATTGCTCTTTAAGCGAGTTTGATTTTTAAGCAAAACAATTGAAAGTGACCAATTTGGGGGGGGGGTTTGCAAACAATTTATTTGTTAAGCAAGTTTTTGGTTGGTTTTATTTGTTAAGTGAAGCAAACATTCAGAGAAAATTCTGCTCTTTAAGTGAGTTTCTCTTCAAGCGAGGCACTCTTTATGCGAGGTTTGACTGTATCATCCACTGTAAAAAGGCACATAACAGATCCCCAGTGTTCTCAGTTTATTTGGAGCATGAAAGTATCACCACTAGTCTGTAAGTGAAGGATTGCTGCCCAGCTTAATTTGGGCTGATTTATGAAATCCTTGGAATAAGGTATGCAGCAACCCAAATCACCAAGGAGGTGCCTAATTTACTGTTCAGTACTGATGGAAATATCCTTTAGTATTCAATCTATTTTGTGGATATTGAAATGATTGTGGATGTTGAAATGATTACAACTCACAGGAAAACTAAAAGCCTAAGCATACAGTATGAATGAAATCCAAAGTCACACACAAGAACTTCCAATGTGTGACATTGCACATCTGTTCACCTCTCCCAAATCTTTTTTGAAGTGTTCCCCAATCTTCTGCAGTAGAGGTAAAGTTTGGAGGCACATAAGTAGAAAGGGGGAAATCCACAGTTCCTGATCTCCTACATCTCCTATAGGAGATCAGGAACTATGGATTCCCTCTTTCCACTTGTGTGCCTCCAAATTTTAGTCTACCTCTACTGCAGAAGATGTTCTTACTGAACAACTTACCATCAGTGTTCCTACCGAAATATACAATATGCTTATACACTGAAACCTCATATAACAAAGGGCTCTTATAGCAAAAAACTTACATGATGAAAGGAAATTGAAAAAATGTTGCCTCACATAATGGAAATTTTCTTTATGTGAAAATAGCATCCCTATGGGGAAAACTTGCGTAACAAAAATGCCTATGGGAAAATTTGCATAGCAAAAAAATTTCTATTATGCCAGTTTCCTCTTAGAAATTTCCATTATACGAGTTTTCCCACGGGAATCTTTGTTATACAAAAAAAATTCCATACAACAAAAAAATAACATAGCAAACAACCTTGTGGAATTGATTTTTTCCGTTATACAAGGTTTCACTGTACATAGTTTCATGGATATTGTGTTATTGGTTTTGTTTAAGAAGTGAGAACAGGAAAAAAAAGGTATGTCACATCTTGTATTTGCAAACCTATTGTTTTAATTGGTACTGGTTAAATGGAACATGCAACTTCTTTGTTACAATGACTTCACTGGCTACCAGGTTGTTTTTCAGACTTAAGTGCTGGTTATTACCTATAAAGCCCTATAATGCTTAGGTCCAGGATATTTGAAGGATCATATCATAAATATGAGTCTACGTGACTTTGAAATTCTCCTGGGAGGGGACTTTTTTCAGTGTCACCACCTTCCCAAGCTCATTTGGTGAGGACACAAGAGAGTACTTTCTATTTGGCAGCTCCCAGGCTTTGGAATGCACTGCCCTGAGAAGCCAGGGTGATTTCAACCTTCTTGCCTTTTTGTTATCAGACAAAGATCTTCCTTTTAAGGCAGACTTTTAAGCAAGAAGTGGAGGGGGGTTGTGAATTTAATATTTATTAAATTTAGATATTTTAAAATGTTTTTAAAATTGTTTTTAACTTGATCAAAATAAATATTTTGTATAGAATTTTGACTTATTATTATTGTATGGTCTTAATTGTTGTGAACCACCTTAAAACACCTATGGGAAGAAAAACAGAGAATGAATGAATGAGAAAACTTAACTTAGTAGTGTCAGGGTCTTAGTAAGCACCCTGGGTTATGTAGTACTATTCAACATGGATTCTCTCTAGTTGCAAAGAGACCATGCCCGCAAAATAGCTTTGCAGCTTTCAGAACGCTGTTCTCAGACGCTGTAAAACTCCAGCAGCTCCATGATCTCCCCAGGTGAAGAAGGATGTTAGGCCTTGAAGGGGGGAAAGGCTAGTTTCCCCCCCTTCCTTTGGAATTTGGAAGATGGGTTAATATACCCAGCCCGAGAAAGATCTGTGAGAATACAATAAAACCCAAGTTACGAAAAATATAGGTTCCTTGGACACTTTCATAACTCGATTTTTTTCGTAACTTGAGGCATCTCCATAGGGGGAGCTGCGGGGTGAATTGGAGCCCAGTCTTAGGCTCCAGATCAGCCCCCAGCTCCTTCCAAGCCACACCGGAGGGCTGGAACTGCACTGCGGGGTAAGTCGGAGCCCAGTCCTAGGCTCCAAATCACCCCACAACTACAGGCTGACCCCTGCTTCATCCACAAAGCAGCCGTTTGGATCACCGAGTGCTTAGTGACCCAGCCAGTTGCCTTGCGAAGGGGCTGGGAAGACGCCCACCTCCTCTGCAAGGTAGTCACCTGGGTCACTAAGCACTTAATGATCCAGGTGGCTGCCTTCCAGAGGAAAAAGGGGGCTTGTCTTGTGAAGGGGCTGTGAATTCCCCCCTCCTCCGCAAGGCACCCAACTGGAACGTTGTGGAGGAGGGGGGGCATTCCCAGCCACTACACAAGGCAGCCACCTCGATCAATAAGCACCTAATGATCCAGGTGACTGCCTTGGAAAGGAGGTGGGCATCTTCCCAGCCCCTCTGCAAGACAACCGGCTGGATCGCTAAGCGCTTAGTGACCCAGACAGTTGCCTTCCGAAGGGGTTGGGAAGACCCACACCTCCTCTGCAAGGCAGAGTTCACCACTCCCTGCCTTCCTAGCCTCTGATCTGGTTGGGAAGGCACCGCGGGGCTGAAACAAGCCAGTCCGAAGAGCGGAAAGGCTTTTCTACTCTTCGTGATGGGCTCAAACCCCTTTCACAAGTCAGGTTTTTTTGTAACTCAGGATACAGATTTACCAAAAAAAAGCCCTTTCGTAACTCGAGTTTTTCGTAACTTGAGTCATTCGTAGATGGGTATGGTCTAAGATTGGGCTGCTAAGGCAAGACACAGGAGGGAAGAGAGAGAGTTTTCTCATTCCACTGTGTGTGTGAGACGGCTCAGGAGAGCTCTGTCTTGTCTTTGCTAAAATAATAACTTAGCTAGAATTAGGCTTTATTATTTTAAATGAATATTCTGCCTTTCTGCTTTTTGAGATTATTCTTGAAAATGCCTGAGTGATCTGTTATTTTATTTTTGCATCCTGTTTTGAAGAACTGAACAATAAAGCAACTCTACTTTGAAAGCAACTTGTTTGATAATGGGTCAATGGAAGCAGAGAATAGAAGTTGTGCTACCACAATAGCTGTTTAACTCCCTAATCTGCCTGGCACTGTAAAAAGTAAGGCATTCCTGTCTGTTGCTGGTTTATTTTCTCTCTGCCGGTTTGCAGAGAGGTGACTCAGTTCATCTTTTTCATAGCCTAGGGAGTCTTCAATAAGTATTAAGCTAGAGACATGAAGGGAGGTTGAAGGCAAAGTTTTATTAACATCTTTTTGAACCTGATAAGTAGCTGGCTGAATTGGTCAGAGAAAAAGTATGTGTCAAATAGAATGATCGCGCGCCCGGAGCTCATCTCTGGGCGCGCGCTTTGCCTCCCGTCTCATAGGGCGGGATGGACAGGCGGTGGACGCTGATTGGGCGGAGCGCGGCCTATTTAAGGCCGGGGCGTGCTCTGGCATGGCCTCTTTGCCGGCGCCCACAATGGAGCGAAGAGCAGTTGTCTCTCTCGCTCTTCTTGGCCTAGCGAAAGCTTTAGAAATTTGAATTGCTTTGTGTTTGTTTGTCTTGTTGTTGTCTGTGAGCGTTTGTGTTTGGGGATGCCATCCCATTCTGCGGCCAGGGCCAGACCTCAATGGGCTTCAGCGGAGGCGGGTTGCAATACTCAGGCTGTGGCCTGAAGGCCTCCAGTTCACCCTTTACCTGTTCCCAGGCCTCGTGTTCCACCTAGGGCCACTATGGCTAGTTCCAACCTCATAGCCTGCATTGAGGCCCTTGAGGGTGTGGCCATTGATCTGGTGCAGCCTCCAGCGGCAGGGATGCCCGCCAGGCGCGCACCTTGCCCACGGAGCAATGATGGTCAGGTTGATGTTCTTGCTTCTATCATCCGTAGGGTGGAGGACCTGGAGGCTGCACACCTGCATCACATTAATCAACCTGAACCTGAGGTTTCCATTCCAGACCCTCAGTCGATGGACAAGCTTCCTATGGTCCCAAACGTGGTTGAACAGCCCAGTTGCTCACCACATGCCTATGTTCCCCAACAACCTCCCCCTCCTTGGGTGTACGGGGATCGTGGTCCAGGTGAGTATGTCGTGCAAAGCATCCCTGCGGCATTAGTCAATACATCACAAAATACATTTTCTTCGCCCTCTCCACCTCGGTGGCCGTGGCCGGTTGGCCAGCCATACCCGACTCATATGGGTCTATCGCAGGTTCATCCTTCATCACAGCCATGGCATCCTACATATCCACAGTGGGGTTCGTATGGATATCCGGCGTTGCCTGTCTGTGCACCTCTGGGTTGGCCAGCATTTTCTATGGGCAATACAGGGTATAACTCTGTCCCAATTTCGGCCATGCCGTTCGGTGATCCGTCTCTCCCGTTAGGTGATCACCTCCTCCCTGCTACAAGGGATAAAATTTGGCGAAGGGAGTATGTGGATATCTTCACTCTCCTTATCGCGATTCGGATAAGCGCGATAAAGAGAAGGAAGATGAAAAAGATAAGGAGTTGGCAAAGAGGAAAAAGCCTCCCCGCACTTGGGCCAATTGGCTCCCCGCGTATTTGATCTATGCTGGTGTCTCCATTAAAGGTGCGCCAGAATTGGCTATACCGCTGCTCCAATATCTCGACATAATTTATAGGGCCTATGTTGATTTCCCGAGTGGCGCATGGCTCCTTTATGATGAAGCCTTCCGTATGAGAACCGCCATACACCAGGATATGCGCTGGGACGTGACACAGCAGCAACTCTGGTTGTTATTCATGACACCATCTAGACCTGTGCTTGGTGACCGATATGATTGCGGTCATTTGGTACAGTGTCCATTGCAGGCCCAGGAGTCCCGCCCAGTGGCAGGGCAGGCGGTTCAACCCCGCTTGCTCTGTTGGGACTTCACATCCAGTGATAAGTGTGCACGTAAGCAATGCCAATTTAAACATGAGTGCACCATCTGTGCGGGAACCCAGCCTGCCTCCTCGTGCCCCAAGGCAGGCGCCTCCAAGCAATGTGGCCAGCCCGGTCAGTCCAGACGTGGGCCGGACGGCCTGGGTACTTCCAAAGGGACCCAGCCCAATTTGCCTTAAGGCTCTTCGGCGACAGCTTCGTTTTTACCCTTGCCGGGCTGATGCTAGTTATTTGTTATCTCACCCGCATTTTCCACAGTTTGTGCCCAATTTACGTTCTACAGTTGGGATGGAGGAGGTCATCCGTATCCACATTAATAAGGAGGTATCCCTGGGCAGGGTTGCTTTTGTCCCTTCCTTTTTTGTCCCCTCCTTTTCCCAACTTGCGGGTTTCTCCCCTGGGTCTAGTACCAAAGAAGGCGGGTGGTGAATTTAGGTTAATTCATCATCTTTCTTTCCCGGAGGGCCTTTCCGTGAACGATGCTATTCCGCATGAACTGTATTCAGTGCGCTATACATCTTTCGATGAAGCAGTCCACATGGTCAGGTCCTGTGGTCGGGGTGCTCTGCTTGCAAAATGCGACATTAAGTCGGCCTTTCGTTTGTTGCCTGTACACCCTGACGATTTTGAACTTCTTGGCTTTTATTTTGATGGCCACTATTTTGTGGACCGGGCCATGCCTTTTGGCTGTTCTATTTCTTGCTCAGCTTTTGAGCGTTTTAGCACATTCCTGCATTGGGCCTTGGAGGTTGAGTCGGGGTCCACACAGGTGGCTCATTATTTAGACGATTTTCTTTTTTGTAGTTCCCCCTCATCAGGGGTTTGTCAACACCTTTTATGTTGCTTCCAGAAGCTGACCTGTCAACTGGGCGTACCTTTGGCACCAGAAAAGACAGAAGGGCAGGCTGTCTCCCTCACATTTCTGGGTATTGAGCTGGACACGGTTCAGCAATTATCTCGCCTGCCTGCTGACAAGGTTGACCGGTTGATCACCTTGATGAGGTCTGCCCTAGCTCATAATAAGATTACCCTTAAGGAGTTACAGTCTTTGCATGGCCACCTGAATTTTGCGTGCAAAGTAATTGCACCAGGCAGGGCCATCGCTCGACGTATATGTGATGCAATGGTTGGGCTGTCAAAACCTTTCCATTGTACCAGGGTAACCCAAGGGATTAGGGAGGATTTACGCACATGGTTGACATTTTTTTCAGGAATTTAACTGGGTGTCTTTTTGGCGTTCACCTATTTCACTTCGTTCCCAATTCCAGGTTCAATCAGATGCCTCAGGTGCCTTTGATTTTGGCATTTATTGCCGGGGCCAGTGGTGTGCTGGCTTGTGGCCGGAGGCATGGCGGAGAACGGGTATTCTCAGGGACCTCACCTTCCTGGAGTTTTTTCCTGTATTGAGGGCTCTCCTGATGTGGGGTCATGTATGGGTTGATTCCAAGGTGACATTTTGGTTGGGCAACATGTCTGTTGTACACATTTTGAGGTCCTTGACTTCCTGTTCCCCTCGTGTCATGCGTTTGGTCCGTCCATTTGTCTTGCGGGCCCTACGTCTTAATATTGTGTTCAGGGCGCGACATATCCCGGGTCTTGATAACAGTATTGTTGATGCTTTGTCCCATTCACAGATGGACAGGTTCCGGGCCCTTGCTCCCGGTGCCAGCAACTTACCATCCCAGCTCCCTCTGAGCATCTGGACCATTGGACTGGGGAAGTGAGCCATGCTATCGCCCATTCCCTGGCACCTGGTACCCGTGTGGCATACAGTCCAGCATTGAGGGGTTTTATTGCTTTTTGCAGGGATTCTTCTTTTCAGGATATTTGGCCTCTTCCAATCCAGCATTTGTTAGCTTATATCGTTTCTTTGCGTCGTCAAGGCTTGGCACCCTCTACTATTCGGAGTAGACTTTCTGCTCTAGCTTTTGTGTCCAAGGCTTCTGGTTACCCTGATGCCACACAGGATTTTAGAATATGGCGGGTTTTGGAGGGATGGTCATGGGAGCGTGGCCCCTGTCCGGACACTAGGCAACCTATATCCCTTACGGTGTTGCAGCGCGTTGCGTCTGCTTGGCCGGGCTTTTGCCATGATGCATATGAAGCTAGCCTTTTTCATGCGGCCTCTGCGGTGGCATTTTTTGGTGCTTTCCACATTGGTGAGCTCGTGACCTTTAGCTCCAGGGATCGTTCGTTGAGGTCATTGCAACTGTCAGACTTGGCTATGTATCCTAGCTCGGCCACCTTGACGGTTCGCTTCTCTAAGACTGACCCTTCTGCTAGGGGGGCTACTGTACTACTGCTGCGTTGCAGCTGGCAGTCCATCTGTCCTGTGCGTGCCTTGGCCCAATACTTGGCCTTCAGAGGAAGCAACCCGGGCTACCTTTTTTGTCATCAAAATGGTTCCCCTTTGACCCGTTATCAATTTTGGCACGTTATGGACCGTGTTTTGGCAGCGGTGGGTGTTCCTGGTGTGCGATATTGTTTCCACTCATTTTGCATAGATGCGGCGTCAACTGCTGCTTCGTTGGGATACTCAGCCGCTGACATAAAACGCTTGGGCAGGTGGTCTTCTGACTGCTTCCAGTTGTATGTGCGTCCTGTGTAACTTTTCTAACTTTGTATATTTCTTTCCTTTCAGGTTTCTGTTTTTTGCCAGCTTGGCCTCGAGTTTGGATTGTCGGTCACAGTTATGTTTACTGCGCTGGCAGGCAGGCCTCAAGGGCCCCGTGCGGCCCCCACTTGGGTCTTCAAGGGGAGGCTTTCATATTCTGGGTCAGAGGGATATGCAGTGGCGGCATCTCCTGCCGTTTATTGCGGTCAACTCTGACTGCCCCCTGCCTGAGGTTTTGGTGCTTCATTTGGGGGAAATGATATTGGGGTTACATCTGAGTTGGATTTAGTGGCCACAATCTGCAGGGATTTGTCCCAGTTGCATCAGTGGTGGCCCCAGACCCATATAGTGTGGTCCGCAATTGTGCCATGGTCTAATTACAGGACATCGGTGGACGCCGCTGCCATTAACCGGGGATGGTGCCAAGTCAACCACAGGGTGTCCCGCTTTTTTGCCCATATGGCTATCGGCACGATCGT
Source organism: Furcifer pardalis (assembly GCA_030440675.1). NCBI lineage: Eukaryota > Metazoa > Chordata > Lepidosauria > Squamata > Chamaeleonidae > Furcifer > Furcifer pardalis. The sequence goes on along the minus strand of CP126890.1, from coordinate 184,314,852 downwards.
GGAGCCTCCATCTATTGTGGCAGATGATTCCAGGCTGTATTGTCCTGATGGGGTCCATTTATCGGACCTGGGCACCCAGATGTTCCTGTTAGGTCTGTGTGGTGGTATGCAGGCTGAGTTGCCGGCCGTGGGTGGGTCGGAGAGTGGTTTAAAAAGTTGTTCTCCATGTGGTGGGTAGCACGGGTAAGCCATTGCTTAGTCCAGCCATTTCAGGCAAGGAACACATTTGACTGACCAAAAGTTGCGAGGCAAGATGAGGTCAGTGGGGGTCGGTCAAATGCATTCCAGGAACAGGGGTAACCAAGTTGGAGGTCTTGGGAGCCCCAAACAACGTTCACCTGAAACAAGGGCAGAAGTGTGAACCAGGAGGCCACTTCTGTTATGGACTAACTCAATTAATAGCAGAATGTTAATACCTATAATTTGACTGCTTACCTGTGCTACTCCCACCATACAGACAGTTATGCCACAGTTCTGGTTGGTTTTTAATAAAGTGGCCCATTTTTAAATCCAGCACGCTTGTCTGTCTCGTCATTTTGGGTCGGGGGGGGGAGCAATGTAACGTCTTTCTTTTAATTGTAGGTGATGACATTCCATTCTGCCCTCACCAGTTTCAATATAGGGAAGTTAGGGCTTAAAATACCTTTTAGTCAGCCAGATCTTGGTAGTCCCTTAACCATAGAAGGAAGGATAGTCCCTCTATATACCATATATCATGACTGATCAAAGGACCATACGCAACTCAACTAAACAGAACTTGCCTTTATCTGAGTGTCTCTTTTGCTGTATTCTTTCATGTTATACCTATGTCAACCATCTGTATAATGAATCTTCTAAGAGGTTTCAATTGATTTCTTCATTTGGAATCAAAGAAAAGAAGCACACTGAGCTTTTGACTAATCCAAAACCACAAGTTATCACAATGAGTGAGAGCATAATTGGATATCATCAGCTGCTACTCATCTCCAAGTATATGTTTTTTTCTGAAAATGTTTTCAGGAAAAAATGCCATTGGTATGAATTTTTTTATGGTGGATCCCAGCTTGCCTTGAAGTGACCAACATACTATGATCACGAAGTCATTTTCTAAGACACGTATTAATTGGATATACAGTAACCCAATATTTTCAAGCAGGGTCTATTTCTTGTTAGGCTAAAGTTGAAAGGTATTCTGACTTCTACTTCTACTTTCCATCTCTTTTTTGTCTCCTCTTATGGCTACTGAAGCCCTTTATGGGCCCATCAACCTCACCTTATTTTTCAATTATCATGGTGTAACCTGGTGATAGTTATCTAATTTTCTCATGCCTGGATAGCCATGGGATGTCCCAATTTGAAAGACAACATTTTTGCCTCCGAAAATACTACAGCTTGTCTGTTTCCCCAGTTAAATACTGTGCTTTGTGGCTGACCCTCCTTTTCTTCAAGTGCTTTGGTAATGGAGGATAGAGTTGTGCTTCATAAAGTTTTGTCATAATGGAACTTGAGATTCTGTTGAGATCTGTTGTTGGAGAAACTGACTTAAATGCTAAGCTGTGAAAAGGAACAAAGGTACAGCAGATTCCCAAGTAAATTGATGGTACCATTGTCTAGCAGAAGCACTTTTCTTATAATTTTCATTTAATGTAGTGTTTTCTCCCTTCTCCCCAGGCATCAGTTTCCTTTCTAGAGAATGGCATCAAAACAGGAGCTAACTTTTTCCCCAGCTGCAAAATATTGGATCCAATTACTCTCAGCATCTAACAACAGAGTTTATTTTAATAGGATTTGCAGTAAAACAAGGCATATAAGAATCAGATGCATAGGCAAAGAATTTTTCATCTTTAATCATTAAGCTACCAGTACAAATTGAGCCCTGCAGTTATTTCACTCCCAAAGGAGATCAGAGATTTAAAGAATTCAAGGGATTAAACATTTGTGTCTGAGTGAACATGCTCAGTGGTTTTTGGTGTGTGTGTGTGTGTTTTTTGTCCTGATATCATTAAAAATGTATCACTTACAAATCCTTATTTTAAAGTAAGACAATATACTGGTTTTCTGGGGTTACCATTGAAACTCAGCTTCAAAAGCATACATTCATAGCCAATGTCTTTCCAGTACCTCATGCTCAAAACATTTGGAAAACCTTGAAAATCTTCAACAGTATGTTGGACACCCAGGTTCACAACTGGACCTAGAAAAACCTACAAATCAGATTAGTTAACACGTGGCTCTGATTGTCTTTGTATCCATACATCTCCTTCTCAGCATCAAGAAATCAATCCATTTAGCTTTCTCAGATCATAACTAGATCATCCTTTTACCACCACAATATATATAGAGATGCTCATTCCCTTTTGCTTGTTGATGAATTATCCTATATGACACTAATTTGCAACATTCAACAGACTGAAAGGAAATTCAAGCACCATACCTTGGGGAAAAAATGAAATAAAATAAAAACAAGCTGGATGATACTGGGAAATCATGCCAGAAGGATCCAACATAAATATATTCTGATCCACACGGAAGTACCTACACACACGTTAAGGTGACACTCGGAAATATACCTTATCAGGAGTGCTGGCTCAGTAAAAGGAATGAAAGATGAAGATTGTGGTAGTTTTTCTTTTTATGTGCCATTATTGATTTACAATCAGACCTATGGGAAGGGCAGGGCTTGGGGATAGCCTTAGTATCCTATGGTCAAAATCTGTGGGGAAAGTTACTTTGCAAGCACCTCCTAATAATTACATGGTACCCAACCAGTCCTTTTCTGTATTTTTTTAGATACAGTAAAACACCGGATAACGATTGGATTGGATAACGCTAAAATCGCATAATGTTAAGTAATCTGGGGAGGAGAATTGGATCGAATAATGTTAAGGTCCTATGGGATGGATCGGATAACAACAGCTAAAGCCTGTGCGGTTACAATGTATCTCTGTGGAGCTTTAACGTTATCCGATCCACCCCACAGGATTTTAACATGCATCGGATAACACTAAAAATTGGATAACACCAAGACTTGTGGAACCAAGTTTTAGCATTATCCGGTGTTTTACTGCATTCATATAAGGCAGAATATTTGGAAGGGGTATGCTCATATGCTAGGGGAGGGGAGATAAAATGAGGGAGAGAACTTGCAGGTGGTGTTTGACTTTTGAATTGAGAATATATATCTATAATTTATCTGGGAAAAATAAGAAGTAAACAAAACATTAATTAAAGCTGCAGATGATATCAAACTGCCATGGGTTTGGAGCATCACTGAGAAGAGATGGAAAACAAAGTGACCTAGAAAGGTTACAGGGAGAGAGAAAAATTGGAAAGACAAATTAACATGCAAAAGGCACTATGAAAAGAATGTCAGGATGAGGATAGACAAATTCAAATTCTGGATCTAAACGTGGAAAGTGAAGTGTGTGACAGGGAAGAAATAAAGATAAGTTAATAATTAGTTGATATTTCTTGTAGCTGAGAACACATATGAATTTTTTACTTTGGGGCTTAGAACATTTTCTTTAAATGAACAGAGCTAGATGACAATGACAATGTAAATGCTTGGGGGATCTATGGAGAGAGAAAAAATGGTATTTGATTTTTTTTTCTACAAAAGGGAGGAGATAATCAAGCTTTCTATCTAATGATGTGGTTGTTGTATATTTTGGAAAGACTGAGACTGATGATATTTTTGAGTAAAGAAGTGGTAGATTGTATTGGACCTAAAGTATAGATGTAAATAAGACTGATGGAACATAGAAGATTTGCATCTCTCTCTCACACACACAGAAAACTCTTAGACATTCATAGAAAGATAATGTATGTCTCATGTATCTTTCCTTTAACAGTTTTTTTCTTTTGGTATATAAAAGATCAGAAAATACCAAAAAGACAAGGGACAGTTAAAAGCTTTCCTGGTCATCTCCAGAAAGGAAAGGTACCTTTTTCTTACCATACAAAGGTATACAGTAATACCTCGGATAATGTTTGCATCAGATAACACTAAAACCACATAACGTTAAGCAATCTGGGTGGGGTGGGGTGGAATTTCATCGAATAACATTAAGATCCTATGGGATGCATAGGATAACATTCGCTAAAGCCTATGCCGATTACAATGTATCTCTATGGAGTTTTAACGTTATCCGATGCATCCCATAGGATTTTAACATGCATCAGATAACATTAAAAATCAGATAACACAAAGACTTGTGGAACCAAGTTTTAGCGTTATCTGAGGTTTTATTGTACATTGTTACAGTTCTGCTTAAAAAGAGATAGAAGAAACCCTTTGTGGTCCATGGACACAATCTGAATTCATAGGCATATGATAACTAACTAATCTGAATCTCTAAAAGGGGCCAGTGGCTACAGGCAGATGAGCCCCTCAGTGGAGGAAATGCCATTGGAAACCTTCATATTGGGTCCATCATACTGAGCAAAATGAGCAGAGGAGGAATTCTGATTCCCAATGGTCGTGTAGGTGGAAGAGGCTATGCCAGATGGATTGGCTCTGAAAGCATGGCTTGAAAATATGCTCAAGGCTGTGGCAGTCCATTGCAGCCCTGCTATTAAATCCTGCATGTCTCATTTCATGTGTGCTGTAGGAGATGGCTCCGTGATCATAGTGTGTGGGTCACTTCATTGGCAAGCTAGGATACATCTTAAACAAATTAATACCAATGACATTTTTCCTGCTTCAGGAAAATTGCATTCTCAGATACGAGTTGCAGTCAACAATGACAATAACGTTTACTAGACCACTAAAATTTTATAATCAGAACCTGGTTTTCTATCTGCTGAAGTTTTTTGTAGAGTCTTCACCAGTCCAGGCTTGTTATATTTTGGTTGTTTAATAACATCACCTGCCCTTGTCTTTGGATCCTTAAGAGAAAGTAAGAAATCTGTAATGACATATGGAGTTCACTATTCAAGAACTGTACTCTGATGACTTATCAGGGTATACTGCTTCTTTTCTGGATGAGGTAAAACAAGCCAATCACTCAATTATGGAGGTCTACAATCTTAAATATGCAAACAGACAATGTTCTCTTGAGTTAAAAACAACAACACTAATGTACGTGTGAGTGAAGGGAGAGAGGTGTTGAATAAAGATGAAGGATAGAGAAACAGTAAAAAGATTATATTCTAGCAGATACCTAACACTTTCATGTTTTTAAGAAGTATTATCCAAGCTCTAAGATAATGACTAAAAGGTTTGATTAGGGTAAGTAATTTAGCATCTTGGTTGTAGCGACACTATCGGTTTCAGAGCAAGGCAATTTAAAATGATTTTCTCTTGAACAGCCAAACATCCCAAGTGCTTTTGTCATGTCTGAGGGTAACATTTTGCATGAGAGATATTATTCCTTCAAAAGACAAATCATATAGCTTAAATGGTTGTAAAATAAAGCTTTAAAACATTCTCAGTTGCTGGCTCAGCACACTGCAGGAGTGGAGTGGACCATAAATGGAACTTATTGGATGTTCTGTGGAAGTCACTCATAAAGGCTTATCAACCATTATGCCAGTTGAGAATTACAAAACATAACATTGTCTGGTTTAAAGTGTGCCGTGTACTCTGTTTGTACACTGTGAATTAAAATTATGTTAATTAATATGAATAAATAAATAAGTAGCTTGCCAGATTACCATGTTTTGTTTCCCCTTCTGCCTTAAACACATCATATCCATATTGGTGTAGTGTGAGATAATTCATATTTTAGTTCATGTTATTCACTTAAAATATTTATATACTATCCTTCATTATAAATGTTGTAGAGTGGTGCAAAGAATTAATGGGGGGAGAGCCAAATTTTAAATATAAAATGTTGAAAATATGAAATTCACAATGGTTCAGATGTATATGGTAGTACTGTGTCAATTTAGAGGAGGATCATGCATGCATATTACGTGGTCAACTTACATTTGATAGTTGAGGTGTGCATGCACTGACTTTACTAAAAAGCATCATGTCTGGTTTAGGATGAAATGAAGTGAAAGCTGTTGTTGTGGCAGTAGATCTTTAGTCATTTCCAGTTGATAAGAAAAAGATCACTTGATTTGAAGTGGTTAAATTATGAATAAAGATGTTTAAACCAGGCCTGAGTTTAAAACAATCTATGTCTTCACGCTCATTGAGCAATACAGCTAAAGAGACATATTGAGCCTTTCTCAACCTTTCAACCTCCCTTGCAAAAAGAATGGAATAAGACACCTACCGTATATGCTGGTGTACAAGACGACTGGCTGTATAAGACGACCCCCCCAACATTTCCACTCAAAATATAGAGTTTGTTATATACTCGCTGTATAAGACTACCCCCTCTTCCGCACACCTTCCACACACCAAATAAAATGTAAAAGAACATCAGATTTGATTTCAACATGTTAATTTATATTCAAATGCTTATGACATGCAGAAAAACTGTCACAAGGCTGTATGCTACCAAACATGTACAGTAAACATAAAACAGTGCAAGTTTATTAAACGTAATTCACCAAAGACAATTCACTAAAGCTGAATGGAACAATAAACCTATGGGAGCTGCCATGCTGTTTGTTTTCTAATCTGTTTACCAAACTGGAACTGTCAATGATAGAAGGAAGATAACAAATAGAGGGAGAGACCAAGTGCCAGGCAAGTCCCTAGCAAGTTTGCTGGCGTGACAGTTTCCCTTTAAAAGTCTTCAAACTCCTGTTTGTCATCTGATATTAAAAGTTGTTATCCGATCCATCCCATAGGACCTTAACATTATTCGATGCAATTCTCCTCCCCAGATTGCTTAACGTTATGCGATTTAAGCGTTATCAGAGGTAAACGTTATCTGAGGTAAATGTTATCGAAGGTATTACTGTATTTTATTCAACTGAAGTGCACCCGGTGTACAAGATGGCTCCCCCACTTGGAGGCATGTTTTTCAGGGGTAAAAAGTCATCTTATACACCAGCATATACGGTATGTCAACTACTGTTAGCTTTGCTTGTTTGTTTCTTCCCCATCAAAATGATTTATAGACTCAATAAGTGACAAAATATATTATATATATTATATATTTTTGTCACTTATTGTTGACGTGAAACTTCAAATATTCCTACTGTTAGGACTAAATACTAAGCAAACCAATGTGAAAAGTGAAATATATTTTAATTAATAACATTATCATAAGGTTTTTCTTTTTGCAATACTTATTAATAAATGGAAACAACATTTTCAGTAGATGAATGGATAGGAAAATAGTGTGATGTTGAGGGTTTTATTTAATTTCAGATTAACTTCAAATGTATATTCAGAATTTTAATATGCACTTATATTACTTATCATTTGTTTCTTCTATTCTGAAAAGATGTGAACAGAAATAATAGACAATGAATTGATTCTAGATATTTTGGAGGAGGAGGTTAATGCCTGCCTTTGTTTTGAGTAAATATTTTATTTCCAGATTTGTCTTTTAAGCATCCTAAACAGTAACAAATGTTTTTTGATTCACATACAAATTATAAGAGAAGAGGCATGAAATTTCCCTAACCTTTCTTGCAGCTCTATAAATCACAAACAGACAAGAAAGTTAAGCATGGCTTCACTGGAAAACACAGCCGACAGATGTAGTATGCATTCCCTTCAAAATAATTCAGAACCAGTTTCAATTTATCAAATGCCTACTTTATCTGTCAAAACAACGTCCTTTCTCAACTAAAGGGCATTGTTTCTGCAGTAAAGGAAAAAAAAAAGCCCTTCTGATGCATTGTTATCTGCAAATGGATGGTGGAATAATGGAACAACAGGCAGTGTTTCAAATAAGGAGATCAAAGGGCAAAATGCATTGCAAATCTTGTTAAAATAAAGTTAGCCAAAAATGCTAATTTCAAATAAAGACATTTATCGTCTAGCTGTCTTCTTTTTTTCCCCCACACATTGATCTACAAAATAAATAAGTCAAGGGAAATTTCTTCTATTTAGACATGGGCTTGCCCATTATGATTCAGGGAAAGCTGAACTACTGCGTAGAACAAGCATTAGTGAAGTATCTTGCTGAGCTGCCACTTTTATGATCTGGTAGCAGTGTGAGAGAGGAAAAGTTTCCAATCACTTAATTTAGGCTTGCCATATATTTCCTTGCAATCAGTACAGATGAATAGGGCCACACTGGTAAAAGGATCAAGTTAAGGATTCCATCTACCACACTACTTGAAATTTTGAACCAATCATTCTTCATCTGTAATTTAAAAGCAAAAAAATTCTGAGATATGATGCTACTGAAGATAAGGCATTTAAAATCAGGTTAATCAGCCAGAAGAGTGGGATATGTATGTATGTATGTATGAATGAACGAATGCATGCATGTGTGTGAACGTGTGCGCGTGTGCGTGCGTGCATGCATGCATGCGTGTGTGTGTGATGAATGAATGAATGACTAAGTGGAAGACTAAATAAAATTACAAAGTGTATTTTTTATTCGGGATTTGAACACATGTTTACAGCAATATAAATGTCAGAAGATGCAGCAGGTGCTACCTGTTCAGAAATAATGTGGAAACTGGCTGGATGGAAGAATATCCCACATGACCACGGAAACGTCTGTCGGCTCTTTGGCTTTGAAACAGAGATGAGCACTGAACCCTAGAGTTGGATATGACTGGCTTTCGAGCAAGGGAAACCTTTACCTTTACTTAATTCCTGTAGCAGAATTTTCCGAAATGTATACCTCAACAATCAGACTTGCAAATTACATCTGGATTTGTCTTCCAATGGCCAACAATAAAGTCTAGAAAGTATGAAAAATGGATGTAAGGAAAACCATGCAGGTTGACAAACATACACTTTCTAGATTTGAAGAAGCACCTATTCTAAAGCTGTGTTCAATATATTGGCCCAAATCCTATTGTTTAACACAGTAAATCTCACTAGAGTAGGCCTATTGAATCAATAGAAAATTGGTGAGTAAACTTCTTTGGAAGTTCCCTTGGTTCAAATGGGCCTATACCAATTGTGACTAGCAGACTCTTGTGTGATTTATTATATCAAGCAACAAGATTTTGTTCACTGCATAATCACACTCATTGGGTGACCTTAGGCCAGTCATGATGTCTGGCTACCTCGTAGCATTATTATGAGGGTAAAATGAAGATAGCCAGGATATAAAACAATTAAGGAAATAAATGAATGTTTGCAGAGGTATATTATAACACATCCATACCCAGTGAACGGCAGTTCTTAAGTGGTAGCTGGTGGTTCAAATATATGTTTCTGTCCAGCAGATGGAGCAATCCAATGTCACACATCACTATAGAAATGTTATCTACATTTAGTTTGGATAAAAACAATTAATATGTATGATGTTTATATTAAATAAGACAGTTATATCAAAACATGAGATTGGTGTTAAAATATGAACTGTCTGATAGAAATATATTTTGCAGAGATTTGGTTAACTCTTGTATGATGTAGTTATTTAATAAATACATCCAATCAGAAAAGAATACAGTAATACCCCGGATAACGATTGCATCGGATAACGATGCAAGTTTTTTTGGAAAAAACTTGTATCGGATAACGATTCTGGATAATGATTCTTAGCGTTATCCGAGGCAATGGTCTGCGGGTGTTGGGTGGTTTGGGTAGAACTACCCAATCTACCCCCCACCTGCAGCGGTCTCTGCGACTGTAGTAGGGTTGGGGAAAAGCACGCACCTTTTCCCCAACCCTACTGTAGTCGCAGAGACTGCTGCGGGTGGGGATGGCTTTAAAGGCCTGCCTTTAAAGCGGTTTGTCCCTGAAGTCAGGGTATTACTGTATGTATATAGTTGGGTTATGAGTGCCTCAGGTAAGGAAATTTCTGGGTTATGAATGAAAATCCATTGAAAATAATGCCTCGGGTTACAATCCCCCCCCCCCTGAATATGAAGCAAATTTCCCCAGGAAACCAGTGCATTACCAGAGCTGGGCACTAGAGGCCACTGTCTGCAATGTAAAATCCAGTGGTACCCCGAGTTACTAATTTTTCACAATACAGAACATCCTGTAAAGCTCATTAAATTCATAACCCCAGGCACCACTGTATTTAAATGAAATATTAAATGGTTTGAATGTGTGCTTAAATTTGTTCATTTTGAAATAGCATTATACACACATTATTTATTATTATTTATTTAGATTTATTATCCCGCCCTAATCAGGCGAACCTGACTCTAGGCGGCTTACAGAAATTCATAAATTAAAACCTTAAGGTTCATAAATTACTTAAAAGTCAATTAAAAAAGAATTAAACCCTGAATTTACAAAAATCTAAAAGATTTAAAAAGGTTAAAAGGTTTAAAAAGATTTTAAAAGTTTAAAAGAGTGAGGGAGGGGTGGCTGTCCCAACATGGGACCCCAAATTCCTTAATTGCAAGCATTTCAGTGTTCTATTTTCACTATATCTAGGTAAAGGTAAGCTTTAAAACTAAAACACCACCTTTGCTTTCTTCTCTTTAAATGTCTTGAATTTTTGTCATTGCTTATCAATGCATACTGAGATTTGTCTCTGTTTTTAATAAATGTAAGAATGTTTGATTATCACATATCCGACACCTTAATCCAGAATAATAGTATTTATGCACTAAGAAGTTTCAGGCAGTGGTGTTGCGGGGGGCGGGGGGCGTGCTCCAGGTTGCACTTTTTTGGGTCATCAAAATGTCACTTGGGCATATGGGTGTCCTTGGACTTCCGTTCCTAGAAGCCCTAGAGGTTGCTGTGGGCACAGGCGCAAGCAAATTTGGCTTACACACCTGGCGGCTGAAACCCACACTAAACCACTGGGTTCAGGCAAGCTCATTGTATTTTATATCTCTGAAAGACACACAAAGTGATTTCACAGCATGTCCATTATGACTGTACATTCCTCTTCAAACATACCTATAAAAAAGCAACTTATCCATTTTTTGTTGGTGATTTCCATAGCATCCAAAGATGAAAGTATTAAAATGCCAGATTTTTTTTTTGATAAATTAAAACCTTTGAACACTTGAATAGAATGTAATAAATTTCCATCATTTCTTTACTGGATCAAAAATATTTCCAGTACAGATGAAGGAGAATTTCATTTCAGTCTTTTCTTTTATAAGTAGAAATTTTTAAAAAAAACACAACCAAAAACAAACAAAACAAAACAAAAACCCCACACATTTCTTCTTATTAGAATTAGAAGAATTTGAAAGTTTTTTAAATGATTAAACAAAAAAATGTCAGATTTCACCATACAGCCCCAGGCCTTTCAGAGGTTAACTCCAAAAATTCTTGGATCAAACCCTTATGTATTTATGCATTTTAGTTCTGGATGTAGCAATGCCTCTACAATTTAGACAGTACAAGTGGATGAAAATTTTGTTTCAGTCTTTTTTTTTTTTTTTTTTAGAACATATTGAAGTTTCAAAATCACATATAATATGGTCAAATACTAAGGATAAAAAGATATTATGATTAAAAAATGAAGGAAGAAGAGAAATTTACAGATTTTTCCATGTTGATTTTAGGAATCCAAATACAGCATGTATAACTGTGCTTGCTTGGCCAACATAATAAAGATAATAGGAAGCATGTCTCTCTCCCTCTTTCACACACACCATGGTACAAGACATTTTGGCTCCCCCTGTGAGGAAGGGACATGGGGGTACACATGCTTCCCACAGGTCTTGAGAACCTCATTCACATGGTGAAGAAAGCAATATGGATGGTGAGGCACCTGAAGAACAAGCCTTTCAGAATAGGTGTCAGAGCTGGAGCCCAATAGATTAACAGCAGCTAGATGAAACAGGAATGAAATGGCAGGCAAAGGCAGGCAGGGGCTGGATGGAGGGTTATTGGAACTAGGTGAAGAAGGACCATAGGTGTGGGAAGACACAGATGATATCAGGGGAATTGGTTTTGCTGAAGAACAGCCATCTTCCCATTTACACAAAAGCTGGGCGTGTTAATGCCTTTTCCCCCATAGCAGGGAACACGAAAGACAAATGGAAAGAGATCTAGATGGAGAGGAGCGGAACCATGTGAAGCCATAGAGCCTGCCTCCTCCTACACATTTATAGAAACCCTCATTGCAAGGGGCATGTCCCAGCTGAAAATTGCTTCCCCACCCCTGCCTCACAGGACAGGAAGCTGGAGGAATCCCAGTGAAGATAACAGGGTCCCTGAACAAGAAGAAAATGGAAAATGAGAGTGAAGGAAAAGGGACTGAAGGAGCTGGTGCTGAAACCTAAATAATGTTTTTCTGAGCAACCAAAGAGTTTCTGAGCCCACAGAGTTTTTCTTGGAAGGGGCCAACCCCTCAGGGAGGGTGGCTAGTGGGATGTACAGTTGTCTTCACATGGACATGAGTGAGTTATGTCCATGTGAAGGCCATGTATACAGATCTGTATATATGAAAAACAAATATGCTTTGACATCTTAGTAGGAAATTTATTGCAGTGTGAGGATTAGTGGATTGCAATCCAAATATCCAGACACATCAATATTAAAAAGACTAACATATGTTCCTCTCTGAAAACTGATACAAATCCATATGTCACTCTGTTCTGTGAATAATTTATAGTGGTGCATGTCAATGTATCTTTACACCTTTTGAACACATCTGAACACAAATATAAATATCCCAAATAGTTTAATTCTCTCCCACAACATGTTAGAACATAGGATTATTTTAAAAGTATAATTTATATCTATATTCAAGTAGTTTAAAAGATTTACAGCAAATAGAGCAAGCTCCCATAACACTGTTTTCACAAACGTAATGTTAATAAGGTGTTGGAAGTTATCCTACTTTATGTTACAGCTAACACTGGGCTAATACTTTCAAATAGTCTTTTCATTATTATCGTATCTATTTGGATGCAGCCATTCAAAATGATTTTATGAAGAACAATGACAGACTTATTTATATGTTCTTGAAGCAGATTAGGTTAATCTTTCCCAAAATGGTAATTCAACAAGACTGAAGTCAGCAGTAAAATCAAGTCACCAGAGCCACATAACAGTTGTCAATATCAGTTTGGAGTGATTCACATTAAACTGTTTTGATAATCTCAATGGCATTCCCCCGAGTTTTGAATCAAACCTTGGGTACTATTAAATCATAACTCTCTGAGAAAATTAATTTGAAATGGCCATGTTATGCTTAGTTTCAATTGAAACTGCTCCCTGTAGCTACTGATACCCCTTATGCCTCAAGACACCTTCCAATAATGGTTAACCCATTTTAAAAGGCTATGACCTACTTTAAACCATTAAGAGCACGGGCAAGCTATAAATCCAAAGAAATGAATCAAATAAATAATTAAATGGGAGCATGTCTTTTCTCACAAACAGTAACTGCATGGGATCACATTCTGAGGTATATTGAATAGAATCCAATGGAACCTGAATGCCTAGCATTCCACAAATCCCAACCATGTTGCCATTTGGCTCTCCTCACAACTATCATCTTCAACAGCCGTTCAAATTCCCAGGTTTGACAACATTACCTTAAAATTCTAAGCTTGAGAAAAAGGAGACTGTTTTGCTATTGGTGCTTGTAATCTGTTCTGCTAAACAATAAAACAAGCAAGAAAAGAGATACACAAACTGGAATATGTCTTATCTTTAAAATGAAGCATAATAATAATTGTGTGCTGTCAATCAATTCTTTTCAGGGTTTTTTTTAAGATAACAGTACTCAGAGGTGGTTTATCATACTGGGGGTAACATGGAACTGCACAGCTTTCCAATGGCCCACAGGCTGGCTCTTCTGGTACAGTGGGAAACTGAATTCATAGTCTCTGGTTCCACAGCCAGATACCTAGCTCACTGATCACAGGATGTGTTCTTTTAAAAGAAAAATGGACTACATTTTAAGGTAATAATTCTTAATATCTCCTCAGTGCATTTGAGGAGGCATGTAGACAATGTTCATACAAAACTGTACAAAATCTGGGGCTCTTAGGAGGTGGAACATAGTCTTCATAGGAGTTAAAAATATGGTAAGTAATTTCAACTGAGAAATGTATAAATTGAAAGCAATACAGTAGAATGAACTGCTGGACCAAAATAGAGAGCAAATGGCAACTGAACTCTCAATAATGCTGATTATTTTAACAACTATTGTCCCATTAAAAAAATCACTTTTTGGGAATCTAGTGTAGAAGATGATTGTGTCTTGGGCCTTAGCGAGAGTTCTGAATGCCTCGAACTATCCCAGTTTGGGTTCAGTCATCAATATGGGATTGAAACAGCATTGGTCACCCTGTTGGATGACCTTCTGAGAGAAGCTCACCAGAGTAATACCTCATTTCTTGTCCTCTTGGATCTCTCAGCTGTCTTTGATACCATCAAACATGGTATCCTCTTGGACAGGCTCTTTGGGTTTGGCATTGATGACAAGGATTTGCCTAGCACCAGTCCTACCTTGAGGAGCATATCTTGAGAGTACAGATGGGGGAAGAATTGTCGGACCCTTGGATACAACAATATGAGGTACCACAGGGGTCTCCCCTATACTGTTTAATATCTATTTAAGGCCACTGGTTGAGGTCCTCAGGCACTGGGTGCATTTTGCACCCTGGAGAGATGCCTGGAGACGGTCATGGAATGGATAGAGGATAATAAACTGAATTTGAATTTGGATAAAACAGAGATTATGCTGGTTGGAGATAACCAGTCTCAGGTTGGGGGAATCTCCCTCATACTAGGAGGTGTGACTTCCTTTCAGGCAGAGTGTACACAATCTAGGTGTGCTGCTTGAACTAGCTCTGTCTATGGAACATTAGATATCATCTATGATCATTAAAGAAAATCTGCTGAATGTTGTAGGTCAGGTATATGCTCTTTCAGGGTTGTGTTCAGCCTTGGCATTGCCTAAGCCCCCCTGCCTTTTGGTAACTCAGCTTGTTGTGGGACTCCTCAAAGAAGACTGCTTGCCAATAACTGTACTCATCTGTGCAATCATGTGATGCACTCTCCTTCAGTGTTGTAGGTGTCATTTTGACTTCTTATTCTGGTGCTTCCTTACATAGCCACTTCAGCGATACATAAGGAGGCATACACCTTTGAAAATATTTAGTGTGGGTTGGAGGCAGACTAAGGCTCTTTTGTTGGGATTCATTTATAGCTTAATCAAGATTGTATTCCTTTATATACTTGTGTTATAGATCATAGTACTTGTATTAGGTTTTTTATTCATTCATTCATTCATTCGATTTATATACCGCCCTACTCGGTGCAACCGACTCAGGGCGGTTTACAGCAGACAATCAAAAGTAATATAACATAATCAAAGGTCATACAGTATAAATATAACAATACAGTGCAGCAGTGCAGCAAAACAAAACCACACTGCAAAATAAAGTTACAAAGTTCAATTCCAATTACATATATATTACATAGTTTCAATAATATGATACAATATAAAAAATACATGCTAGATTTCATTACTGTACTGGAAAAATACAACTGGGCCTCTTAAAGGAATGCATGCATGTCCTTGAATGCTAGCTCTGGTTAGCTTCAGAGATAAGAACCCCTCTCCAGTCATTTATAAGAACAATATATAGTTGTGTTTTTCTCCTCTTTCCCCCTTCCCTTTTTCTCCTGGCTCACACCCTCTCTCCTTCCTCCTTCCTCCACTTTCCCCCTCCTTTTTTTCTTCTGGCTAGGAATCTCTTTGTGTGTGTGACTGTATTAGATATATGCCAGGCTGTCTGCAAAAGTATAAGCAAGAGAGATCAGTCTGAAAAACAGCAGATCAGAGCAGTTTGCAAAAGAGCAAGAGAAGAGCTAGCTAGCACAGATCACAGCAGACACTTCATAGGTTTTCTCCAGATGTGGAGAACATAATAAAGACTTTTTTCACTTGGATAAGATTGCTGACTCAATTTCTTCAGCGTTGATTGTTGAGGCTGGTTTACTCAACACTCTTTTGCCAGATTTAGTGTGTTATTCCACAAAATGAAGAAAGCACATGTGTGACTGAAAAGATGATCATTTGAATTATCACAGTCACCATTTCTTGGTGGGTTTTCCTAGCCCATTCCACATCACTGGTTACCTTGTTTTAAACACTATCAGAGTCATGTGAGCTTCTGCAATGCAAAAAGGCTGTTTCCATGCATCATAAGCTTATTAATCAGTCTTGAGAATTATGGGAATCTGTGTGTGACAAGAACCAAAAGCACAAAGTTAAAACAGGAACATTTAAATGAGAACGTAAGATGTCACCCTAGATAGGCAATGCAATTTATGTTGTTCTGATAACTTACATTCAGACAGGAATATTTGTCATCTTGCTGAATGATACTCATTGGACTGGGCACATCTTAAAAGAAATGTGTTGGAGTTTTATGCCTGTGTAGATTGATTCAATTGTTGATTATTGTGTTATATGACTCTGAAAAAAGCATTTGCAAAAGCTGAGCTATCATATCTGGATTTTTTTTTTTCAATATAAAAACACTACTATTTAATTTTTTCAATTTATTACACTGGGAAGGAAAGGTCAAGGAAATAAGGTCCCACAGAAACATACTACACCACAGTTGTTGCTATCTGTCTTGTTGCCCAAAGTCCCAATTCACACTTTTTTTGTCCTTTTTTTTGGTCTGCACTAAGTGTGGCTCTTCATGTGTTATTGGGTGATGGGAATTGCAATTTAACAACATACGCAGAGTTGATCTTTGTCTTCTGATGGTTTAAATCCTTCAGCCTGTAACCTATTGCTAAACCCATTGACTCAGTTGGATTATGTAACACAGAATGAGCCTCCTCAAAGATTGTGGTCTTTTTAAACCACAATTAGGCTACCCTGGTAATGGAAATCTTGTGTTGCTGTTTAATCTTTCTCACACTAGGTCAGTTGGAAGGAACTGCAGAATGAACTCACCAAAAGGTGCCTACATTTTGGCAGTTTCATATCTGGCCTAGACATGGGAGAAGAAGACTGCTGATTTAACATTTCTTACATTACTGATTGATTCAGTGTCTATCCATGGTTCAGGCTAGCAATAACATACTGGGCTTAATCACACATTACTGCACCCAAGCTTATATACCTACAAGTGAATGGATTGATATTCTTCCTTGTTGTCTTAGCTACATTCTTCCTCTCTTTCTTCTAATGCTGTTTCTCGTGTAGTCATTTCTGAGCTATGGCAACTCTATCAATGAGAGACCTCCAGAATGTCATTTCCTCAACAGCCCTTCTCACCTCTTGCAAACTCAAGCCTGTGAATTCCTTGAGGGATTTAATCCATTTCACATTTGGCCTTCCTCTTTTCCATCAGTCTTTCCCAGCATTATTCTCTTTTCTAGAGGGTCTTGCCTTCTCATGAGGTTCCCATAATATGACAGCCTCAGCTTCATCATTTTTGCATCCAGAGACAGTTTCAGGCTTTATCAGCTGAAGGACCTATTTTTTCATCTCTCCGACAGTCCAGGATATCCATAAAGTTCTCCTCCATCACCGTAGTTCAAATGCGTCAATTTCCCATGTCAGCTTTCTTTACTATCAAGCTTTCACACCCATACATAATGACTGAGAAATACAAGAGTGTGGATGCTTCCCTCTTTATAGAAAGTTGGAATGTAAAATCCTAGCAGTAGGATTTTTCTTTTATTATTTTCTAAAAATGTCTTGCACACTGATAACACCTCATTAATATTAAAAACTAATGTGCGCCGAAACACATCAAAGTTTGCCAATGAGTGAACATTTGATTGGAAGCCATGCAGAGGTGGAAATATACAATGCTGGCTTCCTGACAAGTCTCCTGGTATGATAAGCATGTCTGTTACATTCATCCCTAGTCACTCTGATCCAGTGCAGGACGCGTGGAACATGTTTCTCAGAGCTAAATGCCAACTGATTAGTTATTTGGCAATGGGGAAGAATGAAATTAACACCCCATACCTCCCATCTACCTTGCTGAACAGACAATTATCAGAATCTTAACTTTAGGAATGAAAAAGGCTTGCCTCCTCAGCTCTGGTTGCTAGATGCATATTGTGCTAAATGAAATACTTATTTCACAGTTTGCTGTTAATTTTTGGAAAAGGAGGGTTTAAAAAAAGCCTCCAAGAATATTTGTCATCTTTGGAGTTTGGGATAAAATGTAACATACTTCTAGGCCAGGTAGCTTTTTATTATTTATTTATTTATTATTCGTATTCATCCACCACCCTTCTCACCGAGGTGACCCAGGGTGGCTCACAAATCACAAAGCACAACAACAAAACACGAACATTCCTAAACCCCTCGGATATAAAACTGTGCAAGATTAACATTTAAAATCTAAAATCTAAAAAGTTTTAAAATATCAAATTACTACATCTTGAGGGAGGGAGGGGCTTAAATCATCCAGCGGGCTGGGGTCACTATACCTCCCACACCCCATACCTGCCCTGCCAGCCATGTTTTTAAATTCTTCCTAAAGGGCAGTAATTCCGTCTGGAGCCACATCTTAGTTGGCAGTAGGTTCCACAGGGCCAGAGCGGACACAGAGAAGCCCCTCCTCCTAGTGCTAGAGAGATGTGCCTCTCTGGCCTGGAACAACTAGAGAGTCTCTCCGGTCCACTCTGGTGGACGGACAGATGTTCTTGGGGTGAGGCAGTCTCTTAAGTACCCTGACCCACTACCATGTAGGGCTTTAAAGGTAATTACCAGCACCTTGAATTGCACCTGGAGACATACTGGCAACCAGTGCAGCTCCCGAAGCAGCGGTGAGGCATGTGCATACCACCCACACTCCATCACCACCCAGGCAGCTTCATTCTGGACCAGCTGAAGTCTCTGAATGGTCATCAAGGGCAGCCCCATGTAGAGCGCATTACAGTAATCAAGTCTGGAGGTGACCAGAGCATGTTTGATCATGAGCTTGATGACAGTCTTTGCTTTACCTTAAAAAAGCACAGCTATTGATAGAGGTCTTCATAGTAAACAGAATGGTTTAATAATCAATCCTTACATAATGGGGGGAAATGCAAAAGAATTGCTCAGCACCAGACCTTTGGGACAGGACAGCCCTGCAAAGAGACTCAGTGGTCATTTCTGTGAGCATCGTGCTTTCCCACATGTTCTCTAAGTTATGCAGAATACTTTTTCCAAGGGAGAGGATGGGACAGGCACCTGTCCTCTGTTTCATTCTGACAAGGTCCTCAAGCAGAGGATGAGCAGCTGGTTCTTTCAGGTGACTTTCCTGAGGGAAATATCTATTCCATACTTCCTGAGACTTCTTGTGAGACAAAGGCCACTTGACCTTGGGAATCTGTTTCTTCGGGAGACTTGTGACACTTTTGTAGTATACATGCAGCACTATATCCATTTGAAAAAAGTGGATGACTGAAAATGGGTAGTCCTGAAAACAGGCACTAATTAAGGTAAAGGAAAAGGTAGCCCTTGTTCGAAAGCCAGTTGTATCTGACTCTAGGGTTCAGTGCTCATCTCTGTTTATAGCCAAAGAGCCAGCACTGCCTGCATCTGCAGACATTTCCATGGACACAAGGCAGCCATGCCTCAACACCAGAGCGCACGAACACTGTTTACCTTCCCACCCAAGTAGTAGCTATTTATCTACTTGCAACTTCTTGCTTTCAAACTGCTAGATTGGCAGGATCTGGGACAGAGATGGGAGCTCACTCCATCATACAGCACTTGAGAACTGAACTCCGACCTTCCAGTCATCAAGTTTAGCATCTTAACCACTTGAGTCACTGCAGCCCTTAATCAATGGAACATATACCAAAACATATACATTAGGGGGAAAACAATGGAGCACTTAATGCTCCTCAGTTTCATACATAAAGTAGGTAGAATGAGAATATATGTGGAATTGAGAGAAAATACAACAAAATTAAAACCAAGAATTTTCCCATGGGATAATAGGGCAAGTGAGGTTCTCTGGAAGGAAATATCTGAATATTAAGTTTAATATGAAGTGTTAAACTGGCATCCATAAAAGATTGTATGCCCCCATCAATGTAAATGTGTAGGTAGATTTCACTAATTCTTCTCCCAACAGTTGCCTATTCACTTACAAATCTGCTCCAGAGGTCCAGGGAACATCTAGAGATAGAGAAATTATGTCTTATTAGGATTAGACATAATCCTAATTATGGGTGAAGACACAAAGTGAGTCTGACCGAACACTAGTTAGAGCTACTATTAAAGCCTACTTAGTGGCGATGGAGGGGGTGAAACGTCAGTATTTCACCTCCCTCATTGCCTCCACAGATAACCGCCCAGCTACACTGTTCAAGGTAACAAGGTCCCTCCTGGGTAGGGGGGCGGGGCGGCGGACGCTGGGTGGCAGGGGGTGGCTGAGGCTTACGCTGATTATCTGACAGAGAAAATTGCTCAGATCCGTCTGAAGTTGAATCCTGACATGGAAAATGTAGAGCTGGGGTTGTCTGAGGTACAGTCTTGCCATGTTATCTGGGATCAGTTTGATCCAGTTGTCCTTTGGGAAGTGGACAGGCTGCTTGGAGCTGTCCGTGCTACTGCCTGCACATTAGATTCATGTCCTGCTTTGCTTGTTAAGTCTGCCCGGATGGTGACTGGCAGCTGGGTTGAGGCAATTATTAATTCCTCGTTCCGGGAGGGGTTTTTCCCCAGCATCTTTTAAACATGCATTGGTGCGCCCCCTCCTAAAAAAGCCTTCCCTCAACCCAACCATAATGGCCAATTTTCGACCAGTATCCAACTTATCCTTTTTGGGTAAAGTATTGGAGAAGGCAGTGGCATGGCGGTTACAGGAGTTCCTGGATGAAGCGGATTATCTGGACCCTTTTCAGTCAGGATTCAGGCCTGGATATGGGACGGAAGCTACATTAGTCGCACTGGTAGATGATCTCTGGAGGGAGTGGGATGGCAGACATCCAACTGTCCTGGCTCTTCTTGACCTCTCAGCGGCGTTTGATACCGTTGACCATGGTATCCTTCTGGGAAGGCTCCAAGGACTGGGGATCCAAGGCACCGTGTTGGCTTGGTTTTCCTCATTTCTGAGGAGCCAGACCCAGTCGGTGTGGTTGGAGGGTGAGATGTCCAGTCCTAGGCTGCTCCAATAGTGGGTGCCTCAGGGCTCGGTGCTCTCACCTCTTCTATTTAATATCTACATGAAACCACTGGGTGAGATCATCCGTTCCCATGGGGTGAGGTACCATCAGTATGCAGATGACACCCAACTGTATATCTCGGCCTGTGGGGACCCTAGCGATGCAATGGAAGTCCTAACCAGGTGCCTGGAGGCTGTCAAGGTCTGGATGGGGGACAATGGGCTAAGACTGAGTGGCTGTGGGTTGGGGGTCCTGTGTTATCTCAGGAACTACCACCTTTGGTTCTGGATGAGGCAGCTCTGCCCCAATCAGACCCGGTACATAATTTCGGGGTCCTCCTGGACTCGCAACTACTGCTCAAAGAGCAGGTGGCAGTCGTGGCCAGGAGGGCCTTTGCACAACTTCGTGTGATTCGCCAATTACAGCCGTTCCTAGACTGGGACTCCTTGCTCATGGTCACACATGCCTTGGTCACCTCCAGACTTGATTATTGTAATGCGCTCTACATGGGGCTGCCCTTGGTGACCATTCGGAGGCTTCAGCTGGTCCAGAATGCAGCTGCACGAGTAGTGGTGGGATGCAGGCATTATGCCCGTACTTCACCGCTGCTGAAGGAGCTGCACTGGCTCCCAGTTGCCTCCGGGTGCAATTCAAGGTGCTGGTTATTACCTTTAAAGCTCTACATGGTAGTGGACCAGGATACTTAAGAGACCGCGTCACCCCAAGGACATCTGCCTGTCCCACCAGAACAGAATGGAGAGGCTCTCAGGTTGTGCCATCAGCCAGAGAGGCGCATCTCGCTTGCATGAGAAGGAGGGCCTTCTCGGTGTCCGCTCCGGCCCTCTGGAACCTCCTCCCAATAGAACTACGCATGCAGACAGAGTTGCTGCCCTTTAGAAAAGGAGTGAAAACCTGACTGCCAGGTTTGGTCTGGGGAGTGGATGGTGCAATTTCTCCAGCCAGTTGGTTGGTTTGACCCCAGTATGCCTTTGTTGCATTTTTTGGCTTTTAATACTAAGTTTTTTAAAGTTTTTAGAATTTTTATTTTTTTAAATGATTTTATAATTGTTGTATATTGCCCTGGGTCCCTTTTGGGAGGAGGGCGATAAACAAATTTAAATAAATAAATAAATCCAAGCCATTAAATTTAAAACTTTTTGCTTTGTTCCTAGAAGAGAGTCAGGAAATAGACCCCACCCAATCTTCACAATTAATTATACTTTCCTTGGAAGCAAGAAATCAAATGGCATATGAACAAAGTGTAGAATGAAGAAATTTGGCACACTTAATTCTTTTTGCTGATTTAGAGAGGCAGATATCATTATTCTCTCCCACCCCACCCCTTGGCTTTGCTTCTTTCCCCCCAAAATGTAAACTATGCTGGGGATGATGTGCAGATGACATATAATCCTGAAGTGAGATAGCATTTCAATTAACTAATCTTTAATTAATCTTAAAATTAGCAGGAATCACTAGATACAGTGTAAAATTTTATAGGACATTACTTGTTACCCTATCTCCTAATGCATACACTCTTATAGATATAGATCACAGAATCACCAAAAAAAACCCTCTCTCCGACCTTATTTTCAGATGCCACACAACATATGATGAACTTAAGCTAAACAGCTTATTACTTGTCCATCCTTCCTCCACCTCCGTTGGGTACCACAAATTGATACTAATTTTCTAGAGTGTTTTCATAATTCCTTAATAATAAGCAATGGTATTTGTGGTATATTTGAAATGAGTTGTAGATTGACTACCTGCTGTCATATATATATGGGCCTTTCCAATTTTGTTTCATTATTCTTAAAAATACCAAATTCAAACACTGAGAGTTCAGCAGAACTTTCTTTCTCTTAAATGAATTGGTAAGAATACCCTATATTGGCCCTGATGATGTATGTAGATATTTAGTGCCTGCATTTTGCAGTTATAAGAAATTGTATTGAAAGATACTCATACATAGAATGTTAGGTCAAAATTTATCCCACCAATTAGAGGGTTATCAGAAGCCATGGTGACTAACTGACAAGGTAACAAATGTATGTAAGTTATATGATGAGTCATAAAAAAAATCCCAAATCCCTAGGGGACGAATATCACAAATGCCACTTTGAATAATTAGGTCTTCAATAGTTTCTTAAATGTCACCACCAAGAAGTCCCTTTTCCAAATATCATCTTTCCTAGTTTCTCTCAATAAATTGTAACATGATTAAGAACTAAGTGCTGATTCAGGTTCTAGGAGTGTATTTTCTCCACCTGAATTGATAGGAGATGATCTCTGCCCCATTCCTGAAGCTCATTTATATACTCTCAACAACTGCTCTGAAGGGCTGGGAAACTAGAGTAGGTTTTCTACACCACATAAAACTGCAGGGGGAAGGGGAGGAGAAGTTCTGTTGCTGGCAGAAGCAGTGGATCCTAGCCAGAAGCCCACTGGATTGGCCCTGGGTAGATTAACCTGATAGACTGGGCTTCTGATAGACTACAATTATTTTAAACACAAATTCATTCCATTTTAAATAAGAAATCACATAAAACCAAATGGTAACTGAATGAAGTGAATGAACTGAATTCTTAACAATCTCTAGCTCTAGACTGGATTTTTTTTTTTTTGGGGGGGGGGCTAAATACAAGGCCTTCTCCATTAATCCCCATGCCACACAGCACTCAACTTCTTCATTAGTATCATCCCCAAACAAATTCTGATCCCTTTATTACTAGTCTTTTCTCAAGTAACACACTGATCTCTTGCTTTTCATCTCTAGTCAAGAACCATCTACCTTTCTATGCTCTACCCTTGACCCCACTGGATTCTGCCACTTGTATCCCAACCTGCAAGGAACACATGGCTTTTTCTTCCTTCTTTTTGTGTGTGTATGTGTCTGCTTATTTAACAGAGACTATCTCACAAAAGAAAACTCTAGCGTTGCTAATCCATGCATCCTTTAGATCAGGGGTTGCCAACCTTTTTAGTCAGGAGCCGGGTCATGTTCCCTCAGACAGTTAAGGGGGCAGGACTTGTGGTCCCCCTGCCTTTTACGGCAGCCATAAACAAATCCACAGCCGATTCCAGCAGCAGTGGTTGGAGCAAGGGTGGTGGATAGATTATTTGTTGCTGTGAGCCAGAACTGGCCCATGGGCCATAGGTTGCCTACCACTGCTTTAGATAATTTTGTTTTCTTTTTTTAATGTCTTTTTACTTTCCACAAAGGCATTGTAGCAAAATGTGATCTAATTCTGTTAAAAAAACCACCATTCCATAGAACTCAATGTATAAAGCTATGCTCATCTTTTTGAAAGGCTCCATCATTCTCACTAATGGAGAGACTCCCCCCCCCCCCCCATTTTTGGTTCAGTCATCATTTTTGTGGCCTGATCTCTGGCTAACTGCAGTACAAGGACATTTGGTTAGATGGGCTACTGTACATTCTTTGTAGTGCATGTTATTATTCATTAAATGGGAGAGGATATTTTCCCTCTAATAGGGTGATAAAATAAAACACTTCTATTTGGGGGCTGAATTACACAGTCACAGGCATCACAAAAGTAATTGCCATCAGGTAACTGTGCCACTGAGGGTCTAGAGTGATTAACAATGCATGCTGAGCACACTTTTGTCTTTTAAGTTGGGCTTCTTCCATAAACCATCAGGAGAAGATCTTTAAACAAGTTATTAAGGTCAGGGTTGTTTTGAAGAATGTTCGTACATTTCCTGATAATAGCCTCAATTCAACCTAGCAGTTATTTATCCTGCTGACATGGCTAATAGAAAATTATTTGTATTTTTCATGCAGGGCATTCCTATAAGAGAATTTTCACTCCCAGTTTTATTCCAGATAGAGAATGATGCACTTAGGAAACATTAACCTCCACAACAAAAAACTTTTATTTCATGCCCAGGAGGCCTTCTCTTTCAGGGGATTTTATAGCAGATGTAGGCTCTTTCATATTCACATCTCACAGCCAGGTTGATGAGTTTTCTGAAGACAGGCCTAATTTGGTTAATAGTCTTGGTCTCACATAGCCTCATAATGACAGGGAGCAGTTGTTTAGCTTATCAGAGATATGCCTCACTTTGAACACTGAGCTGCAATGATCCATACGATGGTCCTCCACAGCTGTGCCTTATGAGTTAGCCCAATGGATTATATACAGTGCCTTCACACTTGTGTGGTAAAATAAATAAATTTCGTGTCAGAAATTACTCTGGGTTGAAAGGATCTTTGAGGGAGAAATTCTGCTCAGAGGTTGCCCAAATGAGGCTCCTTTCATGTCCCCAAGATCCATTGTACAGTACTCAGGTATCAAACCCTGACCTTCCAGTCTCCAAGCTCAGCATCTTAACCACTAAGCCACTCTTGTGGTAGAGAGGGGACTCTGGGAACAGTTTGTGGCACATCTTGTGTTGCTTCAGATGGAGCAATAAATGGCATCCACCCATCTTACCACATGACAGTACATACTACTCCCCAAAGCTGTGATTGCCAAGTTGACAATTGCAGGGCAAAAACCTGAGACCAGACTTTATACCCTTGTGATGGATTGAGGATGGGACCATAATTATTTTGGGACCATCTGATTATGGAAATGTGAAAGGACTCTATATAAAGGGCTTAGAAGTCAGGCAAAGCCCAGTCAATCAGGTAATACGTATGGGAGGAAAATATTCATTCATTCATTCATTCATTCATTCATTTACTTACTTACTGTCATAGGTGAAAATTTTCCAGGCCCTCCCTTTGCTGTTGGTAGAGCTTATGGGAATCTACTACTTAAGTGATTTTTTAAAATGCTCTACTTTCTACTTCATTGCTTCTGGGAGTGACGAGGGTGTTGTGGGCCAGATGAATTTGTGTTGGGGGCTGGATCTGGCTCCCAGGCCATACTTTGAGCACCCCTGCTCTAAAGGCAAGTACATAACAAGTCTCTCAAATAACTTTACCTATCCAGAGCAGACAGTAATAAAAAATTAAAAACCTAATTATTTGCTGCTCTTTCACAATAGTCATGGTCTTCTGCCTGAGACACCTCCTTCCTGCTGTCTCATTTCAAACCTGATGGTAGAAATGTCCTGAGATTGCAGTCTCCCACAAATGGGTGAATTCTATCTGGTTCATCTGGTTTGCTGATAGCTGCTTCCACTGCGAGCACTTTCTCCTTCCATTTATTTACATTAAAAGGAGGTACTAAAGATGGGAAAACATTATTAGGGGGTCATTAATGCGTATAATGTTTAATACAAAACTGTCCTTTATGACCTTGTACTCTAAGAGTCATAAAGTTATAGAAAACTGAACTTTTTTTAAATTTTGAAAATATTCACAATACTAATAAATTAAAATATAACTAACACATTAGTAATATTGTTGGTGGCTGTAACATTTTGACAAAGACTTCAAACATTCAAAGCATTTCCCAGGCTTATTATTTCATAGCAATATGCAAAATGATCCTGTAAATTAGAAGAAACATTATTGTTCCTAGATTGCAACTGTGGGACTGGCACTGAGATGAAATTACATTCCCAAGGACTCCTGGTGAGTTTATCATACAGACAAGATTGAAGTCATGGGTACCCTATACCCAATGTTGGCTTCTAACTTTTCACTTCAAATGAGAGACCATATATTTGAATGCTCCTTCTGATGGGAATATATCCTTCTTGAAGAAAAATAATCCATCAAGACTATGGGTTCTTGCAAACTTGTTCTATAGGCAGAGAGTTGATTATATGGGACAAGTTCTCTTCCCTGCGAGAACAGCAAGAAGTGCATAACACAATTCTTCTGATCATGGATAAAATTTCAGCAAAGTAAACATTAAATATTGTTGAGTAGCAATATATGGTTGTGAGAGCTGGGCCATTAGGAAAGCTGAGCGCAGAAGAATAGACGCCTTTGAGATGTGGTGTTGGAGGAGAGTTTTGAGAGTCCCCTGGACAGCAAGGAGAACAAATAGGTCAATCTTAGAAGAAATCAACCCTGATTGCTCCTTAGAAGGTAAAATAGTAAAGATGAAGCTAAAGTACTTTGGACATCAAATGAGAAGAGAGGATTCACTTGAAAAAGCCTTGATGCTTGGAATGGTTGAGGGAAAAAGAAAAAGGGGACAGCCAAAAATGAGTTGGCGAGATGGTATTGTAGACATAATGGGCAAAGAACTGAGCGAGTTGAGGAGGATGGTGGAGGACAGAG
The DNA here is from genome assembly GCA_030440675.1 of Furcifer pardalis. Taxonomy (NCBI): domain Eukaryota; kingdom Metazoa; phylum Chordata; class Lepidosauria; order Squamata; family Chamaeleonidae; genus Furcifer; species Furcifer pardalis. Next base: position 184,287,616 of record CP126890.1, on the reverse strand, counting down.
GTGCCTGACGGACAGTGGTCCATGGGGTCGCAAAGGGTCAGAATTGACTGTGTGACTGAACAACAACAAGCAGTAGTAGGTAGGAAAAGGCAGGAGATACATGCTACAAATGGATACATTATTTTCTGTCATTACAAAGTATGTTGCCCTGTACATTATAAAACAATGAAACAAACATATATAAATGGAGCATAGAGTTTTGAGAGTCTCCTGGACAATAAGGAGAACAAATGGGTCAATCTTAGAAGAAATCAACCCTGACTGCTCCTTGGAAGGTTAAATAGTAAACATGAAGCTAAAGTACTCTGGACATCAAATGAGAAGAGAGGATTCACTTGAGAAGGCCTTGATGCTGGGAAAGGTGGAGGCAAAAGAAGAAGGGGGTGGCAGAAAATGAGATGGCTACATGGTATCGTTGATCCAATGGGCACAGAGCTGGGTGGGTTGAGGAGGATGGTGGAGGACAGAGGTGCCTGGTGGGCAACAGTCCATGGGGTCGCAAAGGGTCGGAATCGACTGTGCAACTGAACAACAACAACAACAACAACAACAACAACAACAACAACAACAACAACAACAACAACAACAACAACAACATAAAGTTCAATGACCTAAATAGTTCAGAATCCAAATTTCAGCAGCAGAAGAGAGATTCATTAAGGAAAAGAGGACAGAGAGGAAGGGATAATCTTTCTTTGTACCATAGCTGGGAACTCTACCATTGTCAGTCCCAAGCACAAAGGAGGTTTGTGCATCGGGTTGGCATCCTGGCCCCATAAAACATTCTTGCTGAAGAAGCAATGAGGACCCTTGTTGTTCTATAAGCTATAGCGTTGGAGAAAGGTGTTGCTCAGCATGAGAAGGGAATGCCACTGCCACTGCCACCACTTCCATAGCTGGGTAGGGATAATAAATAAATAGTGATTAAAGGAAGTTCAGATGTTTACAATGGTGGAATGATGCTTTCTTCTTTTAGTTATAAGGCACCTGTCTTGTGCATTTGCTCATCACAGCAATAGAGAATCTGTATTCTCTCCCCCACCCTCCCCAAAATGACAAATGCATTGTAGAAAGTTGTTTAGGGTTCCACTTAGAATAGATTCTGTTTTACATTTGATTTGGAAAAAAGCTTTGTAGAATGTAAAAGCCCAGAAACTGTTCATCATTTTGTGGGAGTGGAGCAATGAAATAGAAGGAAGTGATAGCCATGCAAGCATATCTTTGCAAGCATATCTGAGAGTAAATAAAACAGAACAGCAAAAAAGGACAAAAAAATATTGTGGCACCTTAAAGACTAACTCCTGTATTTAAATGTGAATTTTGAATCTGATGGAGTGGACTTGGTCCACGAAGGTTCACATTTAAATACAGGACAGTCTTTAAGGTCCCACAACTTTGTCTTTTTTTCTGTTTCTGTTTCTTTTTGTTTATTTACTCTCAGATAAGGAATGAAGGCTATTGCACAACAGTTGAGACTGGATGAATCTGATTGTATATGGGTTAGAAAGCAAGAGGAAAATATTGTTGTTTTTAGAGAAAGAAAGCATAATTAAGAGAAATAATTAATGCCTCCTTACGAGAAGAGATTTTGTCCCTTAATGGCTTAGGGGAGGCACATAAGCTCTTTATTAAAAAAAACCTAGGCCTGAGATTTATTTTTTTTTATAAACAATGGGTCGATCACAAAATTTACCATTCTTGGCTGTGATAATTCTATTCCTATTATATTGTCAGATACATGAAGCATTCAGAATGGGGTGAGAAATATGTTCAAGATTCCCTTTATTAAATAAATGATTTTGATCTCATAGGGGGTGGGCATTTTGTGAGATATGTTGCGGTGATTTGATTTATTTTAAAATTAAAATCATAATCCATGAAAATCTATCTCAAATCACTGATATCTGTCCATCTATGTATATGGTACTAGCTCAGATGTTCCCTACAGGGTACAATTACACTTATCACAATAGAAACTTGTCTACTATGAGGAGTGTCACAGATCATATGGAAGACACAATTCCTGAGTCAAAATTATTGCATTTGATATAGACAGAAAAATACAATGATAGGAAAGCAGTAGATATTAGAAACAAAGACAGTTTTTGCTGTTCCTATTGCTTAATTTCTCTTTCTTGGCTCCATTCTTAGTTGTATCCTCTTTCCACAATGCATTCTGAGACTTTTTCATTCAGTGTGAATGTTTTCAAAATGCACATTTCTCTGGAGGCATTTTTAAAATGTAAACCTTTTTATACTAGCCTTCCCCTCTACTGCAAATAATTTCCAATTTTTAATTTTTATTTTTGGCCAGAGACAAACTTGCATAACAAAGGGTTATGTTGTTAACAATCTGGGAAAAATAAATATTAAGACATTGGAAACGCCATAGTTGATTGGGATATCTGTGCGTTGGATGCAAACTGCTCCATTTTTCATGCCCATCATCTTTATTTTGAAAGGCTTCAGGTAACAAAACCTTAAAATGGTATTTCCCTGTGATTTTGGAAGGTTACAATAACTCAAAAGAAACAACAGCAAGATATCTGGAATTCTGTATATAGAGATTTCAAAGTAACATTTAGCCTACTTCTTTCAACTATATCACCATGCTACGAATTATGCCTCTTAAAACATCCCTTGGGAGAAGGAATTTGGCCCAGGGAGATTTACACAGTAAGAGCATCCAAGACATTTAACATTGTCTGACCCTGTGTGTAAAGGTTTAGTGTAGCTTTGACACTTTCAGAAAGTGCAAAAAAAGATAGGTGTCCTTGAACAAAAATAGGGAAGAATTTGCCAAAGGTTAGAAAGGAAGGAGTTTTTAAAGTATCTGATATATGTATTTCCACATTGCCAACACTGAGCCACTATTACAGTCTGATCTTCAAAGGACTAAAAGCAAGTCATTAAAATAAGAGGTTAGTTTTTAATGAGAAGGTATACAGGATGCCCAACATAATTAGACAGTGAGCTCTGGAGGATTTACAGGACTTAGATGCACTTTGAAAGGCAATAGCTCAGCAAAGTGAGTTTTGAAGGCACCCGACTTAATATTTTGTACATCCTACATCTATAAATTGTTTAAATATGTCTGCTCAGAACCCTGCAAGGCACTGTAAAACAACAGTCCTTCCTTACTTGCTGGGTTTATCGGAAAGTTCTTGAACCAGATGATACTGTTTCCTTTAATCTATTTTACATCTACAGCACATGCTTGATGTTCTCCTGAAACAAATCAAAGCTTTATTCAGTTCTTTGGTGTGTTTGTGTATGTGTGTGTGTGTGTGTGTGTTATTTATTTTGCATGTCTGTGTATAAACACAATATATCTTTAAATGCATGTACAGAGGTGGGATGTAGGTTGGATGACTCTCCATGAATTTATATGCAATTCTAAAATCAAGTCATAACAAGCAAAATGAGTTACAAGAGATGCAGACTAAGCAGCTAAAGTGGAAGGAGAGGTTTGAACATCACAAACCCTTAGTGTTGCCAATTTTTTTGTTTTTCAAATAAAGGTTTTGATTTAACACAAAATTATTTGTATTCAATAAGCATGCTTCGGAGAACAGCCTAAGTCCGTACTAAGTCAGAACTAATTGTTCCCAAAGTTCAAACTGTTAGCGTGGCAGATCTTTCTTTCTATGCTGAGGTTCAAAAGGGAGGTGATATAATTTTGTATGCAGATGTTTGCAGTGATATTTTGCTTAGAGTCCTAGGACGTCTGTGGCATTGTTTGGATTGATTATGTTTTCCTCTCCAGCTCAGCCCAGCAGTCATAGAGCTTTTGTTTTATCCCAAAAGGCCTTATTCTTTATTTTCATTTCTCTCCCATGTCTAAATCTGGTGGCCTCCTTCTTGGCACCCCTTTTATTCTCTCCACAGAGAAAGATTTTTTTGCATGTAAGCACTTATCAAGCTTTTTATTATTATTATTATTATAAGAAATAAAAGAGCTGAATGCATGTTTTAATACATTTTTAATGGCCATTGCCGATTCACTACTTTCTTGCCATTGTCTTGCTTTGCTATTATGTTGGAAGACTTTTATTTTTATCAATATCTATTGTGCCATCCTCTTAAAATGACAAAGGCTCCCATGCTGAGCAAATTGAACAAGCCCTTCACTTCATCAAAGGGAAGACTCATTTCTGGCTGTGGAGACTTTTTGGGGGGTGAATTGTTAGGAGAGCCATTGTTTATATTCTACTGACACCCTCACTCTCGTTAAATAATGTTCATGTATTATTGAGAGAATATCCCTCTTTAGGATACAGATAATTTTCTGAAGAGACCACTTCATTTTTTTGAAATTGTCCCTCCGGTAGGTCAGACTGTTGCTGCCATCTACAGGTCAAATGTCACCACTGCTAGTGGTACAGGTTCCTACAGTTTTGTATTTGAAATAAATTGTGGCTTTTCTTTGGGGATCTGCTGAATACAGTTACATTCCCTTATGTTTTGTAAAAGTAGTACAATGAATGCAATTGTTCAGAATAAATATTCAGAAAATGGTGCTTGGGTGGGTTTTTTTGTTAGTTTTTGTTTCACATTAACACTATTTTCTGTCCTTGTTGACCTCACCACCAATTCATGTTTGTGTTCCTTGGCAACCATACTCTCATTACATTAGGCATATGATTCTGACATTATCAACAAAGTGACATGGGTTACAAGTCATAATCAATAGGATTAACAGGATGCATAGGCAAATGAGAGAAGGATTTTGAACACACACAAAAGGGAGAAAATGATAATAAAGAAGAACAGGAAGACGCAGAGTGACTGTTTACACAAATATCAAAGCATATTTTAATAGTCAAAAAGATGAGGACTCAGATTTACCTGGACACCTCCAGTTGTGGTTGGAGAAGCATCCTTGGACTGGTGGTGGCTCATGGGGAAAAAAACTAACATGGTGCCTTCCATGTGGCTTCCTTAGAATGCTGGAGATGCCCAACATTGACAGAGGGTTTCTCCCCACTTGCTCACTGTTGGCCAGTGGGAGAAGTTCTCCCTGCTGGCTTAGTATTGTCTGGCAGGGAATTTGAAAATATGACGTCTTTAGGCAGGCAGATCAGAGAGTAGCAGCCTCAGTCCTGAATGCCATACATGCAGGAAGAAGAGGAAGTGAAGAAGAAACAGAGGAGCAACATAAGGCCTTCCAAGTCATCAAGGTCAGACAGCACTGTGGATGTGCATGTTTCACCAGGAAAATATTTGTGTGAAGCAGAATATGTCCCCAAGGTTTTCCCAACTGGACACCTGTAGGTGTATCACACTCCTTTTGTGTAGAAGCTTTATCAGTTTGAGAGTTGTGCTTAACACTAGGCCAACCAACAGGTAAGTGATTTTTTTAGCTCCATGCATGACTTGGTTATGTATTTAACATTTAGAATTCGGAAACAAACAAAAAAAAATTATTTTTTGAAGTAGAATATGAATGAACATACAGTAATACCTCGGATAACGCTAAGACTTGGTTCCATAGGTCTTGGTGTTATCCAATTTTTAGTGTTATCCGATGCATGTTAAAATCCTATGGGACGGATCGGATAACGTTAAAGTTCCATAGAGATACATTGTAACCGCACAGGCTTTAGCGGTTGTTATCCGATCCATCCCATAGGACCTTAACATTATTCGATCCAATTCTCCTCCCCAGATTACTTAACATTATGCGATTTTAGCGTTATCGGAGGTAAACGTTATCTGAGGTATTACTGTAATTCCATTCAAGATTTTGGCATACCCAATTAAGCCAATATTTGGCTTTAACTGAGGCTAGGCTATTCAGATCAAAGATGGTAAAAGTTAATTTTCTAGGGTAAAACTCACAGAATATTCCACCTAAAGCAAACAGATGCCATAGTGGCTTACAATATCCTGGGTCTTTAGTCTAGAGAGGCAACTTCTCTCATTTCTGATTCAGGCCCATATTCTTTGCCCCCAACTGTCACATCTATCAGGGTTGCTTTTAAAGATGCAATTCACAAGTAGTTGAAAAGTTCTTGAAAGAATGCTTAATGGACATGAACTAATTTGAGGTCTTTAATTATGCACATATGACTCGGATTTATTGGCTTCTGTTAATCTTCTAGACGTTTTTGCGCATGGGCTCAGTCATGTTCCTTAAAGTTTATAAATTGTCTTGTTACAAAACAAAGAATGCTAGCCTTATTATTTTGACAAAAAAATTTATGTCATTTGGAACATTTTTAGAAGGAAAAATAATAAGGTAAGAGCCAATTAATAAGCAGTAACTTCTTTGTTTCTAGCAGAGAGCCCTTCATGCAACCACTTGTGTCGTTCTTGGGATAAAAGAGTGTAAATTTGTCCTCCATATCTTCTGCATACATTTTCTTCCTCTCATATAATTATGGAGGTATGGCCAGAATCATATTTTTGTACATGTGGAAGCTGCTGTGACTGATTTATGAGGCTGGAAATGCATGCTGTAACTGAACAAGTGTATGGACATGTTTGTGTAGCCAGACATGTCATCAACATGAGACTAGTCCCTTCATTGCTCTCTTTTGGGCTACAGGGGTTGACAGAGTTTTTAAGCAGCAGCGTGTGCTCCTGCCACGCCCTTGCCTTATGTGTTTGTGACTAGCAGAATGTGTGTCCAAGAAAACACAGGCATACAGTTCTTGTGAGACAAACTGAAAAGAACTATTACTCTCGAGGTGAGGTGCAAGCAGAAAAACTTTTTACAATGGTGGCAAAACATAACTGGCTTTTCTTCAGCAAAAACAGCAAGATAATATTTACACAAAGAGTCACAGAGTTCATAGAGAGTTCCCAACTCACTCTCTTCTGCTCACCTAGTGAGCGGAGCACAAAGTCCTCGTTGATTTTCTGGCAGATGCTTCCACACCTTTGGAACAGCTGTTAGGCAAAGTTCTTTGGCAGAAACAGTAACTCCAGATGAAAGCACCAACAGACTATGATACTGATAACTTACTGATACAAGCAGTCCTTACTTCCATGATGTGGCAAGGGTCCCAGAACTCACGGGCCTGTAAGGTCAGCTCCACGATGAGTGACAAACACTCCAGCACGACTAGTCCAGCAAGGTAAGCAGCAGGAACAGCAGGAAGCAAAAATGGTACAAGATGCAGCCAGGCATTGAAGCAAGTTGGCTGCGGTTCTTGCCTCCTCTTATGCAAAAGAAGGGTTCCTTGTTAGCAGTTCATCCACTGCAGCTGGCTACTGTTCCAGAAGGAGCCTTTGAAAGGCACAATCTACCATTTGTCCATGTTGCAACCAGTGCCACGCCCAGGCACAGTTACAGACATGCTCCCCCTTGCAACTTGGGCAAAATAACACCTTTTACAGATATACATTGGTACAGATATTTACAACATTCTGTAGATCTCAGAACAATACTTGTGCTTTACAGCAGGTAAGGGCTTGGTAAAACTGTCAACAACATTTTCATCTGTTGGAATGTACACCATTTCAATTACCTTCCTGCGTACAGAATCATGCATGTTCAAGTATCTAATGTCCGTGTGCTTGGACTGACTCTTTACCCCAAAACTGTTGGCTGTAGTAATAGCCGCTTGGTTGTCCTCAAAAACTTGGACTGGGCCATCTGTACTAATGTCAAGGTCTTTTAAAAGCTGCTGTAGGTAAATTACCTCGGTGCACACTAAGGAAAGACAGGAAAATTCTGCTTCCATAGTGGACAGACTGACTGACGTCTTTTTGTCTAAGAGATTTCCAATCTATTAGCCAGCAACACAGCCATTCCAGACGTTGACTTCCTTGTTTCTGTTTCAGTTGTGAAACTGGCATCTGCGTAAACAGTTAATTTGAGCTCTCCCTTGGGCTCAAGGTGCAAGGCTTTATGTAAGGAGAATTTCAAATATCTTTAAACCCTTTTGGCTGCCTGCCAATGCCTTACACTAGGATTTTTGTAATGTCTAGCGAGTTGATTAACTGCGTATGCGATATCTGGCCATGACCAGTTGGCTAGATAAGATAAACTGCCAATAAGTGACCTGTAAATACCACTGTCAAACTCAGGGCTGTCTGGAGCCTCTCAAAGAAAATCAGTGGCCATTGGGGTTTTACAAGTCTTAGCCAGCTCGAGATTATACCTTTTCAACAGCTGGCAGATCTTGCTAACTTGCGAAATCTTAAAACCATTTGCAGTTCTCTCAATATCTAAGCCCAGATACTTGCAAATGTTACCAAGATCCCTTAGATCAAAACGCTGTTTAATACTGTCAATCACAGCACTGGCTGCCTCTTCAGTAGGAGCTATCACAGCAATGTCATCTGTGAATACAAGCAGTAAAATTGATTGGTTTCCAGATCCCTTTTGGAACAGACATGGGTCAGCTATCCCTCCCTCAAAACCAAGATTTCTCAGGTGATCTATCAGGCAAGTGTTCCATTCATAGTCTGATTGTTTAAGGCCATAGAGGCTCTTCAAAAGCCTCCAACAATGAGTTGGGTCGCTGGGCTCTGTAAACGTTGTGGGTTTTTGAATGTAAAGCTCATGTCTTAATGGGGCGTTAAGATAGGCGGTCGCTATGTCGATGTGCCTAACAATGTACTGATACTTGGCTGCTCAGCTCAGGGCTGCCCTCAGGGTACTAGATTTGAGGGTAGGTACAAAGACCTCGTCATAGTCAGCCTCTGCCTGGCCAAATCCCTGAGCAACAAGTCTTGCCTTACATAGACACTGGCCATTTGCCCCATTCTTGATCTTAAAAACCCACTTACACCCAAGCAGTTTCTTGCCAGTCAGAATTGGCACTTCTCTAAAAACTCCCAGGCCTTTTAGTGACTCCAATTCCTTATCCATGGCCTCTTGCCAAGGCTTCTGGTCAGCAATAGGAAACTTAGTAAGATCACTGAAACTGGTAGGTTCCATTAACACAGTGCAGGCCTGAAACCTATCTGGTGCCCTCCTTTCTCTGCTTGATCACCTTAGAATGACAGGTGGTGCAGGCACATTGGAGGGTCCCTTATCAGGGTCCTTATATACTGTCTCCCCCCCTCTGGGGACAGAGTCTTGTGGAACATCATCCACAGAAGAAGAAGACTCCTCCTCTTTTTTATCACTTTCTCACCATCAATAGGGCCACGACTGGGGATCTGAACACTAGGAGTGATGGACTCCTTTAGTGTGTCATCCGGCACAAAAATCCCACCATCACTCATGGGTAGGGAGACCTGCTCAAGCCTATCCCACCCTACGTACTCCAAAAAACGTGCACTGGCACTATTAAAAACCTGCTTGGTGCCAGGGAGCCAGAATTGGTAACACTTCCGATTCATTTCATAGCCTATAAACACCATTTTCCTGGCACGGTGTTGCCCCTTTCACCTAAGCTGACTGGGTATGTGCACCCATGCCGGGACACAAAAACGCGGAGGTGGCTCAAGCCCAGCTGTCGGCCATACCACATTGTATACAGTATTTGCCCCATGGTGGCATTGATAGTTAAATTGATTAGATGGGTGGCACACATAGTGGCCTCCCCCCCAAGGGCATCGGGTTCCTGAGCATCATTAAGCAAAGTCCTGATCATGCTCTGCAATGTTTGGCACCTGTGGTCAGCAAATGAGTTATGTTGAGGGTGGTAAGGGGCACAAAGCCTATGCTCAATTTCCCTTCTAGTTAGGGCAGGGAGAACAAGGATCTGCTGCGCTGCCCAGTGGCTGACTTTAAAAGAACTTTGCTGCTGCCGGCACCCCAAGACCACCTAAAAATGCCAGACACCCTTGCCAACTTTGCCTTCGCCAGACACTTCCCTTGGCCAGCCCGGCACTGAGGGAACTTCGAATAGCTGAGCAGTGGGGCTGGGGCCGGCCATAAAAATTGCTGGATGCCTCCATTGCCACCTCAGGTCGGCTATCACCGGGACTGAATCTTTTCTTTTTTGACTTCTTGGATTTTTTGCAACATTTTGTGGTGATGTTAATACTTTCTGATTGTTACTGTGTTATTGACATGTATATATATTTTTTCTGATACTGTGGTGATTATGATACTGTAATGTGGATTTTGTGACTGTTACGTTAAACTTTGTAAGCCGCCCAGAGTCAGGTTCATCTGAGCAAGGCGGGGTATAAATTTGAAATGAAATGAAATGAAAAATGACACCAATGGATTCCTGTGCACATGGCTCCACTTCGCATGTTGGTAAATGTTGGCATCCATTTTGGGTCCTGCTTCTATTCCTGTTAGCCAGGGGTGCTCCAACTACGGCCTATGGGCCGGATCCAGCCAATGACACCAGAAGCAGAAGTAAAACTCACCCAGCTTCTGGGAGTGGCGATGGTGGAATGGGCCAGATGAATTGGTGTCACAGCCAGATCTGGCACATAGGCTGTAATTTGGGCACTCATGAACCATGTGACTGGCCCATGGCCTGAAAAATTTGGGAGCCCTTGCTATTAGCTTTTAAAACTGATTCCTGTGCACATGGCTCCAGATGGCAACTCTGTTGTCATCCATTTTGGGCCTGATTCTATCCCTCTTAGTTTTTAAATTGGAGTTAGAACATATTGAAAGATTTCCTCCTCCGCCGCCGCCGCCCCCCCTCAATGTTTGCTTTTGCTCAGCTAAACTAGTCAGACTGGTTTGGCAAGCTTTTGTAACATGTGATTGTTATTGAGATGTTGCAACCTTGAGATAAAGAAGGCAGGCCACCCCCTCCCTTTCTCCCAAGACAAACTGGTGAGTCACAGCCACACCGCAGGGAATTTGAGGCAAACATTAGCCTCAGAAATAGTTAGGTTATCTGATGCATCGGATAATATTAACATAATGGATAACATAATGTTATCCGATGCAAATGTTTGCCCCAAATTCCCCAACGTTATCCGATGCAAACGTTATCCGATGCAAACGTTATCCGATGCAAACGTTATCCGATGCAAACGTTATCCGATGCAAACGTTATCCGATGCAAACGTTATCCGAGGTATCACTGTACTGTATAATAGTGTAGATTGTTTTAACTTCTTCTAAAGTATTTTTCATTAACTGGATTTACTCTACTAATTGGTCATAAATAAAAGATTAAATTCTTGCAAAGTGTTATGCTGTAAAACCTAATGGCATGCTGAAAAGTTCATAAATTTTTAAAAATGTTGGGTTTTCTAATTAGCACCTGGGACAAAATTTAATAGGATTTTGCTTTGATGGTGCCATCATAATGCTTGGGAGAAAATCTGGAGTGAGCACTAGAATGGCCTCCGAATCGAACTGCAGACCCTCCCGACTTCCAGTCCACTTCATAGCCACTTGAGCCACTGCAGTCTACATGCAATTTCTTGTTTTCGATCTGCTAGGTTGGCAGGAGTTGGGACAGGGACAGGTGCTCATTCTGTCATGTGGTTCCTGGGTCTTGAACTGCTGACTTGCAAGCCTTCCAGCTAACAAGGCAAGCTTCTTAACCACTGAGCCACCACTGTCAGTTACTCAGTTAAGTTACTCAGTCAAGCAATTCAGTAAATTTAATCTTACTTACTTTTTCAAGTAATTACAGATTTCTTTGCTGATACCAATGCTGGGATTGAGGAATCACAATATGGGATCAAAATTGCTGGGAGGAACATCAACTATCTGAGATATGCAGATGATACCACCCTAATGGCAGAAAGTGAAGAAGACCTAAAGAAACTCCTGCTTAGGTTGAAAAAAAAGAGTGCAAAAGCTGGCTTAACACTCGATATCAAGAAAACCAAGATCATGGCAACAGGCCCTATCAGTCCATGAAAAATAGATGGGGAAGAAGTAGAAGCAGTGACAGATTTTATTTTCTTAGGATCCAAGATCACTGCTGATGGAAATTTTAGCCATGAAATAAAAAAATGACTGATTCTTGAGAGAAGCTATGAGAAACCTTGAGAACATAGTTAAAAGTAGAGACATCACCTTGCAAACAAATTCACATAGTCCAAGCAATGGTATTCCTGGTGATAATGTATGGCTGTGAGAGGTGGACCATTAGGAAAGCTGAGTGCTGAAGAATAGATTGCTTTGAAATGTGGTTTTGGAGAAGAGTTTTGAGAGTACTCTGGACAGTGAGGAGAACAAGTAGGTCGATCCTAGGAGAAATCAACCCTGACTGCTCCTTAGACGGTCAAATATTAAAGATGAAGCTAAAGTACTATGGACACCAAATGAGAAGAGAGGGTTCACTTGAGAAGGCCTTGATGCTGGGAAAGGTAGAGGGCAAAAGAAGAAGGGGGTGGCCCAAAATGAGATGCCTAGATGGTATTGTAGAGGCAATGGGCACAGAGCTGGGTGGGCTGAGGAGGATGGTGGAAGACAGAGGTGCCTGGCGGGCAAAGGTCCATGGGGTCGCAAAGGGTCGGAATTGGCTGTATGACTGAACAACAACATTGTTTTCTTTATAACAAAGGACAGGAAAAAACAGCTATAGATAGCACTGATGGAGGCAGGAAGAAGAGAAGGAGTCTGAGGGAAAATTCCTTGAGGGCAATAGCAGTAAACAAGCAAGTAGGAGCACTGCACAGAAAGAGCTTGGGGGTCACCCGCGGGGACACCTGATATAAAAGACATGACACAAAAAGAGAGCTTTGGGAAGGCAAGGGATGGGAGGAAATCCTAGTTAATGTTAGCACATTGGCCAGCTTGAAACGCAACTGTTTGCAGACATTTCCATTGTCAAATGGCAGCCATGACCAGGTAAGGATCTTCCTTGCTGAAAAGCCAGTCACATCCAACTCTAGAGGGCAGTGCTCATTTCCATTTGTAGCCAAAGATTCAGCACTGTCTGGGTCTGCAGACATTTCCATGATCATGTGGCAGCCATGACCAAACACTTGACCACATGGAATGGTTACCTTCCCACCAAAGCAGTAACTATTTCTCTATTTGCATTTTCCTGCTTTCAAACTGCTATGTTGGCAGGAGTTGAGACAGAAATAGGAGCTCACTCCATCATGCAACACTCGGATCTCAAACTGCGTGACCTGCCAACCTTCCAGTTGTCAAGTTCAACATCTTGACCACCAAGCCACTTTTTTAGAGTTAGGAGGAAACAAAATGACCCAGTCTCTTGGCAGAGTGGTAAGACTGGAATAGAAACTACAGTAATACCTTGGATAACGTTAAGACTTGGTTCCACAAGTCTTAACGTTATCTGATGTTTAGCCTTATCCAATGCATGCATCAGATAACGTTAACTCCATACAGATAAACAACACAGACTTCAAGGGAAAGTCAAGGGAAACATGCTGGAACCTTCCTTTAAAGGGTAAATACATTACAAAAGCTTGCCAAACCATTCTGACTAGTTTAGCAAAGCAAAGCAAAAGCAGACCCGGGGTGGGGGGGGGGGAGAGAGACTCTTTCAATATTTCCTGACTACAGTTTAAAAACCAAGAAGGATAGATACCCCAAATGGATGCCAACATTTACCAATTTGGAAGGTGGCCATCTGGAGCCATGTGCACAGGAATCAATTGGTGTCATGGGCCAGATCCGGCCCATAAGCCCTGTTAACTGTAAGGGTGCCCAAACTTTTCAAACCACTGGCCAGTCACGTGGTTCATGGGTGTCCCAACTACAGCCTGTGTGCCAGATCTGGCCCTGACACCAATTCATCCGGCCCGTTCCAACCTCGTTGCTCCCAGAAGCAGGAGTAAAACTCACCCAACTTCCACTTCTGGGATCAACGAGCATGGGGTGGGCTGGATGAATTGGCATTGGAGGCCACATCTGGCCCATGGAGAGTAGTTTGGGCACCCCTGCTGTTAGCAAGACTTGTGCACCAGATCTGGCCCACGACACCAATGGATTCCTGTGCACATGGCTCCAGATGGCCACCTTCCATGTTGGTAAATACACATCACACCTCATCTCCTCTTCATTTAATTATGGTGATACTTATTATATTCTAGCCACTTCATTCCAAATTTCTGTTTTACAGCTTAACAAATACACCTTGTTGTCAGTCAAGGTAGGCAATAGTGGTTGGAAAGTTGCTTCACTAATTTGTCAAACAGTTTGAAGTTTGAGCTGCAGGTTAACTATTTATTTGTTAGATTGTAGTTATTTCCTAACAATGTAAGTTACTCAGGTTTGTCTCATTCAATGCAGAGGTGGTTTACTTTGGTGGAAACATACATGGGACTGAAAAGACACAAGAAGCGTCTGTAACCTAGTCAGGAAGAGAAAATACAATCATCCGCGGCCTAGTGATGAACTCTCTGATGTCTGTTCTACATGGCACTCTTGGTAGCAATAAACAGCTACTGTACTTGAAGATTCAGATTTATTTTACACAAGTAGGACGTTATTTTCATGGTCGGCCTTCAAGGACTCTTCCTTTCAGCATCTAAAATGCTTCATCAAACAGTGCAGCATATGTTAAAATTATAATCATTCTTATCAAGGATTTATATTTGAAGACATATTATACTTTCTTTTCTTTGTACTTACTAAGCACAAAAGGGGAACTGTCTTACACTGAGTATAATGAAACAGGCATATTTGGGGCAAAGTGAGTTTCCATTAAGAACTGAGTTCATTTTCAAAATAAAGAATTTTAAAATACAGAGTGATATAAAAGATGAAAAGTTTGAAACAAAATAGCAATTGTGTTGATTCATTCCTTTTTGGTTCCACTCCTTTTATGACTTCTACCAGAATACAAAAAGCTGTTTCTGAAAACTATGGCGGCCAGACTCTTTAAACTCTTTAATTATACTATTCAGGTATTTAAACCAGGGATTCTCAACCTGTGGCCCAAGGGTTGGATGCGGCCTGTGGCACCACTTCATGTGCCCCCACCCCACTGCCTCCACCACACCAGGAAGTGCCATGTGGTGGAGAAAGGGAAGGTGACCCAGCCCCTGGCTTAAAAAGGTTGAGAACTCCTGGACTAAACACTGCACAAGAAATATCATGAATCAGTGTAAAGGTTATCACAAGTAGAGCCCTCCAATCTATGGTTGTTAAAACCTTGCAGAATAATGCCTCATCATTAAACTATTTCCTTGCTAAAATGCAGCAACATTTGAAAAACAATTGTCTAAAATATCAAATATTTTCAATTGTTGGAAGAGAAGTATAAGGTGACTGCATGACTTAGTAAAGGTCTTTTTTGCTCAAAAAACAATTTTGTCTGACTCTAGAGGGCAGTGCTCATCTCCTTTTATAGCCAAAGAGCAAGCACTGTCTGCAAATGTTTCCGTTATCTTGTGGTAGGCATGACTAGATGCCAGAGTACACTGAGCACTGTTACCTTTTCTGCTGAAGTAGTATCTGTTCATCTGCTTGCAATTTCTTGCTTTCAAACTGTTAATTTGACAGACAAGAGCTCACTCTGTCATGGACCACTCAGGTCCTGCACTGCTGACCTTTTGGTTATCGTGTGCAATGTCTTTTAGATACAATCATTAGCATTCTTTTTTGTGTCTATGATTGATAATTAAAATTTATTCTGTATCCCTAGGATTTCTTCTATGGTTTAAAAACATCCAAACTACAGTCTGGTGGTCTGCAGGACTGACATCTCACCCTCTGAGAGCAAAGCAAGAGGGTCAGTGTAGAAGGGAAAACAAAGTCTGAAAGCTTCTTCTCAGCTGCCATAGAAACATCCATGAGACTTGCCTTTTCACCATCACTAGTAGAAGAAAAACAGGTATTCTACAGGCATGCTGTGGCAGATTTATGGGGAAGGTTCACATTAAAGTACCCATAACATTCTGGTTTCTGTGACATTACCCTTCCCCCCAAATTTATAAAAATGTACAACAGCTCTGATACTAGAAAGTGTCATTTTCTTGTCACTACAACCAATATGAAGGAAATCCTAAAAGAAACTTGAGAAAGGAAACAAAAAGTGATGTAACAATGTAAGGTCAGTGTAACATTGCATATAAAGCACACAGTAGAAAGCAAGCTAGTTGCATCATTTTGCACCAGACACCTAGAGTAGTGTCTACACTAATTGTTGGCAGAGTATAAATGAACGAATGAATGTTGTTTCTAGTTACTCTTCAAAGACAATCTAACATGAAGCATTTGCAGTAGCTTAATAGGTTTTTTGGGGTCCTTTCCTGGATAGACCTTCCATTATTTCAATGAGAAAGAGTCACTGAATCAATAGGTTTTCTTGATTAACACACCTATCAAAGTACCACAATTTCTGCTCATGAGGTAGTGGTGCTGGAGGATGACAGAAGATCTTACAGACATTGTCAAATTTACTTAATAGAGCCTTATATAGTTTTCCTGTTGCTTAATATACTCATTAATTTATATATTAATGTTATGCTTCAGTCAATTTATTTAGATTTCATTTATTATTTTGACATTGCCTTCAGAGTACTGTAGTCATATGTTAACACCTTGATTTGTTAATGATTAATATTTTTCAACTAGATGCACAATAGTGATACTCATTTCAACTATACTAAGAATTGGACGTTTTTTTTAAAAAAATGTCCATTAAAGAACTCAGTGTAAAAACACACAGAAGCAATATACTTCATGATCTGTCTGCCATTTACCTCACTGTAAAAACAATTCTTAAGCCCCTGACATCCTCTGACCAGTAGCACACTGAAGGAAAAATATGAATTTTTTGTTAATCATGTGGAACATTTGTAAAAACAGTGACAGTTTACTGATGTATATTTGAAATTACTATTTCTGCCATAAATACATTAGCGACATGACTGTGGCACTGCAATATGGCCCAAAGCACTCTAGCCATATAATATCTTTTTTGATGCCATGTAACAATCCAAATGAAAATATTACAAAGTCAACATTTAGTTGCATCTTCTGCTGAACTGCAATAATCTTCAATAAACTGCAACATTATTATATGAGGGAGAGGAAATATTACAGCTGAGGCCAAGTGCACCTCAAGAAACAGTTGAATAAGGTTTGCACAAAATAGTTGCTATGCTCAACAATATGGTGGCTACAAATATAGCTTTGTGACATCATAAAAAGCTTAGTAAAGTATGTTCAACACTGCTGAGGTGTGTTTGATCTGACATGTCAATAGTGGGTTAAATAATCTTTCATCATTACTGGAAGACAAAGGTTGTAGACTAAATATAATGTCAAAGTTGTTGTTCAGGCACACAGTCAATGCCAACCCTTCACAGAGTAGCTAGTGCTTATGTATTTTCAAATTGAATAAATACTGTAGTATTTATTTTAAAATAGCTTCTCTGTCATTCATTCAACTGTTAAATTTCACACCAGATTACTTTTAAACCTATAATGTGGTTAAAAGATCAACTCATCAGCTAGTTTCTTTCATGCACTGAATCCACTTTGCAGTCAGAATCTCAAGACACTGAACTCAGCTATGGATGCTGGAATAATTGGCCATCTTCAGCAAAGTACAAATATGACCTCTGGTGGCAAACTGCTGGTATTTCAAATTCAAGGAAATGTAACTTGGGTACATTGAGAACAGATATGTCAAATGATGATGGAATACATGGATAGCAATTATTCTTCCATAATTCTGTGTGGAACAGAAACATATGTAGAATAAATACAGCATAATACTGAGATCCTTTTGCTTCACTTTAAGGTTTCAGTAAATCTGGCATGGGAATTTGGAGAAAACCTGAAGGGCAATGAAAAGGAAAGGAGGAAGTGATTCAAAGGTGGAGCAAAGCAATTCAGTTACATGAATGGAATCTATATGGATATTCTTTCTTTTCTTATTTTAGTCCCAAATCCTTTTAAATATATATATATAGAGGATTGATGTAGCAGTAACAATGATAAAACTTTGACTTCTACCATTATGTTGAAGCTAGAACTCTGTTTTTGCTTCAGTTTCACCATCCATCTGTCAGGATGGCCAATTTTTTTTTAAGGGAAAGGGACACTAGAAAGTGAAGAATTATAAGATCTTTCACTCATTTCTGGTCACAAAACTATTTCATGAGATAAGAGTTATCCACAAAACGAACAATAATTCTCTATTCAGCATTGGTCAGTGAAATGAAGAAATGGGTTATATGCATGGTATTTTCCCAGCAATCTGTACCAAAAAAGGACAGTCAGTGTTTTGTCATGGGAAAATTATATGCTTATTTTCTCTCCAATGGAATCAAATCAGGCTAATGAATTCTTGCCTGGAAAATTCACACTGATGCCTCCTTTGCAGGTATTTCAGCTGAGACCGAAGATTTCCAGAAAGACTATCAATGATGAATCTTTGAATCAGTGTGTACTAGATGATGCTGAATGAATAATTTGAAATAAAAAATACATTTACATCAGTGTGTTATTTATACAATAGAAGAATTAACTGTGTTTGTTTGTGCTGTCAAAACCTTGCAATACATTCAGTTTCTGAATCAGAAACATAGATGCAGGAAAAAATGTAATGAATGAAATAATTTAGTTCTGTGCCCTGAAATTGGGCACCATAGCACTAAATAATGCCTATTTAATTATTCCCATACATTGAAAAATGAGTTATCTTTGTTTACTTCACACGTTTCTCACACTTTAGCACAAATTTTTAATCTCCTTCACTGTAATTTAAAATGGGTCTATTTGAGCACAGAGGAAATAATACAGCTCGCAGGTGAGGTGTTTCTTGAAAAATATTGTCCCCTCAACACCAGGGCTGACTCAACAAATGCATTTCATATTAATGCTTCATTGGAGGAAAGGTTTATATTATGGCTATATGCTGGACCACCATGTAATAGACTTTTACAAGGAAGTGACTACCTATAAGAAAGCACTTTAAGAATTGTAGTGTAAATTTGCAGCACAATAAACCTTAAAAGGCCCTTTCTCCTAAGTTATAGTTCCACTTCACTCCATATCTATTAGTTTAAAAGCAATAGCCTACTGAAAGTGCCTGTGATGTTTGGTTTGTAACAATAAACTATGAGGATTAGGAGTTAATAGCTTTTGCAAACTTTGAAAGTGTTAAATCTAAAACTTTGCCTTCCTGTTCTAGCCCCATAACATCAGCATTATGAAGTGAAGTCTATGCAAGTCTGTAATTTGCAGTCTTATTAGGAGAGTGGAGAAGATATCTTTAAATGGAATATTAGTCTCATTCTTCAAATAATGAAATCTACAGTAGGAATTACTCTGGAAGATGAGAAGGGAGCTTTCAATGGCACCTCTAATGGAACTGGATGTTGATGGACAATCTTTTCTTCCACATTTGCCAGTGCACGGCATCTTAGCAGTGATTACTTGGCAGCAGTAAAGCAAAACCATTTTTTTTGTCAGAGAAACGTGTCCCATTTTGCAATGGGCTACTAAATCCTCTCTGTTCCTGGAAGGCAGGCTAACTCTTTGGCTGAAACTCATTTAGAGAGAGCAGAGGAGACCTTATGCAGGGCTGGAATAAAGGTAGATGAGGCAGCTACCTTGGGCAGCAGATTTATGATGTCATCAATGTAGCTTTACTGCTGAGTTGGGAAGAGCTGATCATGGGAGTTTCTACCCAATGTGCTAAACAAATTTGGCTAGCTCTTGGTTATCTATTCCAGCAATGCTCTGAGACTGTGGAAGTGTATATCCCAAAATGTAAGCTTCTCTTACATCTGCAATAAAGGGCTGCGGTGGTGCAGTGGTTATGAAGCTTGCCTTGTTAGCTGGAAGGTCTGCAAGTCATCAGTTCAAGACCTGTGTACTGCATGATGGTCTGAGGGCCCATCTTTATCCCAGCTCCTGCCAACCTAGCAGTTCGAAAGCAAGAAATTGCAAGTAGATAAATAGGGACCACTTTTGTGGGAAAAAATCTTAGGGACATGACAGGAGCTTCATTGGGATGTCCCCTGAGCGGAGTTTCTCCAGCAAAAATCCTTTCAACGTAGAATAATTTCTGACATGAAATTATTATTATGATACCTCTGCAGTATACCTGGACCTTATGTGGATCTGAGACTCTGTTTACATCTTACACTGAGCTGGCCTCTATTTATGTATGTCTGAGGAGGAAATGGATTTGATCCATGAAAGCTCATATTAAAATATAGCAGTTTTTTATTTAAGGTACAAGAACACTTATCTCTTCTATTTTAAACAATGTTTTTTGGTTCTTGTCTGATACACAAATGTATACAGGCTCATAACAATATATGGAATTATGCCTAAGGAGTGATCAAGGTTAAAACCTCTCATAATGAAAATAAAAGTCTGGATCTGGAGTGGAATATACAGCAAATGGACCTGAGCAGATCCAGTGTTGGAGTAAGGAGGCAGAACTCCCCCATTTTCCTGGCTTTGAAAGTGAAACCTCATGAAGCAGCTGCTTCATCCTCTAAAATGGGCAGTTATGCCAACAGCTTGAGGGGAACATTTAATGACTTTGCTTCCTGCTTTCTTAAGCTGACTTGAACAGAACTGTTTGCCACTTTTTATGTTTTAACTTGCTGTTGAGAAATCCAAAGAGCAACTGCATTTCATTCAATTGTCTGGTCTTGTAAACTGCATGACTGTTGTAAATGTAGTGACAGGCTGGAGTGCTCCACTCCATCTTCATGTGATCTCCTAGAGCAGGGATTCTCAACCTAAGGCCTGTGAGCCGGATCCGGCCCATGGCACCATTTCATACACACACTCACACTCACACTCACACTCACACTCACACTCACTCACTGTTTCTTGCTTTCGAACTGCTAGTTAGGCAGGAGCTGGGACAAAGACAGTAGCTTATTTCATCCTGCAGTACACAGGAATCGAACTGCTGATGGTCTTCAAAAGTTAATAAAAGAAATTTATGAAAGCACTATAGCTTAAATCAAGAGGTAACTGAGCAATCAGCTATAACTAAAAGTGGTTATGTAGCTGTATTACTTCAGAGTAAAATTATAACAAAGTTATTCAAAAGAAACATTGAGACTTATATGCTTCTATAGTAACTTAACTATTGATTGACAAATTAATTAATTAAATTAATTATTAAATGCAATTAATAAAGAAATTGGTATACTAAATGATATAAATGAACAACAATTAGTAATATAATGGTGACTTTAACAACATGGCACTTGCATGTAGCTTAGAATAACAATAAAGACACTTATAGCAATTATTAGGTAAAACAACAACAGTCAACAGTTTACCTGTGTTTGTTTGAATAGGAGATAAACAAAATATGGCTAAAACAATTGAATAAAACTTGATCTTTCTTGTTGTTCAGTCACACAGTCGATTCTGACCCTCTGTGACCCCATGGACCACTGTCCGCCAGGCACTTCTGTCCTCCACCATCCTCCTCAACTTGCTCTGTTCTGTGCCCATTGTCTCCACAATACCATCTAGCCATCTCATTTTTGGCCACCCCTTTTTTCTTTTGCCCTCCACCTTTCCTAGCATCAAGGCTTTCTCAAGTGAATCTTCTCTTATTTGATATCCAAAGTACTTTAGCTTCATCTTTACTATTTGACCTTCTAAGGAGCAGTCAGGGTTGATTTCTTCTAAGATTGACCTATTTGTTCTCCTCGTTGTCCAGGGGATTCTCAAAACTCTCCTCCAACACCACATCTCAGAGGCCTCTATTCTTCTGCGCTCAGCTTTCCTTATGGCCCAGCTCTCACAACCATACATTGCCACCGGGAATACCATTGCTTTGACTAGACAAATATTTGTTTGCAATGTGATGTCTCTACTTTTCACTATGTTTCCCAGGACAGATTGGTAGATTGATGTCCCTGCAAGCCAACCAAGGAAAACAGGCAAGAGAATCTGCATCACTCTATCTGGCAGCAAACTCTTAACAAGATAGAGACAGCTAGTTAGAATGCTTACTTCTTATTTGAAAGGGAAAAAAATAACATTCAAAGCATTTCAACATTTGTCCTTATCTGCTTGGTTTCTTACACAAACAAGGAAAGAAAGAACAAGCTTGTAAATCTCTATCACCTGCTGCTTTTGGTTTCCTTTTGATCTCAAAAGCAAAACATTATTTTTGATTTCAGAAGCAAAGCATTTCTAAACTGAAGTTTCAAATTTAAAACAGAAAAATTATCATGATTATTTCCTCAAACAACATCCACCCAGTTTTAAGGGAGATAGAATGCCAAAACACTGTTATAACAAAGCAAATTGTATCACAAGATTACACAGCAGAAATTCCCTCTCTGTGTAGACAAAACAGCTGTACTGTACCAAGTTACATATTAAAAGCAGCATAAAGCTTGCTTACCATGACATTGGGATTGTGGTGACTCAGTGGTTAAGAAGCTTGTCTTGTTGGCTGGAAGGTCAGCAAGTTGGCAATTCAAGACCTGAGTACAGTATGATGGAATGAGCACCTGTCTCTGACCTAGCTGCTGCCAACCTAGCAGTTTAGAAGAAAGAAATTGAAATTAGATAAATATGGACTACTTTTGTGGAAATAGATCTTGGGGACATGAAAGGAGCCTCATTCAGGCATCCCCTGAGCAGAGTTTCTCCAGCAAAACTCCTTTCAATCCAGAAAGCACCTTTGTGTGCTTCTGACATGATTAAAAAAACAACAGCAACCATGACATTGTGGAAGCCAGTTTTGGCACATGGTGGGTAGAAGCCCAATCCATGTCTCTGAGCAAATGAATGCTTTTCCTTTTTATAGCAAAGGTGCAGTGGTGGGCATGAACTGGTTTACACCAGTTCACCAGAACCAGTAGCAGAAATTCTGGCTAGCCCACTTATCCAAGTTTTGAAATTATGTAGTCCTAATTTGGGTGCAATACAGGGCTTTCCCCTTGGCCATGCCCACCATACCATGCCCACAGTGTGGTAGTAAAAATTTTTTGAGCCCACCACTGCAAAGGTGATGTCAGAATTCCTCCCTGATTAACTAGCAAAAAAATGCCTGTTAATGAGGGATTGCTGTAGCCGAGCTTTTGAACAAGTTTTTATACTGCTTCTTTAGAAGCAGGGAGGAAGATCTTTGCTCAGTACCTTTCATACAAACAAACAGGAAACTGACTTCATAAAACTCAGTTTTAAACCTCATTTTTCAGTTTATTTTTGTGGCTAAATGCAGTAATACCCCGGATAACGTTATGACTTGGTTCCACAAGTCATGAAATTATCCGGTTTTTAGCGTTGTCCGATACACGCATCGAACAACACTAAAAAAAAAAGCCCTGACTTCAGGGACAAACCGCTTTAAAAGCAGGCAGGGAAAGAAAGAGACCTCCCTGCCTTTAAAGCCACCCCCATGTGACTGCAGTAGGGTCGGGGAAAGTGCCTTTCCCCCGACGCTATTGCAGGCTTCTCTCTGCTTCCCTTCCCTTCTCCAACTGCCAGTTGATCGTGGAGGCTTTTTTTTTAACTGCAGGGAAGGGGGGAAAGAGATAAATGTGATTGGTTCTATAGAGAAGTAAAGGAGGCAAAAGCTGCTCTCCTTGTCACTTCCCTCCTTCCCTACTCCCACCCCCAGGAGTTTGGGGACTCCCCACAGCCACCCCACTGCCTGCTCGGCCACAGAGAATCCACCCCAGCTCTGCTTACCTAATCTTCTTGAGCTGCAATGTCGGACTGAGCACGCTGTTTTTGCTTTACTTCCTGGATTGAACAAAAACAGGGAAGGGGGAAATACAGATATGTGATTGGTGTCCCTTATTCTCTGTTTCACTAGCTCCCTGGCTAGTTGTGCTTCCATTGCAAGCAGGGTAGCTGGACACAAGCCAAAAGAAGCCAATTTATTAAGTATAAAACATTTCCAGGAAGAGCGAAATGAATCTTGAAGTGTAAGAAACACCAAGGTGCCCTGGGAATTGTGTATTTTAAGCCAATATGAAATCATCAGCATCCAGCACCTCGCCTCTACCTTCACTAAGCCCGTCTCCAGTCTTAATCTGGCATTGGAAACGCAGCGGGGGGTCGAGAGAGCAGCTCTAAGAAACTTTGACTGAACTCTCTCCACCTGCTGATAACTGGCTAAGGGTCCTAGCTGCGCACCATATGTGAGCTGGGCAAGTGATTTAGCTTCATACAGTTTAATGGCTGCTGGTACATAACGCCCTCCCCTGCTCCAGTAGAACCTAAGGATTGCTGATGCACTCCTCTGCGCATTCTGAACTACATGGTCAATATGGGTTTTCCTAGAGCCTGAGGCATGGAAAAGAACCCCCAAATAATTAAAGCTGGGGACCTGCTGAATAGGATGCCCCTCGATTTCCCAATTGTAAAGTTTGGGTTTCCTGCCAAAGACCATGATCTTGGTTTTGGCATAATTGATAACTAGATGGTTTTCCGTGCAATAGGCAACTAATGCTCTGAGTGCCCTTCTGAGGCCTACCGGTGATCTTGCCATAATGAGGGTATCATCAGCATAAAACAGTGAATTAATATGCCTCTCTGCTAACTTTGGAGGATGGAAGTCTGGATTTGCCAAATGATTGACCAAGTCATTAATATAGAAATTAAACAGAAGTGGGGCCAATATACATCCTTGTCTCACACCTTTCTGGGTGGCAACTGCAGAGGACAAGTGACCCCATGGGGAGCAGCGCACCTTCAAAGCTGAGTTCTCATGCACCACAGAGATCAAGGCCAAAAGGCGGTGATCAATTGAGGTGGCTTTTAGTTTCTCCCACAGTTTGGTCCGTGAAATGGAATCAAAAGCAAATCTTAAGTCTATAAAGGCGGCATACAGTGAACTCGGATACTTCTCACGAAGGTGATGTAGGATCAGGCAATTGTCCATGACTGATCTTCCTGTCCTGAACCCAGCCTGTTCCTCGGCCAAAATAGCTTCCTGGTCGACCCAGTCTTTTAGCTTCCAGTAAAGATGTCTAGTATAGAGTTTGCTGACCACACTAAGAAGACTTATAGGTCTGTAGTTAGATGGATCATTTCTTTGTCCTTTCTTAAAAATAGGGACAATAACTGCCATCCCCCAGTTCTGGGGTACACAACCCATCCTATCTATAAAAGTAAATAGAGAAGCTAGAATGGGTGCCCACCAACTAGCGTTGTTTTTAATTAATTCTGGGGGGATACAGTCAATACCTGCTGCCTTACCAGGCTTGAGTTGGGCAATCAGATCCTTGATTTCTTTCTCTGATACTGGTGGCCAGGGGAGCAATTCCTCCCACTTAACCTCTATGGGATCAAGGGGTTCAGTCTCACTGTATAAAGACCGAAAATGATTTTCCCATGTCTCAGGTGGAATGCTGCATTCAATATATGGTGATCTTACTGCCGAGAGGCCTGCCGTGATATGCCAAAATATTGTAGAGTGGCCACCTTTGACTGCTTATATGAGACGCTTCCATGTTAACTTGGTGTCCTCATTTTTTTTCTTGGCTATCAGCTTCTTATAACTCTTTTTTGCTTCCAAAAGAGCTTGTGGCAAGAGAGGATTGGGACTTTCCTTGTAAGCTTTAAATTGGGTGATCAGTCTTTGTTTGGCTAAAATGCATTCGTTGTCAAACCAGGGCTTAGACCGAGGGTTATTTCGCTGTGACCTTCTATCAGATTTGAAGGTGAGATGTTTATTCAGGTCTGCAACAAGTTCATCGTAATGAGCTAAAAGCCCTTTTGGGTCCGCCTCCGAAATAATAGCAGTGGCCCTTTGCTGGTACTGTTCAGAGTCCAGGAGTGTCTTCATCCTGCCATCCAGGGCTTGAGACCATTTCACACCACAGCCCTGTGCCCTCTGAGTTAGTTCCAAGTTATGCCTCTCTCTTAAATGCAGAGGGTAGCCAAATGACCTCAGAAGTAGACGGAGTGGAAAATGATCGCTGTCCACGCATGGAGTAACCTCAAGCCGATCTATCCACTTGAGCAGATTATTAGACACTGTCATATAGTCAATGGTACTCTGTCCAGCTCTGGCCCAGTATGTAAACTCTGCTGGGGAGTCCCCTGGGGTTACCCCATTAAGGACCTGGAGATTTAATGCATGTGTCATCTGAGCCAGGCAGAAACCTGCATGGTTCGACTTCTGGTCTTTGAACATCCGATGATAGCTAGGCATGGATAGTTCAGGGGAAGGAGGACAAGTGCGGTGACGTGCATATAGCATATAGATCAGCTGGCAGTCTCTAGAGAACCAATTACATCTCTGTATTTCCCCCTTCCCTGTTTTTTTCAATTCAGGAAGTAAAGCAAAAACAGCGTGCTCAAAGGCATCTCAAAAATCCTGATGCCTCCCTCGCATGACATATAATTCTTATTATTCAAAAAGTGAACTATTCATGTAGAAGAAGCCTAAAAGGCCATTAACTTTCTCAAATCCCCCCCCCCCATCAAATTTCTCTCTTGTGGGGCGTGTACTCCATGTTGGGAACCATGGCATTAGAGAGAGAAAGTCTACAGTAACAGACCTGCCATCTATATTTGCATGCTACTAGCAGAAAAAAGGTTATTTTTTCTTCCTCCATAAATAGATTGTACCGTATATACTCGAGTATAAGCAGTGATGGGATGTAACAGGTTCTCACCAGTTCGCCAGAACCGGTAGTAACTTTTCCCAGTGTCCTGGAGAACTGGTAGCAGCTTTTGGGGGGAACCACCTTCAGGGCTTACCTTTTCACTGGTTCCCCACTGCGCATGTGCAATAAGCACTTGGTGTGCATACACATCTACAATGCTTGGCATGTATGCATGGCCTCCTTGCTGTCCTCCCAAGCAGGGATGAGGAAGAGAAGCTGCTAACCTGAAGCTCCCTATAGTCTGCTCCCCAGGGTAAGTGACTCACCTTTGGATGTGGTGTGTCTGTTTGTATTTTAATGTGTATTTAATACCTTTACCTATATTGACATATTGACATAAAAAGGCCTGGCAGCCTGGCTTGGGGGTTTAAAGTAAAGTCTTGGAGTTACCTCATCAATAAGCTACACCTGTACTGTTCCAATTGCTATTCCAATTGGAGAACCCTTAAGGAGGTACAGCTGTTTTACATTTACATTAAGGCATATTATCCTAGAGCAGTGGTTCCCAACAAGGGGTACACAGCCCACTAGTGGACTTCAATTCCCAGAAGCCTCAGTCAGTACATTGGCTGATGTGCTTTGGGGAAATGACTTAGGCTTCTGGAAAATGAAGTCCAAAAACCAGCATTTGGGAAACACTGGCCTAGAGAACTGGTTAGGCAAAGACTTAGTACCTAACTTCTTTAACTGTTGAAAAGTGCCAAAATTAAGCCATCTTGTGGTGAGTTCATTCTGTAGTTCCTTCCATCTGACCTAGTGTGAGAAAGATTAGCCAGAATAAGCTTTAAGCTCTGGTTTGTGTTTGGGGTGGGTGGGTTTATTTGAATATATTTTATTTATTTAATTTATTTTTGGGTTTTTGTGGTGGGTGGGTGAGTGGGTTGAGGTGTGTGTGTGTGTGTGTACGCGTGCATGTGTGCGTACTTGTGCTTATTTTTATTTTTATTTTTTATTTAAAAAAATAAAAAAAATCTTTGGCCCCACCCACAACGTCATGATGTTAGCTCCACTCACACTGTGATGATGTCATGGTGGGGTAGTAAAATTTTTGACATCCCACCACTGAGTATAAGTTTTTTAGACCCCCAAATGAGATCCAAAAAGGGGACTCAACTTATACTCTGGTCAACAACCCTGAAGGTCCCAAAACCACGGTGGTGCAAATTCAAACATACATGTTTTAAAAAACACTAGCACTACTGTAAAAACTAAAAAAAAAATACCCACACAAATTAATAAATTAATTTTACCATATTTTCATGTATTTTAATTACTGAAACTCACTAGCAGCTGTTGCATTTTCCACCCTCAACTTATATTCGGATCAAACTATTTTCCTTGTTTTAGAGGTCCAAATTAGGTACCTTGACTTATATTTGGGATGACTCTTAGTCGAGTACATATGGTAAGCCAAACTGATTGTCAGAGAGGAGGTTGGGCAACCCATCCTTCTTATACCTGTCTACTTACTCATCTCAGCATAAATCCATATACTTGCCTCCTCAGATATCCTGCTCATCATAAGCAACCAGATAAATCTTTATAGATGATGGCAGGCCTGTATGTATAAGTTATTTACTTTATTTTAAACATGATGTAGGACTCTATTTTCAATTCAAAAGTGTCCTTTGATTACTGGAAGTTTGAGAACATTGCTCTTGGCAGCATATCTGTCACTTAAAGTGGACAGCAAGGAGAACAAATAGGTCAATCTTCGAAGAAATTAACCATGACTGCTCCTTAGAAGGTCAAATAGTAACGAAGCTAAAATACTTTGGACACCAAATGAGAGGATTCACTTGAGAAAGCCTTGATGCTGAGAAGGGTGGAGGGCAAAAGAAGAAGGGGCGGGCAAAAATTAGATGACTAGATGGTATTGTAGAGACAATGGACACAGAGCTGAGCGAGTTGAGGAGGATGGTGGAGGACAGAAGTGCCTGGTGGACAGTGGTCCGTGGGGTCGCAAAGGGTCGGAATCGACTGTGCGACTGAACAACAACAAAAAAAGTGAAGGAAGATTTCTCAGAGCCAGTGTTGGCTTAGGTGCTGGAAGGGAAAGATAACTTTGGTGTGAACCATGCACCATTGGCAAGATATGACCTGAATATCTGGATTTGGTGGAGATGACTATTTACTGGTGAAAATATAAAAGAAGAACATTTCTCCAGAAGCCTCAGTGACATATGAAGAAAAAGTAAATGGGAGTGAAAAGAGAATTATCTGAAGGTCATGAGATCCCTGAAGGGGAACAGTCCAATATGATAGTATTTTAGCAATGAATCTAGGAAATTAGTTGACTAATTAAAATTAAGATTTGACTTTTGTCTTGAACAGCAGTATCAGAATAATAATGCTTTATCTAGACAATATTTCATAGAGAGTTGCTCAGAAATATGTGCAGCAGAAAATGAATGGGGTGACTTCAAAGGTTAAGACATTCCTAGGGATCTTAGCCACATAGTAGATTTCAGCAATAATCTGATGAAAGAAACTGCAAAAGATGAGAAAATATTTTTTGCTTTGACCTTTGATGGATAAAACAGTGAATCTTTGAGCAGAAGACCAAACCAGAGATCCACAGGTTACATGCTGTGGTTGAAATGATGCATTTGACAAACAGTAAGGGCTGGGACTTGAACAGCCAGAAGCTACATGTAATCTTTCCCCTATAGGTTGATTATCCATTTATCTTCTAAAAAGAGGTGCCATTTATAGTTTTGTGAGGCACTTAAAAGTCTCTGCTAGAGAATTCTAATTCTGTAATTCAGAGAACCAAGCAGAGAATCCAAACCACTTTTGGAAACTGGGTATCTCAGGATTCTATAAGATACAGCCTTGACAGAGTGGTATCTAACTGCCATACCTTTTGTAGTGTAAATACACTCCTAGGCTCAATTTAGCTACTGTTGCTTTTTCCTCTGGTAGAGCTGGAGGGTCTGGTATTTTCTAACATTTGCAAAGAGGAGAATGTACATTATCAAAGTTACTGACTGATATGGAAGGTACTTTTGGGTTTTTTGGACTGCAACTCCCAGAATTTGCCCAGAACTCTCCCAGACAGAATTCTGGGAACTGCAATCAGATAATAGCAGTCCACATAACATCTTACATTATCTATGTGCAGAGTTCTGTCACCATTATTAGCATTTCAAAAAGAAAGAATTGTCTCCATGGTGCTAAGGAGTAGTAATGCCCACAAGAGACACAAGAGTTCATGAGATATGTATTTCTTTGAGAGCTATTCCTGATGGAGACTAATAATCTGTGAGACTACCTATATAATAAACTCTTGTGGCTCACATGGAGACTGGTTACTCCTAAGAGCCACCAGGACATATACATTCTTCTTGAAAAGGTAATAATGGTGATAAAGGCCACACATAGATGGTGTAAGCTATTCTGTGATTATTATTTTTGATGCTACTCCAAGGATTCTGTCTGGGATAATTTCTGGAGTTTCTCACACACATACAAACACACACACAGACACACACCAATAATCCCATCACTACTAACTGCTCAGATTCCTTCCATCAATTTATAAAGCATAATTAGCTGAAAGCAAGAGAGCTTCTAGAAAGTGGGGAGGGAGGGAATGGACTTTGGATGGAGGGAAAGTATATGCCTTTGGTAGGACTGGCTTAAGACATGGAATAATAAAATGGTAGTGTTACCTGAATTTTAAGGTATTCGGATCGTGCCCTGACAGAGAAATATTAAACCCTAGG